>OZ020538.1:17400264-17788343 GCA_963971435.1 Lasius platythorax
CCCCTCCCCCTCTCATCACTCCCTCTTTCCCTCTCTCTCATTCCCTCCCTCCCTCCCTCCCTCTCGCCCTCTCTCCCTCTCTCTCTCTCCCACCCCCCTCGCCATTCACACGCTCTTTGTATATTTATATATCAAATATAAATATCTTAGATAAATATGTCGTATTTGCATAATATATTAATCACAAATTTATAAAAATTAATTTATATTATAGATAAAATATAGCATGAAATATATACTTGACAATGTACCTAAATGTCCACCACATGTCGAAGCTCATTACACTTAACCAAAAGGAGACTGCCAAAAAGATAAAATAGCAGATTTCAGCTGCAACAATGGAATAAATAACGTTTCAATTAGTGAGATTGTTTCAAAACGTCGATTACTGACAACTATCACTATGTCCGGACGTGCGAGAACATTTCTATTTCAATCTATTGAGAATTTAAGAACGAAAAAAAACAGACATAATTTATATGAATAGGTGTTAATATTAAGTTAAATAATACTTTATTTAAATGGCATAACTTTGCAATATTCTAACGACATAGAAAAATATTTATTCTGACAAACCAAAGTTGTATAATTGTACGTTAAAGTACATCAAATATTTGAATTTTATTTCCTATGAGATCTCGTGTTTATAAAGTTTTAACAAATTGTATGAATTTGAATTTTATCATTAAACATTGATTAACCTACGAGTACATACTAATAAACCTAATAAATGTATATATTGCATTAATTTATTATTACATGACTTGGATATACTGTACTGATTATAGATCTGATGAATTTCCCCAGATATATCGTGTCGGTTAAATAATCCGTACTTTCAAATATGTATGCGACAATCGTGGCACCGATGCAATTGCACAGTATGTAGCCGTGTTTGTTACGAAGCTGTGGTAGTATAGAGTACACTAGAAATATTGTCAGCAAAAACAGTATAGAAATAATACGCAAACTATAACGTATACTTTGATAATGATCTATGATAGGTTTAAGGGGGTTATCAGGGTCTTTAAATGTATAAATTAAGAATCTTGAAACAATTTCCGTTGGAAAGTTTATGTTGAACATGGTAATATTACACCCAGTGCGTAGCATGTTATTTTTGTCGTCCATCAGACAAAAGGATTTTGATTCGACGAATTCTGCGTGATAAGGAAAATATACAGTGTCGTTAGCGATAAGCACGTTCTTGTTGTTATCTGCAAACTCAATTGTATTGAACAGTTTCCGACACGGATCGTAATAGAAATTAAATGCTGTTAAGTTTATCTCTTGAACTTTGCTTTGCAACGAATATTGCATATCTAGGAAAGCTTGAAAGTATTTGTTGTTTTCTCCAAGAATACTTTCAGTCAGGTGATCTTCGAGATGACAGCAGGCCACATCGCAATAATTATCTATGCATATCACGTGTGGAACAAAGCATTCATTACTATCTTCATTACAATCAGTTACATTGAACTTTATTGTTGAAATATTTCTTTTCTTTTCGTTGTCATAGTCTTTTATGGAAGTTTCGTCAATCTTGTATTGCAGCTTCGAAATGTCATGTTTCTTGTTGTTGTTTGTGAAGTTTCGTAGATGCTTTGAAGACGAAGCGACGAGCAGAAGCGCGCAACACCACCAAAATACGAGATTGTTTCCAAACATCGTCAATCTTTTATCAAGTTGAATTTATTTGCAAAAACGGTTTTTTCTTTACGTTAGTCTCATTGTCAGATCATAATCCAAGTTAGTCTCGTAGTCCAACCGCAGCAATAATTGAACTGCAAAATCAAAGATACGTATGATATCGTTAATGAATAATCCGCGACAACAATTGATTACACAGGCCGGCGTCAATTTTGACTCTTAGATCTCAATAGTGGTTTCGGAAAGATTTTGGCGTGCTGAAACCGAATTCGTTGCTCGAATTGCTCTATCACGTCAGGTTTCGGAGATATCTGTACCTAAAAGTGCCAAAAAGGCCATTTTTCGGCTTTTTAGGTTAAAATAATTATAGAACAATACGTGTTAGGCCCATTTTCTCGACGAATTCGAATTCTGCAGGAAAAAATCTATAGAAACCATACGTTATACCTTGAAGATTGATAAAAAAAATACTACATCTATCTCCAGGACGTTTCAACTTGCGCGCGAGTTGCTGTCCCGCTATTCTTAACGCGGGTTGAAGCGTCCTGGAGGTAGATGTAGTATTTTTTTATCAATCTTCAAGGTGTAACGTATGGTTTCTATAAATTTTTTCCTGCAGAATTTAAATCCGTCGAAAGAATGGGCCTAACACGTATCGTTTTTTAGTTATTTCAACCTAAAAAAGCCGAAAAATGGTCTTTTTTGGCACATTTAGGTACAGATATCTCCGAAACCTGACGTGATAGAGCAATTCGGGCAACGGATTCGATTTCAGCACGCCAAAATCCTTCGGAAACGACTATTGAGATCTGAGGGTCAAAAAAAGAGTCAAAATTCGTCAACCTGTGTTATGTTTCAGCAAAAGATAAAATTGTTTTTGCGGCATTCTCACAAATACATACATGTCAATACGAGAATGACGCCGCTAAAATGGCAACTCGAAAAAACACGTCGTCGATCTGCCGAAAACTTCTTTCAGTCGATTCAGTTGAGTATGATTTAGTTTTAGTTTTTATAATAAACATATATTTAAAAAATATTAATTGAATAATAATTGAAAAATCCTGTATATTAAGCTTTTTATTAAATGTTTATTTTAGTGTGATACCCGCAGATAACTTTGTTCTTAACATGTATTATTATGGTCATGAGTTTGAGTAATCTTAAAAAGATTTTTTTACTCATCTATCGTTTGTCGTACATTAAAAAATTATTAACAAATAAACACTTATGCAAAATAAACAGATATATTGACAATGAAGAATTTAATATTGCGCACAATTTATATAGGTATTACTATCCAACATACATCTACATTTACACAAACACACAATTTTTTATATATAACGTTCAAAAATATATTCCAGCTCGAGAGGTTCCACATAAGTTTCTAACTTTTCGCACGAAACAGATCCATTGCATATCGTCTGGTGCTTTCAATGCAATCGAGATCTATATTATTTATATGATTTTAAATAAGGTTGTAACTTTTGAATAGAAACAAGATTTCTTTCACAATGTTTAATGCTTGAAAATTTTTCTTCTTAATATCTCTTCTTGACTTGGAAGCACAACATGAGATCTATAATTACACATATATAATATATATAGAATAATATATTCTTATATATATTATATATGTGTAATTATAGATCTCATGTTGCATTAAATGCACTGAATGATGTGGAATGAACCTCTGTACATGTATAAAAACACGTGCACAGTTTCAAATGCCTATCTGTTGTAGTCTTTCCGTAAAAAATTATAAAGAGAATGCGCATTTTTCAGTTTTTCTCTAGACCAGAATACCACCTTAAATGGAAATTGTGAAAAAATTTATAACATGACTCACCAAAAGATGGATGACTTATAACACTGTTGGGATTAATTGTAACACTGTTATCTCTTACAATTATTAATAATCTCACTGGACTCGATAGAACAATGTATTTCGTTTCGGTAATTTTCCGAGGCGTTCGAGAAAAGGGCACCCAAAGAATCATAATATCCGCTCAAGTAAGAAATTAATACTACCAGGAACAACAACATTGAAGAAACAGTACACCTTATGATCTTGACGTCATACGAATGTAAAGAGAGGCGCGTAAGTAGAAAAACGCGTGAGCAGAGGGACTATTTAAAATTTTGATAAATTTTGATTAAACATTAATGATTCAATCTAAATAAAATACAAATGATGAGTGCAAACCGATTTTTAAAAATTATTTCGTTATTCGTTTTCATATTGACAAGCATCATTATCTAAAAAATAAAATAAAAGTTTTATTGAATAATTGATATATTTGATACAATTTCAAGTTTTTTCTAATCCCATATATTGAATGAGATTGATAAATTTATTGCCGAATTGAATGGCGTTTTTGTGTCTCTATGTTATCGATTAATTGTATTTCGAGAAAAATTTGCGACCATGAAATGTTTGGTGTGTTATTAAAAAATTTTTGTTGATCGCTGCGACTAATCGATCGACGATATGTACTTTCTAGGAAGGGAAATAATCTCACTTGTAATGATGCTCGATTCGACTTGGACGTAAGTATCGAGAGATTATCGTGCTTACAGGACATAATTGAAATACGCAATTCTTCAAATACGGCTTACTTCTCATATCTAACATTGAGAGAAGAAACAAGTATAGCAATTATGGAATATACTTTTTCTGTGTATTATACTACATTATACGCCAGAAGAAGGAAATCGATAGCGATTATATGCTCCTTAATTATATGTGGTTTTCTTCGAATTATATAATGCCAGTTGTACAAATGTTACATACATTTTTTTATCCTTTCATTTATATATACACGAAAAGAAACAGGAAATTGCACTCTTATAATTCTTTAATCGAACCTTCAAAAATTTCGCTAACGAAATTCGCTCAGAACGACTTCGTAAAGGTAAAAATTTAATTTTAAAAAATCTTGAATTTATACTCGTGTCGCCAGTGAAATAAAAAATTAAGGGGGCTTATTTTAAAAAACGACCCAACTGGCAAAAAATAGTCTTTATTATAATGATGTCATAGACGACGTTTCGACCTTTGGTAAAAATAAACCCCCTTAATTAATTTAAAAAATTTTTCTTTCTTATTATATATAATTATTAATAATAATAACATTTAATAGATAACGCTGTTTTTGTTTTGAAATCGCGTTTCTACTGTTTACAGCCTCGAGTTTTGCTAATTTAAAATGACGTAATGTGACGATTTGCATTTTATATCAGTCGGAATAATCGATGTTCTGGGAATAGCGATGATGCTGCAAATTAGTCATTGATCAAAGTTATACATATATAGAATGTTGAAAGCTATATATAGATAAATATTACATGATATTCATCGCATTAATATTGATAATAGATTGAATTATTCACGGAAATTGAATTCTCATCATTCTTTATGAGTATTTATAGAGAATGCACATGATTTCAATATTTAAATTTAATAATATCAGTTATGTAATCATCGATTCTTGTAAAGTAAGAAAATTTCTTACTTTTTTTAATATCATGCATCTACGAATATTGATGATTCTTATTGGCATCATAATTACGATTAGAAATTTAAAACTATTATTTAATAATATATTTTATATGTGCCTTATTTAGAAAAAAATCTCATTTTTAAATAATAGATTTTTACTATTGAAAATCACTCTAATTTAAATGAATGCGCATCGAATCATCATTTTCCGCGAAAGAAAACTACAATTATAATTATTATTAAATACTATTCATAATGAACTCTCTTACATTCTGAAGACTTTGAAGGACTCTTGATGTTTGCGTGCGAATTGCTTTGTATATTATGACGCCAATTAAAAATAAGAACTTTTAAAAATATTTTAACAAAAAAAAGTTGTACAAAATAGTTGTTTTAATTTCCTAGGAAAAATTAAAAAATTTTAATTAAAAAAACTTGGCGCTGCTAAACTAAATATGTTTAAATTAACGTATTCTTTAATATATTTACATTGCAGTTATTGATGTAATTAAAGTAAATATAGTTCTGAATTAAATTTAGATTTAAATTAAATTTATTTGTTGGTTTAATATATACTTTGAAATATATTTTGAAATTTAGCAGCGCCAAGTTTTTTTAATTAAAATTTTTTAATTTTTGTAGGAAATTAAAACAACTATTTTGTACAACTTTTTTTTGTTAAAATATTTTTAAAAGTTCTTATTTTTAATTGGCGCTATTGTTTGATATCACATTATTTTTGTAGAATATATTTTACACAATTAAAATAATTTATAGAACAGTTTTTAACAGTTTAGAAAACACTATTTGGTGCAGATAAAGATAACAATTTTGTAGATTAAAATAACACTATTTTGTAGATACATAACAGTTTTTCACAATTAGCGCGTGTACTTGGCGCCTTTTTTTACATTTTTTTAAAAAGGTAAGTTTTTAGGGATTATATCATTCTTTTTTGTAGTATTTAATTAATGACACCGAATCCACTAGCAAATATATATATTATGCTTTGACGTATTAGATTACCGAGTTAAAAATATCTTAGATTATCGGATCTTAATAACACATAAATTCTATTATTTAAAAAACGAGAGAGAAGGAAAGAGAGAGAGAGAGAGAGAGAGAGAGAGAGAGAGAGAGAGAGAGAGAGAGAGAGAGAGATATTTATAATATATTATTAGAAATAAGAAAGAGTGAGTGAGAGAGAAAAAGAGGGAAAGAGAAAAACAGCAAAAGAGAGAGAGATCCATTAGCAAATATATAAGTATTATTATCCATTAGCAAATATATAAGTATTATACTTTGACGTATTAGGTTATTAATATCGATTCAGACATATCCGTGCCGTATCCATGACGTATCCGTTCCGTACCCGTACTCATCAGTGCAAAGTATTCACATACTTCAGTTCTGTATCCGTCGATTTTCGTTCAGTATGTCAAGAACGAAAGAGAGAAAGACGAATTTTTCAATCAAAGAACTTACAGTAATTGCACTAATTTTAGATGAAGAAGAAACCGTTTTACGCAAAAAAAAGAAAGCAAAAGTGAATGAAGATTGAATAACAACCAAAGTCGCACACTGTCTTTAATGCCCGATAAAATAAGAATAATTAGCGGCAGCGATAATGAGCGAAATTTAACTGCGCTTGCAGTCGTTTTGAACAAAATGTGTAGCTAAACTGTTTCAAATTTTTAAACACTCGGAGGATTTTCTCCTCTAGTGCCGTCTGTTCAGTGAAAATATCGGCACAGATCACTGTCTACACACTGACACTGATACGGACGGCTGGATACTGATACGGATACTGAAATGTAAGAATACTCTAATATAAAATTATGGAAACGTTATTTTCATCCGTGCACGGACGTGTACGGAACGGATACGTCACGGATACGGCACGGATATGTCTGAATCGACCTTTATAGTTACCGGCGACGGTCGGTAATAATAATAATATAACTAAATACACAGTCGACTGTCGACTGCTCGAACCGTTTTTCGCACATGCGCATTGGAGACTTTGACGATGACCACGACGACGACGGAGACGTTTCTTAATGATAAATTTTAACATTGAGACTTTGCATCTTAATGTCTCTGTTTATAGATCATGTAGAGCGAAAATAAAAACACTTTCCTTATATAATTCAAACCCAAGCTATCGATTAAGCCTATTAAGAATTCGATCGGTTTAGCGGTTATTGAGGTCTGATAATCTGAGATACTCTCAACTATCCGACTCGCGTAAAGATACCCGGAGTGCCTCGCTGTTGCTGCGCGGTACTTGGCGCGAGACACTACCGTGTCTCTTGATGAAAGTTTCAGATTAATGTTCGAGGTAATTTACGGAAATAAGTAGTTCTTAAAAATTAGTAGTAGTAGTTACTAAAAATAATGATACCTGTAGTCACTTTTGATGTCAAGACAGGCTGTAATTTTGATGTCAACGCAGGCTGTGATGGAGCCAATGACAGTTCATCAGATTCAGCGTGTTTCACTTCTGTTTTCAGTGGCAACAAATTCAAACTCTCTTGGTTGGGTCTGGTGTGTATAATCACTTGTGGAAGGAGTAGAGCGACAGAGAGACCGAGACGAATGAGAACGAATGTCAGTTGCCATTTCACTAATATGTGATGACGATGACGAATACGACACGATTGACGACTGTAGCTTTGATTTGCAACTCCCATCTGTTTCAAAAGCCTTCATTGGTAATTCAGAGCGCAATGTGCTATCAACTGCCTTCTTTCTCACAGCCAGCTTACATATATTTTCTAAAGACATTGCTTTTTTCCGTTGCTGTGCCTTATCAGCTGCTTGTATGTAATTTTCTTACATTAAATATCTTACAAATTGTCTAATTTTAATTTCGAGAACATTTTAAAATAAAACTTGCAAATTAAATTCTATTGCAAAAGATAGAATATAATTTGAATTTGATGGAATATAATTTCAATTTTTGTATAATTTTCAACATATGCGAAGAGGATTGATCTTATGTATGTATGTACAGCTGCTTTAAAGACGCAATCGCATTAAAGTTGTTTGGCATTGCTTCTACGTGACGGATGCTCAACTAGTTTCTCTAAGGAGCCAGATTTCAAATTTTACCCTTAACATTTCAATATGTTATAAATAACTACTTGAAAACGAAGTTACCCTTGACATTTCAAGAATAATTAACGACTTTATTTTCAATCTAAAAGATTCGATCTAATATTAATATATATATATAATATATTAATATTAATTTAATGATTAAACGAACTTACCTAGTGAAGTTCGATCATAATTATGCAGGGGAGCTCGTCCGGATGAATAACAGTGTAGTCGTGCCTTAATGCGCGCATCCACAATAACATTCAGATTTCGAAAATAGCAGTCCTAGTAGACGCGGGGCGTACATAGTAACGGCTTTCAAAGTTCAAAGCCAAAGAACAAATCGCAAGAAAAACATAGGGGAGGGAAGATAATCGTAAAAAAGGGAGGGAGGTTCATCCGGACGAGCCCCCCTGCATAATTATGATCGAACTTCACTAGGTAAGTTCGTTTAATCATTAAATTATGCCGGGGGTCTCGTCCGGATGAATAACAGTGTAGATGTTTAGAGAGCGATTTGTTAAAAAATTTCCGCCAGGAAATCTGAAAAAATTTGGTGTTTTTTTTTTTAAATAAAATATTGATGACAATAAATGGAAATTTATTAAGAATATAAATAATGACAGATTTAGTTAGACATAATTGCATTAGAAAACGCATCAGGATTAATAATTGGACGGTTATAGAATTTAGCGAAAATCTGAGAGTCGGCGGTCCAGCCCGCCGCTCTCTTAATTAAATCTATCGGATGCCTTTTTTGGCCGCGAATGAAGTCGAAGCGTGACGTGTGCTATGAGCTGTGAAAGAGTTATCAACTCCGCAGTCTAATAGAGTTTCGCGAATCCATCTACTGATAGTTTGTACACCGACAGGTTTATGTGGAATTTTGAAAGAAATGAAAAGTAAATCAGAATCTTTTGAACGGAGTTCTACTGTTTGGAGTAAGTAATGTTCTAATAAGCTAACAATGCAAAGATTAGCACGTTCGTTAAAACGTGAGAAAGGTAATAGAGGTTGAAAACGATCTGGAGCAGAGGTTTTTAAACGGTCCGGAACTTTGATAACCATCTTATTATTGACAAAAGAAATAAAAGGAATTCGCAAAGAAGCGAGGTTTTGACAACGTTGACCCGAACCGAGAGCGAGAAGGAGGACCAATTTCTTTGTAATTTTTTCAAGAGAAAGGTCCTCATGAGGGAAAAGAGAACCGAGTTTTAATATGACGGGTGCAGGGTCCCAAATATAGTCATAACGAGGTTTCGGTGGTTTCAAAACACTCGCTCCTTTGCAAAAACGCTTTATTAGAGGGTCATCTCCTATCATGTTATTATAAATCAAAGAAACGGCTGATCTCGCTGTATTAAGGGTGGAGAAAGAGCCTGCCATACTTAATACTTTTGACAGAAAAGAAAGAACGTCACTAGACTTTGGCGAAAAAATAGAGACTTGATTTTCCTTGCAAAAAATCCACCAATCGTGAAGGGGTCGTGAATATTGTTTTATCGTAGATGAAGCTAGTGATGCTAATAATGGGTCTAAGGATGACTCTGGTACTTTGCGGTTCTTAAACGCTTCCCTGATAATTTCGCGACCCCCAGGGAAAGTGTCTTGTGGGATGGATGTCGGTTCCTAAGAAGAGAAGAAAGAAGAGATTTAGAAGGGTGCAGTATAAGAGGTTTAAAAACTAAAAGGCGTTGAAAAAGAGGGAACCAAGATTGAGAAGGCCACCAGGGAATTATTAAAATTCCTTCCGCTTCATTGTTTATGTTTTTACGTAAAACTTTTGGAATAAGAATGAAAGGAGGAAAGGCATAAAAGTAAAAATTTTCCCAAGGTAGAGTGAAAGCATCAACGGCAAAAGAACCTGGATCTGGGATCCAAAAGACGTAAAGATCGCACTTGGCATTAATAAGAGAAGCAAAAAGATCAATATCAAAAAGGCCAAATTCTTCCAAAACGAAATTAAAAGCTTTTGAAGAAAGTGACCATTCAGTGTCAGCATCCGGACGCCGAGACTCAAAATCAGCAATTGTATTTTCGGCCGAGGCGATGTACGAAGCGAAAAGGAAAATATTTTTATTTTCACACCATTGCCAAATATCTCTGGCGATGGATGAAAGGAGACGATGCTGTACTGAGCCGAAACGATTGATATAAGAGAGAGCTGTTGTATTGTCTATCCTGAGAAGTATCTCACAATTTTCTAAATTACTTGCGAAACATTTAATAGCGAAGAAAGCAGCTTTAAGCTCGAGAGCGTTAATGTGAAGAGATTTGTCGTCCTCAGACCACCAACCATGCGAACGGAGAGATCCGCAAGAGGCACCCCAGCCTGTTAGAGAAGCATCTGAGAAAATTTCTAAAATGAAACGACCGGTACATATAGTGTTAGCTTGTCGTGGGTTAGATAAAACACTGCGCCACCACTTAAAGTCTTCTTGAAGAAAAAGCGGGATGGATAATTTAGCAGAATAGAGACCGTTTGATTTTAATAAAGCAAGATATTTTACTCTTTCAAATAATTTAGTGTAAAGCAGACCGTAACGTACAGCTGGGCAAACTGAGACAAGAGAGCCAATCATTCCAGCAAAAACTCGGATTGAACTGAAAGATTTTGAAGAAAAATCCAAAATCATCTTCAGAAGTTTTTCTCGACGTTCCGGCGGGATCGCGATAGATTGATTTTCTGAATCGAAAATAAAACCGAGATATTTTCTTCTTTTAGCTGGTATCAATTCAGATTTATTATAGTTAATGATGAAGCCTAAGGCTGATAATAAATTAATATGAGCTTGAACATTATCTCGGCAAGAATCTATTGACGATCCTAAAAGTAGAAAGTCATCCAAGTAGACGATGGATTCAAAACCTTCTTCTCTAAGAAAAGAAGTCACAGGACGTATAATCTTGGTGAATATGAATGGAGCAGTAGACAGACCGAAAGGAAGTACTGCGAATTCGTAAAAAATTTCTCTCCACTGGAATCTAAGAAATTTTCTGTGAGAGACGTGTATTGGAACTAATAGATACGCGTCTTCAATGCGTCCAATGTAGCCATGTGAGTATCTGGCAGCATTAGTCGTATCACAGTCCTCCAGTCCTCTAGTTTAAAGTGTGGGGGAGATATGTGAGAATTTAATTCTTTTAAATTAAGAATGAAACGCATCCCCCCCGAAGATTTTTCTCGGAGAAAAAATGGAGAAAGAAATTGATCTGGCGTATAATCAACGATGTTAATTGCTCTCTTTTGTAAGAGACGGTCAACCTCGTTGTCACAATGAGTAGCTTCTAAGGTTGAAAAGTTTGGTTCAGCAAGAAAAGATCTTACCGGAGGAGGGGAAGCGAAAGGAATTTGAAAACCCTTAATAGCATTCAAAACCACAGGATCCGTAGTTAATTTAAACCAATTATTCGCAAAATTGGCTAGGCGGCCTGCGGTTCTTACCGTGTTTAACGGCGTCGGGAGCGAGAGCGAGCTCGGTCCTTGTATCGGCTCGATGTTCGGCGTGCCCCTGGGTGACGAGCCGGGTAAGATGAGTGACGAACAGGGGCTTTCGAGTTTTCCGAGGCCTTCGATTGAGGATTCTGTTGTTTTTGTTGAGGGTGTCTATAGGGTTGAGCGTTGGGCTTGGCAATGTTCGGTGTTGATCTGAGAAGATCTCGAGCTGCTTTTTCGCATGCTTGGGCGTCCTTCAATCCTTCGGCGAAAGAAGAGCCGAAAAGCCATTCATCGACAGGAGCGTTGTCAACGGCATTCTTCCCGACTAAACTAAGGGATGGCTTGATGAAGGCGCGACGAGCCAGAGAAAGTCTGTGTTGGTGATCCGATAGAAGGTGAAAACCATCCGCTAGTTGACGGAAAGCAAGGCTGGCCTCATCTGGTAGAAGTTGTTTGATTTCTGGACTTACGAGAAAAGAAATCGCTAGACCGAAAGCATTTAAAGAAGCGGCAACTTGAGCTTGAGAGATAGATTGGTATTCGTCCCGTTTGATGACTGACGCGGAAGATTTCAAGGCAGGAATAAGTAACTTATTGAGTTTCGGAGGGTCTAAAATGGCAAGCGTATCCTTGGCTTCATATTGTTTAAGAAGTTTCGATCTTTGATCTTCAGTCAGACCCGAACACACGATGTTTTGGGCAAAGTTGAATAACGCAGGAGTCCAAGGAGAATCGAGGGAGGATTTTTCGCAAGTACCGAAGAGCTCGTCAATAGTCTCGTTGACACACGATGTTGATTCAGATTGCGTCGGAATAGTAATTGGTTGATCCAAAAAAGACACAGAACGATTACCTTCTGCTTCGGGATCTGAAAGATTTTGAAAGGAAGTGCTGAGAGGAGAGAAGTCGGTTATGTCCGCTCTTTGCCACAAATCCAATGAAAATTGGATATGAGGGTCGACGAGGGGACATACCTGGTTCAGAGCCCCGGTTTCTGAGGAACCGTCTCCTCCTCTGTGAGCTGATGGTCTAATGCCAGAATTTCGGTCGAAGGAAGGGGTTCACCCGCCGACGTCATAACCTCGATACAATGTAAGCGTTCCTCTTGACGGGAGAGTTTCTCCAGGATTTGGGACAGGATATCATTTGGTAGAGAAGGTGAGTTACCCGAGGGGATGCTGCGAGAACGGCTTCGTGTTGTATCACGAGAATGTTTGGTTGAATTGCGATGGTGCGAGTCCCGAGACGTATCACGAGATTTGCGGCGAGATTTTGAATGTTTATGACCTTTACGACGAGAGGAAGAGTTAGCGTGATCTATGTTTTCTTTTTCCCATGATTAAAGTGGAAAAAAGATTATTTTATCAGAGAAAACACCAAATTATGTGTTGCAGTTGCGAACAACAAAACACAATTGAAAGCCGTTACTATGTACGCCCCGCGCCTACTAGGACTGCTATTTTCGAAATCTGAATGTTGTTGTGGATGCGCGCATTAAGGCACGACTACACTGTTATTCATCCGGACGAGACCCTCGGCATAATATATATTAATACATCTTGAAACTTGCACACACAATGATTAATTTAAAGATCTCGTAATCACGTAGGCTTACGCAATAATCAGTGCGATTAGATTGAATCTTTTAGATTGAAAATAAACTCGTTAATTATTCTTGAAATGTCAAGGGTAATTTCGTTTTCAAGTAGTTATTTATAACATGTTGAAATATCAAGGGTAAAATTTGAAATCTGGCTCCTTGGAGAAACTAATAAATTGAAACTTAATATTAATATATATTAATATTAATAGATATTAATAGATATGATACAGTGCAATGAATAAATAAACGCGAACGCATAGTCTATAAGGTGACGTAAACACAATAACATGTGCAAATAAAATTATAAACAAAATTATGCTATTGCATCTTAATTATTTGGGCGATAAACATCCCGCAATACTCACGTTTAAGTAGTTGAAATAAATAAATTCTTACTTTTTGACGATATCATCAAAACTAATAATATCTTGATAACTCCTTTATTTTTTGGTTGTAATCATCGATCATTAATAAAAGTATGCTCACAATAAATTTTCAATGTATAAAAGCACAATCCACACAGTCGGCTAGTTATGTAATAATGGATTCATCTATTAAATCGAAATATAACCGGCGAAAAGATGATTTAGAGTAAAGAAACAAAAAATTGGAGCATACATGATCGATTGTTATTTTTAAGAAAAAAATAATCAAATATTTTTAATTTATTATTTTATATTATATCTAATTAATTATTTTATAAACTATAATTATTTTAGTTTAATGACACACCCTTTCTTTCAAAATTGCTTTCTTTATTTGGGATTTTTTAGAGAAAATTAAATAATGTTTTACCGTCATTTAAAGTTTCGGTTACGTTACTTGAAGTGCGGTCTTTGATATTGTGTAATTCTGATAAGATACGAAAATTATTGTTTCAATTAGGATTTTGCAATCGTTTTATCATTAAAATTAATCGCTTTATTTATTCGCAGGAATGAAAATGGGCTAATTACATGCTAAAGTTGTTTTGAGATCTTTAAATTAATCATTGTGCAAGTTTCAAGATTATTAATATTCGACTAATCAGAACAAAAATAATTAACATTTCTTTGTCATGGTTGATCAAATTTCAATCTTCAATCTCAGTCCTCAATGCATATCCAATACGGGCTTAAGTAGGGCGCAAATTTTCTGCCCGACTTTTATGGCTTTCCTGCTCTTCTACTATTGGTTTATTACAACGATTCCTATACCTCAATTGATAGATCTAGCTCCAGGATAAACTATAAAAGATCGACCGAGAATTCGTTAGTAGTGTTCAAGAAATTTCAGAGCAAAGTAACAAAACAAGTATATCATGCTGACTAGTTTTGCGTTCATCGTTATAGTGTGTTCGGACTTGAGCAACCGTAACAATAGCGTGAAAGCGAGGATCGCCCGGCAACCCTTGCGAGCAATAAAAAAGTAGTTACGCAATCCACATGTGCGTGTATGCTCAGCCGGCCACCACGTGGATCGTCGCAACGATCCTTCGCCGTGGGCGGCGGGCAGCGAAGCAAGGGGTGTCACGCGTAAATCGCTTTCACTGCATCGTGAAAAGGAAGGAAGCGACTCTTGAGCAATTGATGCAAGGGTCACTTTTTTTCCAGAGGTCGCGCTGCATATGTGACGCGATATTTATTGCGAGATCTCCAGATTTTTTGTCCCTTGTGTCTTCTCGCGATACTGACTTCTCGCGAGGAGACCGGTCACTCTTCGAACAGCCGTACGCGAAGTCGCTCGCTCCGCGTTGCATTCCGCTCGCGAGTCCGCCCTCGAAGTCGCTCGCTTCGAGCCGCGTTATTCACTCCATGTAACCTTTTATAATAAAGCGTATTTTAATGTGTTCAATAAATGCAAGGATCGCGAGTTATGCTAACAGTGCTCTGTTTTTGATTCCGCGTTCGCGTCGTCACATAGTGATAATACTTTTCTGGATATATGCCAGGTTAGCACATGGGGAAAAAATGTGATCAAATTAGCACATTTAAAATATTATTTAAAATATTAGATTAAATAATAGTTGTTAACTTATATTAATTTAATTAACTAATTTTAACTTATTGTTAGTCAAATGTGTATTTAATAATTTTAACTATATCGAATCTCGTCTCCCAAGATCTCTATTAAATCTCCAATTGTATTTTTTAACGCATGCATTTATAGATATTTTAATTCCGAAACTAGATTAAGTAATTTTTATTATTTTATTCGCACATGCGAGTGCTTGTGAAAAATATATATTTTTCTCCATTATCGCTCAGATATAAACTAAGCTACTGGAAACAACGCGGCGCTGAATCTCTTACGGGCGATCTGATCTTTGGCAATTTTAAGAATGCCGTACTCTTCCGTTCCGCGCCAGGATGGCACATCGACCAGCTGCATAAGACGGCCCGTACGGATGCGCCCTTCATCGGCTTTTACATTTTCCACAAGCCATGTCTGCTATTGCGCGATCCGGAGATCATAAAGCAGTTTATGATCCGCGACTTCGACAATTTCTGCGACCGTCATTTTGCCGGTTCCGATCAGAAGGACAGTATCGGCATGAAGAATCTGTTCGGTCTGAAAAATCCGACCTGGAAATACCTGCGAACCAAAATCACGCCCACCCTGACCAGGGGCAAGCTGAAACAGATGTTCCCGCTGATGACAGAGATCGGAGAGCCAATGATGAATTATCTCAAGAATCATCCGGAGGATTGCGAAAGCGTGAAACTGGTGGATGATGAAGAACTCGAGTTCTTGAGCATCCACCAGTTTTACGCCGTCGCAATCCTCCGGATGATTCTTAATTGAGATAATCCATCATTGGCTCTCCGATATCTGTCATCAGCGGGAACATTTGTTTCAGCTTGCCCCTGGTCAGGGTGGGCGTGATTTGGTTCGCAGGTATTTCCAGGCCGGATTTTTCAGATTAAGAATTTACACGGTTCAAACTCGGAAGCCAAAGTTAGGCAAACCTAAAATTTACGTTATGTAAACTCCTTAGCACTTTCTACACTTGAAATGAGATAAATGTATATTCGTATATTCGAGAGAAAAAGAGCGAAGAACCCAGTGCAAAAAACAAACCTAACATACTTAGGATGTCCTGGAGAATATCTCAGGACGTCCTGGATATGTTTGGGATAGTTGTTTATATATATGTATAAGATATAATTGTAAATAGTTTATAAATAAACAACTTATAAACATTTTTTTCTTGTATGCAAGAAAATTTCGATTTTTATGAAACATAATGTCAATGTAAAATCAGTATATTGCATCTTATTATTCAATATATGTATATGTATACTGTACTTTATTTAATATGAAAAATTTTGAATACAAACTTTCTTTTATATAGTTTATATTCTTTATAAATTGCTATTAAAACAATGCAATATGAAATAGAACATTTGATAAAAGAGAGAGTACACACATTTATATTTTATATAATTTTCATTATAAAAGTCACTTGCACACATTAGGGTATATTCTTGCTTAGTTGTGATTGTTAAGCTTTTAATAAAAATGTATGAAAATTGCAGATTTGTTTCACCACTTTTAATTAATTTAAAATAATTTCTTAAACTATTTTTATATTTGCTTTATTATTAAATCTTTCCGGAATGATTAAAGTGGAAATGAAATAGCACAATATTTTTAACCATTTCTATTGATTGCTGTATTATTCATTTAAAATGCTTGTTAGAACTTAACTAAAAATTATTGTACATAAAATTTATTATACATGTATATGTATTCGTTTGCTCTAATATGCACAATATACAAAAATTACACAGGAGTAATTAAAAGATTATCGAGAGAAAAATCATTTAACGCCTAATGTAACACTTTCTTATAAATAAATTAACAATGCTGGGCAAGATTTAAAATAAATTCAATAGAAATATTTAGCAAAAGTAGATGTAATTATAGGAATAGTATTTAACGTTTACAGTTACTTGATATAAAATAACAAAATAATTAATTGTACGCTTCGATATATATTATGAATAAATTAATTGTCCCCTTAATTTTCTTATTATTTATTTTTTAAATAACTCCTTGTGTACTATTACAATAAAGATGTTCCTACGAGTATCAATATAACTTTTATATTTCATGATAAACTACAACAAAGATCAATTATACATATAAGATTGACTTAAAAATAAAATAGTATATCAAGGTATTGTACCATTTTTTCCAAAGGAATAAAATAAACAATATAAATTAAAATTGTTAAGATTTTACATTTAAATTTAAAATTATTAAGATTTTACATTTAATTGATATATCTTTTATATAATAATACATATATGCAGGATATCGATGATATATAATATATTAATTGGACATTGATTCCTGCAGAATGGCTATGCTCCGAGCATGAAAACATCAATATTGAATATTTACAAAAATACAAAAGCTTATAAAACATCGACTACTATACAGCAAACTTCTAATTATTTTTTATAGCTCACTTTTTCTACACATCAAAAACTAGCTTTAATGACACCATAAAGCCGGTATAATGTAGTTTTCTAATCGTAAATTGTAATAATCGTATTTTGCTAACTTAGAAAATCAGACTTTTAGTATTCCATGAACAATTAACTAGTTATATGCTCACTGCTTACCTAGGCCTTTTATGTATTTATTAATAATGGTAGATATTATTTGGATAAAAAATCATTCCTTTTGATCGATATTATTTATTGTTTAAACACCACGAATCTTGCATTTCATACGAGATGTTCATTCTTATCGCATTTGCTCAAGATAAAATTATTTGATAAACCACAAAGAGATATAAAATCACAATTGTCTCATTAATTCTTAGAAGTAAAATAAATATATCCTACTAAACATATACTACAAATAATTTGCTGCATTGCTTTGATTCTGATACAATGGTCGGGAACTTTATGTCTTGCTTTGTTAATATTATATTACTATTGTTAGCGAAATTTTGCAAAGTTAATTATGCTTAATTGCTATTGATTTTAATTAACAAAATATATATTGTGGCTTATATACAAAGTAAAATATGCCTTGCATAATTTATTAGAGACCGTAATTAATGTGTTTAGCATTAATAGACCTTTGCATTAGCAATATTTTATCCGCAAGCCAAATTAGCACTTCTGTCAATTTAAGTCATAACATTCTAAAAGTATTGAAAAAAGTATTTGATATGCCTTTTATAAAAAATAAAAGATATTATTTCTTTAAGAATACACATACATTCAATATATTTTATTTAATTATATAATTATTGTATTTTTCATTGCATGATTATTTGTATTAATCGTATTTTATTAATTTCACATAATTTGTAATTTTAAATTTCTTCCCATTCAAAAAATTTTAATAATTATCTCGTAAAAATTATTTTGTACATTGTACATTGTTTTATTCAATCGTATTTTTTTGTAAGCATTCTTAATTATTACAAACTGATCAAAATATGTTAATAATTTTGCAGAAAATATTGTTTTTTGCTACATTTTTTATTTTTAAAGAAAGTTGAAAAAGGATGGATACTAAAAAGTGTAATGTATTGTAAATTATATATATAATTTTATATTTTTTGAATACAATAGTAATTTTTTAATCCTTCTAAAATGGTAATCAAAATTCGTTTTAAAAGAGTTAAAATAAATTTTTTAAAATAATTAGCGACAATTTTGTATCAATTATTTAATTATTTGCATTATAATGTATCTAAATAATTTTTTTTTACTGAAAGCATCTTAAAATTAAATACTTTAGAAATGCTAAATTTAACATGGCAAAAATCAATGACACAAATTATATATAGTCAATTTTCTTTAATTAAAAAATTTTAAATCCTAGATGTGCATTTGCATGCGTTGCTTAATTATAAAGATGCTAAAAAGCTGGTAACAAATTTCCATTCTAATATGTTAATACTATAGTTACAAGTTTTACTAATGTATAAGCATTAGATTTTTTACAATAGATTTTCACACCTGGAATTCAATTAAACCACATTTCCTATTATATAGTGTAGTATAGTATATTCATAAATTTATTGTCATCAGAATTTGAAGGTGTTTTGTGATATTATATAAATTATTTAAATATTCACTATACATACATATATAGGAACAAATTCAAATATCAAACAAAGTATCAAATTCAAATATCAAACAAATTCTTTATAAGAAATTTCTCTTTAGTGAGGCCTCCTAAATAAAGTTTAGAAGTTTATTATTCAATTTGACCAAGAGCATTTATAATTCTTCTAATGAAAAAAATTGATTATCTTTTATAATTTCTTCTCTGTCATATTGATTGCATCATGTTTAAGTTTTATTATTCAGCATTTCAAAGATGTTTAATTTTGAAATGTTTTTATTTTCCAAGGAAAAATTACTATTATTATTATTGTTTACAATAATTATTATAGTTTATTTTTATAAACTTATTATAAATTATATACTGTAAACTTTATTATTATTATTGTATTTTAGAAAAATAAACTATAATAATAGCAATTAATATTAGAACAAAATAATAAAAACAAAATTATTATTCACTGTATTACTATTAAGAAAGACGTACTTTGCTCATTTTTTTCACGATTATAGATAAATAAAAATACTACTATCGTATCAAAAAACAAAATTATATATAATTTATATTACATTTTTAGGTAAAAATCAGTATTTTTTATCCATTATTATTAGTATCAATTATGATATTGTAAATTTATTAATATTATTAATTAATTAATATTAATAAAATTCAGAATACCGATAATTGTACATTCAACTCTTTGTAAATATTTACTTCAGAAATGTTGATGTTAATTCCACATATCCAATTAATTTTTTTTCGCAAAAGAGCTTACGTTAGTCTTTCGTACAAAATTTTTCTAAAAATGTATAAAGATTTAAAATTTCTTCTGATTTGGCAAATCTTTATAGGTATATTTTTTGTATTTGGTGAAGAATATTATATAACATTAATATATTTTTAACATTAATATATATTAAATTCCTGTAAGCGTTTTTCATAATGGTGTTTAATTCGTCGTATAAAATTTTCACGGAAAAAATTCGCTTTTGTGGACAAGAAATTTTTATGTATCTTTCCGAATTACATGTAAGTTTAGAAATACGTTTTGCATGTAGAAATGTATAAAAACGCATTAGTAAATCAATATGTCTTTCACGAATGATACCAAATTATCAATACAATATTGATATACTTGTAAATGATATTAAGAAATGTTATCTGTATTTATAATAAGATTTCCTACACAATTTGCTTCTAAATGCAATTAGTTCTTAATAAATGATTTTTGTGAGTATGTGTTAAAAAATGATCTATTTATCGAGATTTGTTTTATCATCAGGATTCATGGAGGTTCTAATGGCGTTCTCGTGAATCTTCCTTATGAGCGCTATGCCTGCGTGTTTCTTGACCGCTGGGTGTAACAGGTCGTCGTTTTGATCTTTTGAATTTGGCAATATCTTCGCCGAATACGTCGCCAGTTCGAAGAGCGGATATCAAGTCATCGAATTCGCCCTTGTTGTCATTTTGGCCGTTACTGTTCGCTTCATTCTTTTTGGTTAGTGATATGCTGTTTAAGATACCTTCTCGCGAGTTCTTCCTCTCTATTGTTCTCTTCCGAAGCTGTAATAGTAATTTTAATGTTATGAGAATTTTAATGTAGAAATTTTGACCACCAGTAATAAAATTAAAAAATAATGAACACAATTCTCTCGACCGTACTGGCAAATTCTATTTATTATTAAGTGCACATCACAACGTTTCGACCTTAATTTTAGGTCCTTATCAAGTGATCTATAAATCATATGAAAAAGAACGAAGAACAATTAAGGACCTAAAATTAAGGTCGAAACGTTGTGATGTGCACTTAATAATAAATAGAATTTGCCAGTACGGTCGAGAGAATTGTGTTCATTATTTTTTAGTTATGAGAATGTTTTGTGAAATTGTGGTGAGTAAGATAAACTATTAAATAAATATCACTAAATCAGCTAAGTCTATTTGAAAAGATTTTTCCAAGTGTCTGCTACAAATTTTTGTCAGCAGAAAGATTACAAATTTAGTACAGAGTCTGTTAATTTCAATTACGTCAACAGACAGTTAGCAAAATTCTAACAGAGTCTGCTGACATAATCTGATAGCAAATTGGCAGCAGAAACCGAGCAGGTTTGTAGCCATCTGCAACTCTTGCTCAATTTTGGCTGCCAATCTGCTATCAGATTGCGCGCGCGCAGATCTTGCTCGGTTTTTGCAGCCAATTTGTCGTCAGATTCTGTAAGCAAACTCTGCCGGCAGATCATAAGCCTAATCGGATATAGTTAATGTCAATTTGCTAGCAATTGACTTGGCTGAATAAATCTGTTGTCAATCTACTGGTATATTGCGCGCATTTTGCTTACTAAAAATCGAGCATTATTTACTGTCACGACGGCAGCAAATATGTAGCAAATATCGAGCAGGATCTGTCATATCTAATATCAACGGAAAAGAGACGGCGAAAATCAAGCATCATGTGTTATCATGTTGTGACAGTAAAAACGCGGCAAGAATGCAACACGACCTATCATTTCATGATAGCAGAAATCGAACATAGCTTGCTATCACGACGTGGCGACAAAATGCTGCAAAGACAGAACATACCTGTAAACACAATTATATTAATATAAATGCAACAAAACTAAATATTACAGGTATTATTGCATAAATGTTATCGGTAAAAATTGCCAGTTACTTTTCCAGTCATAAATGTAATGTAACATATGTTATATTGTAATTATATTCTAAATAATATAAATAATTGGCATAGTTAAATAATTAATAAAATAATTAAATTTTAACTTTCTAGTTTAGAATTCTGAATCCTCTGTTGGAATTGTATCAGAATTTAAGCTGACAGAAATAAATACTACATACTTTTGATCTTGTTAGCCGTGCTTTGCAGTCTTTCTATTTGTCCGTAACAGAAACTTAATAACTATATGAGATAGATACATCTCGTATAGTGGTAAACAAAAGAACTATAACTCAATATAACATGATATCTTATGATATCGCTGTGTGTTTGCCATTATTTTGTGATAACAGACTATGTTGTGTTTCTGCTGTGTTTTCCTTGTTATCTTTTAAGACGAGACAGTGTATGCTCGATTTTTGCCACGTTTTTGCCGTTACACCGTACTTGCAGATAAGCTTGATTTCTGATGATATTCTGCCACTGTAGCGTGACGTCATATTATGCTCAGTTTTCATTCAGTTTTTGTTGACATATTGTATTAACATGCAATGTTTAAATTCTGAAATTGTTTTTATGCCACGAACTTCTGTTTAATTTTTGCAACATTTTATAGCATATTATAACGCTTTTATAGCATATTATAAGGATTGTTCGTTTTCTGCTGCATTTCTGCCGACATTATTTAAAACGGCAAACTATACTCGGCTACTGCCAGAATTTTGCCAACATAACATATAGCACACATTTGTGATACATGCTTTTGGCAGATGTAGCTATCTGGATACATACCCATTACCTACCTACCTATCCATCTACACAAATACGCGTGTGTATATGTGTGTGTATAACAATTACAACACATATAAATACGACTAGTTTTTCGGCCCGCGCGAAGCGCGGGCCTCAAAGCTTTCTTATATATATATCTATCTATTTATACAGGGTGTCCGATAATTATTGACACAGCCGAAGTGTGAAGGTAAATTGGCTCAATCTGAAAAGAAAAGTCCTGTACTATTTTGCTAAATTCGCAATAGTTATTGAGTTATTAATTAAAATATCTGAGCTAATGAGCGCGTGGGAAGCGGTAGGCCGGAATCGATAGGCATGTAAGATGGCTTATTTGTTTACGTCTCTTAGCAATAAAAGCATCATCTGAGCGAGAGGTGGAGTCACGCAGCGAGCGGCGGGCGACGCCTGATATTTGTTGCTAAGAGATGCAAACAAATAAGTCATCTTACATGCCTACTGATTCCGGCCTACCGCTTCCCACGCGCTCATTAGCTCAGATATTTTAATTAATAACGCAATAACTATTGCGAATTTAGCAAAATGGTACAGGACTTTTCTTTTCAGATTGAGCCAATCTACCTTCACACTTCGGCTGTGTCAATAATTATCGGACACCCTGTATAAATACCGTCTGTCTGTCTGTATGACCGCGAACTACTTCCACATTTATTGACCGATTTTCTCGAAATTGGTACCAATATTTTGCAAATTTTTCGGGGATGACTACTATGTGGTTTTTTTAAGTTTTACATCCCCACCCACCCACCCACGCACTCACCTACGCACTCACACATATGTCGACCGATTTTCTCGAAATTGATACCAACATTTTGCAAATATTTCGGGGATGGCTACTATGTGGTTTTTTTAAGTTTTACACCCCCACCTACCCACCCACGCACCCACCCACGCACTCACACATTTATGGACCGATTTTCTCGAAATTAGTACCAATATTTTGCAAATTTTTGGGGGATGGCTACTATGTGGTTTTTTTAAGTTTTACATCTCAACCCACCCACCCACGCACCCACTCACGCACTCACACATATATCGACCGATTTTCTCGAAATTGATACCAACATTTTGCAAATTTTTTCGTGGATGGCTACTATGTGGTTTTTTTTAAGTTTTACACTCCCACCTACCCACCCACGCACCCACACACGCACGCACACACACGCACACACACGCACGCATACGCACACACACGCACGCACACACACATACACAATTTTTCAGAAATCACCTTTTGGTTCTGACTAAGATGTGAAACCAGCAGCTTATTTATAGTCATTTATAAAATGACTCACGTTAAGAAATATAAAATGTTATTACCCATAAGAAGTGATTTTTTAAATTTAACAACGATTAATAAAAAAATGCTCTCATCCAAGAACGCCAGAACCAAAAGGTGATTTCTGAAAAATTGTGTATGTGTGTTTGCGTGCGTGTGCGTATGCGTAAGTGTGTGTGCGTGCGTGTGTGGGTGGGTGAGTGGGTGGGCAGGTGGATGGAGGTTTAAAACTTAAAAAAAACAGTAGCCATCCCCGAGAAATTTGCAAAATTTTGATACCAATTTCGAGAAAGTCGGTCCATAAATGTGTGAGTGCGTGGATGGGTGCGTGGGTGGGTGCGTGGGTGGGTGCGTGGGTGGGTGGGTGGAGGTGAAAAATTAAAAAAACGTAGTAGCCATCCCCGAAAAATTTTCAAAATTTTGGTACCAATTTCGAGTAAATCGGTCCATAAATGCGTGATTGCGTGAGTGGGTGCGTGGGTTGGTGGGTTGATGGGGGTGTAAAACTTAAAAAAACCACCATCGTCTCCATCCTCGAAAAATTTGCAAAATTTTGATACCAATTTCGAGAAAATCGATCCATAAATGCGTGATTGCGTGGGTGGGTGCGTGGGTTGGTGGGTTGGTGGGGGTGTAAAACTTAAAAAAACCACCATCGTCTGCATCCTCGAAAAATTTGCAAAATTTTGATACCAATTTCGAGAAAATCGATCCATAAATGTGGAAGTAGGGCAATAAATGCGTGATTACGTGGGTGGGTGCGTGGGTGGGGGTGTAAAACTAAAAAAGACCACGACGTCGCTATCTCCGAAAAATTTGCAAAATTTTGATACCAATTTCGAGAAAATCGATACATAAATGTGGAAATAAATCAATAAATGCGTGATTGCGTGGGTGGGTGGGGGTGGAAAACTAAAAAAGACCACGACGTAGCGATCTCCGAAAAATTTGCAAAATTTTGATACCAATTTCGAGAGAATCGATCCATAAATGTGGAAATAAATCAATAAATGCGTGATTGCGTGGGTGGGTGGGGGTGGAAAACTAAAAAAGACCACGACGTAGCGATCTCCGAAAAATTTGCAAAATTTTGATACCAATTTCGAGAGAATCGATCCATAAATGTGGAAATAAATCAATAAATGCGTGATTGCGTGAGTGGGTAGGGGTGTAAAGCTAAAAAGGACCTCGACGTCGCCATCTCCGAAAAATTTGCGAAATTTTTGTACCAATTTCGAGAAAATCGGTCCATAAATGTGGAAGGAGTTCGCGGTCAGACAGACAGACAGACAGACAGACAGACAGACAGACGGTACTTATATATATAGATATGCACATATTTATTAATTGCAAAATAGAATTGCTTACTTCCTGTTCCTGTTTTGCTCTACGTTCCTCTTTTTCAATCTTCTTTCTCATGTTTTCTATATCTTGTCTCGCTTCAGCAAGAGCTTGCAGGAAATTTTCGAAAATGCCAAAAAATTCATCTGGTTGAACACCAGCCGAATCTTCACCAAATAGTCTCACTGCTCGATCAAACTATTTTAATAAAAAAAAAAGATTATCTCAGTAAACACAATTAAATTAATGTTATATAGATGCAACAAAACTAAATATTAATATTGCATAAATGTTACAAATAAGTTATCGATTAATTGCAATTTTTCATTCAAATTGTAATTTCATTAATATAACATTACATGTAGCATATGTTATATATGTCATAATTATATGTATATCTCATATGGCACAAATAATTGGCTGAATGTAATTAAATAATAAATAATTCAATTTAAATAATTCAATTCATAAAATTCGAGTTAATTAATATAATGAAAATTGAACTTTTATTTTGCCTCGCAAATAGGAAGAAAACAATTATCCATTTATTTGTCCAATTTCAAATCAATTTAATATTTTGAATCATTTATTAAGATTATATCAGAAATTAAGCTGATAGAAACATACATACTATATGCTTTAAGTCCAATCATACTAAAAAAAAATTTTAGTTTGGTACATTTATGCATTGAACTTACTTAAAACAATTTGAGCTTACTTAAAAAATCATATTTTTATTTTAAAAAAAACCCCCTCGTGAAAGGGTTAATACTCTACAGATATTCTTATATATATATATACCCTAGTCTTCATATCTTGGAATAAGTCTTCAGCCTCTGCTAATCTACATGTGGCTTGCGCCTGGAAGTCCCTCATCGCTGGTAAAAACATATCACCCTGAAGTACCTGAGATTGACCTCGATGAAATTCTGAAAGACGAATAAAATACAAATAGCATAAACGGTATAAAATCACTTAACTTTTTATTATACATTCTCACATACTTTTGAAAAACCATTCCAATTTTACAGAGAAAAGAAAAATTATAACTAGTAGTAAGAGCAAGTGGTATAGGAGTTTGGGGTGTAGGGGTTACGCCGCAGAGGAAGAACCTGTAGCCAACATGGTCACACCAAATGATATTGACAGGAGGTTGTGCTGGTAACTAGCACCCGCGGATACCTAGCTCTCACTTATAACTCCACGTGCCACGCCCTGGTAATTGCATTGAGCTGCAGGCAAAAGAGAGTAGCCTGATAAGGCAATAGTGTCTGACCCAGAGAGGGTGGCTGCAAACAGCGTCTGATACCAGGTTAAGGGCGACTGATTATAAACTGGAGAAGGCAACGGGAGAAACTACTCCGGTAGAAAAGTTCTCAGGAAATCACTATGGCGACGAACCAAATACTAATGGTACCGGCATTCAGTCCTGCGCAGCCCTTCAATAAGCAGAGGTTGCGAAGAATCTCCCGGCTCAAAGTAGTGAAATCCAAAACACGCATAGCCACATGCAACGTGAGAAGTCTGTTCGAGGATTGGAAGCTGGACAACGTTGTGAAAGAGATGAAAAGGTTTAAAATCCAGATCTTGAGGGATAGCGAGCTCAAATGACCTGGCGTGGATACTTACAAACACGGAACACTGTTTTATTCTGGGAGCGACATAAACGATCGGCACCACTGTAACGGCATCAACATTTTTGTCACCTCCAAATTCATAAAATATGTCGGGAATTTCAAACCTATCTCAGATAGAGTCATGCTACTGCAACTACATGGTCATCTACTCAACATTAACATCTTACAAATATATGCAACATCCGACAAGAAATATAACGAGGAAATCGAGAAGTTTTATACCTCTATTGAAGACACTCTCGGGTCATTAAGAAAAGTAATATAATTCTCCTTGCAGGAGATTTTAACGCAAAAAGCGATCAAGAAAGACAGACAGATATAGTGGGAGAATTTGGATTAGGGAAGAACAATGATAGAGGTGACGGACTCTATGAATTCTGCCAAGAAGTAGAATTGGCGGTAGCCAACACCAGGTTATACTGCCAAAAAGGCGCTTATATATTTGAAGTCACCTCTTGACATTCCAAACTCTTCTACACAAATAAGAAATCAGATCGACTACATTTTAATAAGTAAGCGTTAGAGAAATTCTATAATAAGAATAACTACACACCACAAGGCAGATATTGGTTCAAACCATAACTCATTCGTTGCCAATTTCGAATTAAGGCTGAAATTTATTAAAAGAAAGCCTCTTATGAGGCAAATAGACACCTCGAAACTACATCTTAAAGCGCCGAAAGACGCTTACTGAGGATCTTAACGACAAATTGAACTAAATTCCAAGAACGGAATCTCTAAACCAAATATCCAGTGAAGCAACTAAAAGCAAGCCATAGATGAAGTCACTACAAAACATCTGAGAGCTACAAAGTGTGTAAAAAAGAAAAGTTGTATGACTGAAGATATATTGAAGCTAATGGAAGATCGCAGAGACTACTCAAGAATAACAGAGTTTCGAATATCAAAAACTGCAAACCATAATCCGAAGGAAATCAGGGCGGCAAAGTCGAAGTGGATAATAGAAAGCTGTAAAGAAATGAAGGACTTTATCAAAAGACACGACACATTTAATATGCATAGGAAGGTGAAGGAGGTGGCTCAGATTTACAGAAAACGCATACCATTGACATTTATCGATGATACAAATAGGATCATAGTTGATGAGAAGGAGATAATGAACATGTGGGAGTCTCATGTTTCCAAATTATTTAGGAATATCAGACCAGATAAGGATACCATCGTGAGTAACAACCTTAAAAGACCTGATATTTAAAAATCAAGTTCTACAAGTCATTGCAACAGCAAAAAACAGGAAAGCTGCCGTTCCGAATGAAGTTCTTATGGAGATCATAAAGCTAATAAATGAGCACAATGATCTGCTAGTCAACAGAATATACACCACTGGAAAAATTTCGGATGAATGATTGGTGTCAACTTATGTGACTATCCCGAAAAAGACACATCCGAAGAAATACGATGATGTATTTCGTCTGATTAGTCTCATGAGCCACGTACTAAAAACTTTTCTCCGTGTAATCCATATTAGAATAAGGACAAAGTGCGAACTAGATCTAGATAGCAGCTAATTTAGATTTAGGAATGCCTTTGGTACACGGGAGGCATTATTTGGCGCCATTGTTCTTTTGCAGAAGTGTCGAGATCAGCGCAAGGATGTATTCGCATGTTTCATCAACTATGAGGAAGCGTTCGACAGAGTCCAACACGCGAAGCTAATTGGGCTTTTTTGCGAGATTGGACTGAATGGGAGGAATGTCTGACTAATAAAAAACCTATATTGGGGGCAGCGTACAGAGATAAAAATTGGTAACACGACAACATCGAAAATGAAGATACAGAGGGGAGTTAGACGGTTGTATTATCTCGTTACTTTTATTTGTTCTATACGCCAATCGAGTTTTTAAGGAGGCGCTAGATGGCTTGCAGATTGGAATTAAAATTAACGGTGTATATGTTAACACTTACATACGCGGATGACACGCTCGTCCTGACCGAGGACATCTTTGAATTTGATGCTTCTCGATAGAATCAACGAGATAGGAGAGCGATCAGGCCTGAACATTAATGTCGCAAAGACATAATTCATGGTGTTCAGCCACCAGAAGCATGATAATATGTCTATCCAACTTAATTGGAAACAGATCGAGAGTTAATAAATACAAATACCTAGGAAGTATTCTAACTGAAGATCTAAACCCTGATAGAGAAGTGAAATGTCGAATCGAGGCTGCCCGAACGACTTTTAACAAGATGACGATTTTCTGCGATGACAATCTGAATCTTAAATTGCGGCATAGAATAGTCGAATGCTGTGTATGGTCTATTCTGCTGTGCGGCATGGAGGCATGGACTCTTAAAGTGAGTACAATAAATTGTCTGGAGGTTTTCGAAATGTGATTACTTAGGAGAATGCTCGAATTTCTTGGATGAAAAAGTAATCAACAGAGAAGTCTTACAGAGAGCAGACACATAACGAGAGCTCCTCCCCATAGTCAAGCGAAGAAAGTTAAACTATCTTGGACACATCTTGAGAAGAGATAAGTACCAGCTCCTATAGTTGATAATGAAAGGCAAGATTGAGTCGCAACGGAAGGTCGGCAGAAGGCAAATGTCCTGGGTAAGGAACATCCGTGAGTGGACTAGGTTTAAAAGGGCAGAACAACTTTTCAGGATGGCGGAGGACAAATCCACTTTCGCGCTGGTGATCCCCAACGTCGGGGAGACCGGGCACGGCACGTGGAAAAAGAAGTAAGAGCAAATAGAAATTTTTAAGTTATTTTAAGTTTTTAACATCTTTTATACAAATTCCAACTAATTTACCAAACTTTATTATTATATAATTTTTATTCTTATTATTTATAATTTATTATTTTTATTATTATATAATTCTTAACTGTAAATAATTTTTATTACCTATTTCCCTCTGAACATCCTGCAGTCCATTTTTAAGGTTAGCCACTTCCTTTTGCAGGTCAGCCATACTGACTCTAGCTGCTGTCCTAACATACGGCATATCCTCTTCGATATCTAAGACCTCTCTGAATCTGGCTTCAAGAATCTGCACGAGATAGTGTAACAAAGTTGTACCCTTGGAGCAAGAAGACTTCGTGTCAACTAGACGATTTAAAGAAGCCAATCGGAAGCCGCATGCGTTACCCCGCGCATTTCCGCGGTTTACGTAATTTCCTAATGCCAAGACCAATTCTAAAAGCTTTCTGAGTCTTCTTGACCTGGCCACTTGTCGGCTCGCTTCTAGAACTGCTCGCATCCTCGGCGTCAATTCCGCGATGCTAGCTGCGAATTTCTTCTTGTAATGCAGAGAACGCAACCTCTGCTCATAATGCGGAACTCTAAAAGCAGAAATGTACATTTTATTTATTCAGCGTTTTATTAATACGCTTTTACACATATGATACAATTCGAATTCATGAGTAACTAAAAATCCAATCAATATTGATCAAAATAATTATATTTTTTAATCTAATAACTTAATACTAATTTCAAGCTAATAACATTGAAAACACAACGCACTTTGATATTTGATACAAAAAATTGTCGGCTCTATTCTGTAATTCTTTCTGATGGATATCTAACGAGGCAGCCTCCTCCGAGGACGGTATGTACTTTAGTAACTGCTCCACCATATCGATATGCAAAATGTTCTGTTGATCCATTGATAATATCGTTCTAGTGATTTCATTGTCAGACATCTTCAATTTCGACAATAATATTGTGCAATATTGTGCTCTCCTCGAATCGATTACTGACATTGTTTTCTTATTCTTTCCTAGAGTTCTTAAGTCTTCTATCGAACCTTCCGTGGAGACGCCATTTTTCTGATATGCGCAAAAGATTTTGTCGATGGACTCGAGATCCATTACATTATAAAGCTTAGTATCGTCCAATTCAGACCATATTGTGCCTTGTAACTTTTGCTCAGGTATTTTGGACCAATTAAATGACTTCAAAGGATTACTCGGCTGAGGAACGTTCTTCATTATTTCCATCTGCAATATTTAATTCAAATTATGCAAATAAAATTATCTAAATAGGCACAATTACTAATTATATTTCTCGATACATCTAATTTATGGTACGTTACTTTACATAACATACATAAAAAATTGATTATTAAATTATATATATATATATATCTATATATATAAATACCGTCCGTCTGTCTGTCTGTCTGACCGCGAACTCTTTCCACATTTGTGGACCGATCTTCACGAAACAGGTACCAAAATGTTGCAAATTCTTCGGGGGTGGCTGCTATGGGGTTTTTTTTTATTAAAAAAAATTTTTTTTTATCATAGAGGAGGGTGTTTTCGGAAAAAAATTTTTTTTCTAGATTTCTAAACCAATGTGTATAGAATTTTTCGGGGATGACTACTAGGTGGTTTTTTAAAGTTTTGTCCACCCACGCGCCCACTCACGCACCTACCCACGCATTCACAAATTTATTATCCGATTTTCAGGAAATTGGTACGAAAATTTCGGAAATTTTTCGGGGATAACTACTAGGTGGTTCTTTTTTAAGTTTTGTCCACCCACGCACTCACCCACGCACCCACCCACGCATTCACACATTTATTGACCGATTTTCGCGTAATTGATAACCAAAATTTTGTAAATTTTTCGGGGATGGTGATGATGGTGGTTTTTTAAAGTTTTGTCCACCCACGCACCCACCCACGCACCCACCCACGCATTCACATATTTATTGACTAATTTTCACGAAATTGGTACCAAAATTTCCGAAATTTTTGGGGAATGACTATTATATGTGGTTTTTTTAAGTTTTGTCCACCTACGCACCCACCCACGTATTCACACATTTATTGACCGAAAGAAATTGGTACTAAAATTTAGCAAATTTCAGGAATGAATATGGTGGATTTTTAAAGTTTAAAACTTTTACGTACTAACCCACCCACGTACCTACTTAGGTAATCAAAAATTTATTGTACAATTTTTTAAAAAGTGATGACAAAATTTTTCAAATTATTAAAGTTTAATTATATCTAAACGTACTTACATTTATTTTATATAATAAGATTTACTAAAAACATACACACAAAAATAAAAAATATATACATAAATATAAATACAAATAGCGTTAAAAAATTACACATTCTATATTTAGATAATAATTTATATTTTATTTTGACATGAGTGATTTAATAAATGAATCAATATAGATAAGTTGATGGTTTCAGATGTTAAGTGTCATTCGTGAATAAATATATTGGTTAAAAAAGAAAATATTATAATGGATGATAAATTAAATAAATCAAATGAAAATGAGAATATAATAATGAATAAAAATAATGGAAAAGAAATTAAAAGTATTACGAATGATGAAATAAGTGGAAATATTCAAATAGATAAAGAAATAGAGGAATTTAAAAATAGTAAATATATATAAAAATTTTTATCTATTTTAATTGTAATAAATTCTTATTAATTATAATTTAAATTATAATTTAAATTATAATTTAAAAATTACAGTGCTTGAAGATGGGAATGATCATTTAATATTAAATGCATGGGAAGAATGGGAAAAAGAAGAATCATATAAGAAGGAAGGTTATAAGACAGAAGAATTTAAAAAGGAACAGAAGATAGAAAATAAAAAACGTAAAGAGGATAACGATGAAAAGAAGAAGAAGAAGCATAAAAAAAATTAAATTAAAAAAGTGTTTAAGAATATCTATATTATATCTATTATTAAATCTATATGAATATTGCATCAAATTTATATAAAATTTATATTTTAATATCTACTATCTATTTTTAATTTTAAATAAATAATTTTCATAAAAATTCTCTTCGCTGTTGATGTGATTCTGAAAAAATATATATAATCTATATAGATATAGATTTATAATCTCATTTTATATTTATGATACACGCACAAAAACACACGAATAAAAACAAAACTATTTTCTCTCTTTTTCTCTCTGTCTCTTAAAATAATTCTCTATATGTCTTTTTATAATAATCTAATTATTTTTTTCTATTTTCATAATATCGATTCTAATAATATAATTTAAAATGTGAATTCTCTCTATATTTCAATATAAAATATATATTAAAATTTACTTAAATTATACAGATTTACTAAGTAAGACGTATTTTCTTTGCAATAATTCTATTTTGACATTTTGTTATTAAAAAAGATGGACATGAGTTTAAAAGAATTGTATGAGAAATCGAAACTAAAGATTATAAATAAATGATCTGTACGTTATAATGTATATAATTTAATATTTCGCGTATGTACATATGTAATACGTGAATAGCAGATACAATATTAAATTAATAATATAATATAACATACAGATCATTTATTTATTAAATAATTATTTTATTACGACTGTATAAATGTAATCAGATAATTTGGTATAGTTTAAACCAACTGTAAATAAATTTTTAGTATCGATTTCTCATTCAATTTTTTTAAGCTGATGTAAATCTTTTCTAATATCAAAATGTCAAAAGAGAAAATGAGTAAAGAAAATACATCCGAATCAGCAAATCTGCATGAAGTAAGTAAATTTTAATTTTATAGATATTAAAATATAGAGAGAACTTAATACATCTATATAATAAGAATTAAAAAAGAGAAAAAAATAATGAGATTAATAGAGAAAAAGAGAGAGAGAGACTGAGGTTAAAAGACAGAGAGAGAGAGAGACTGAGGTTAAAAGACAGAGAGAGAGAGAGAGAGAGAGAGAGAGAGAGAGAGAGAGAGAGAGAGAGAGAGAGAGAGAGAGAGAGAGAAAATAGATTTATGTGTTTGTGTGAGAAATAGAAATTGAGAATTAATATATATTATATATCTTTTTTATAGAATCAAATCAACAACGAAGAGAATTATGATGAAAATCATCTATTAAAGTTAAAAATAGAGGATTTGCAGCGGCAACTGGCCGCTGCTTTGGCGAAACAACCACTACAGCCAGAAGTGGTGGCTGCTGAAAATTCTCAATCTGCAGTGGTGACTGATGACAATTCTCAGCCACCACTGCAGGCTGATGAAAATCAACAGTCAGCAATGCTGGATATTGAAAATCAACAGCCTGCAGATAAAAAGGATACGTTTAAACGTGAATATCTATAGATATAGATTAATAAAAATAAATTTAAATATATACAGGGTGACCCATTTTAACTTAGGCAGCCAAATAACTCGAAAAATAAGCACACTACGAAAAAATGTTTAGAATCAAAATTTCGTCATTTCGAGGGGGACGTACAATGACGTTAAAATGAGCCCCCCACCCCTCCCGCCCAGGGGGAGGGGTGGGGGGGCTCATTTTAACGTCATTGTACGTCCCCCTCGAAATGACGAAATTTTGATTCTAAACATTTTTTCGTAGTGTGCTTATTTTTCGAGTTATTTGGCTGCCTAAGTTAAAATGGGTCACCCTGTATAGATAGTAAATAATATATAAATTTATATTTAAATCTATATATATTTTTTTACAGCAAAATACAATAAAGCTAGGTGGGCAAGAGCGGGAAGACGTCTTGGACGCGGACAGGGACGTGGCCGTGGCCGTGGAAATAAAACAATAATAAATTATATACATATGTAATTATATATATATATATATATATATATATATATATGTGTAATTATATATATAGATAAGTTAAAAATAAAAATCTATAATATAAATCATTAAAAAAAAATTAAATTTTAATTTAAAAAGAAAAGAAAGAAAAATGTAATTAACAGAGTGAAAGAGAGAGAATGAGATTAAGAATGACAAAGAGAGAATAAGATTAAGAGAAAGAAAGATGACTGAGGTTAAGAGGGAGAGAGAGAGAGAGAAAGAGAGAAAGATATTTGTGTGTTTAGAGATTAAAAGAAAGAGAGAGAAAGAAAGAGAGAGAGAGAGATTTTTCAATATGTGTATGTATGTGTTTGTAAGCATTATTTTCTGTTTTACGTATGTGCGTGTAGAGAGGTTTGTTTGAGTGTATGTGTGTGATTGTGTATTATATATGTAGATATTTTTTTAAATATAATAATGAATTAAGTCTATATATTGAAATAAATGTATGTATTTATACGTACATAGCACGTAAAATATTTCATACAATAATACGTAAATTAAAAAATATTTCTTATTATTCAAAAATTTAATTTAAAAAAATCGAAATCTAAATTATTAGAAAATTCAATTATCAATTAGGATAATTAATTATTTTCTAAGATAAACATTTTTATCTCTGTTTTACGTATGTGCGTGTAGAGAGGTTTGTTGAGTGTATGTGTGTGATTGTGTATTATATATAGATAGATATTTTTTTAAATATAATAATGAATTAAGTCTATATATTGAAATAAATGTATGTATTTATACGTACATAGCACGTAAAACATTTCATAAAATAATACGTAAATTGAAAAATATTTCTTATTATTCCAAAATTTAATTTAAAAAAAATCGAAATCTAAATTATTAGAAAATTCAATTATCAATTAGGATAATTAATTATTTCCTAAGATAAACAATCTTTAAAAATTAATGATTTATTAAATTTTTGTTGTTCGTGAATATAATTTTGTCAAAATCACCCCTTAGAGATGATACGAGATATAACGTTCTTAACGTGAGTCATTTCATAATTAATTATCTATATATAAGTTGATGGTTTCAGATTAAATCACGTTAAATGTCATCATTGATAAATTAAATGAAATAGAAAATGTAATAATAAATCAAACCGGTACAAAAAAGAAGAAGGAGTAAAAGATGTAAAAGTTTACAAGAAACGAATTAGTGACAGAGAAAGAAGGTTGAAGAAGGAGAGTAAAGAAAAAGACGGTACATTATTAAATACTTATATATATAGAATATATATAAAATATATAGATTATATAAAAAAAAAATTTTAAAGATATAAGAAATTAAATTATATAAAAAGGCTGCTGTGCGCATGAAAAAGGCTGCTGTGCGCCAGTAAAAACCGCTGCTGTGCGCGAGTAAAAAAGGCAGCTGTGCGCCAGTAAAAAAGGCTGCTGTGCGCATGTAAAAAAAAGGCTGCTGTGCGCAAGTAAAAAGAAATTATATATAGATATTATAAAAAATCGAGCAATATTATAGATTTTTAAAATAAATTAATTGTTTTAATAAATAGAAATAAAAATTATAAAAAAAATAAAATTAGCAAAATCAATTAATATTATTGATTTTTAGAAAAATTAATTGTTTTAATAAATATATATATAGATTATAAAAAAAATTTTAATTGTAAATTGGAAATATTGTTGATTTAATTAAGCAATATTATTGATTTTTAAAATAAATTAATTGTTTTAATAAATATCTATGTACGTATATATAAAATATAAAAAAAAATTAAAATTATAAATTTGAAAAATTATAATGTTTGAATGTAACTTGTCTAATCCTATATATTTAATTTTCAGCACTTTTGTTTTTGTGAAGCTCTGATCGCGAACATTCCGCCCGCCTTGCAGGTACTGGCCTGCAAAAGAGTTTTCGATTGATGTTTCTCGCGAGAGAGCGGTATCACGCGGGCAATCACGCGCTCGCGAGTAAGAGCACGAGCCGTGCACGTGTACGCGTACGCGTAGCGCTGGAATTCGGCCGGTTGAGTCGAGCGAGAGATCAGCTGTTCGCATTGTGAAACCGCGGTGATCGGATGCGGTGATGTGAGTCAGTGCAGTGTCGTGAAAAGTGACTGATTTGTTACAGTGGGTGATTACCAGTTGAGGCTTAACTAGGAATGCAATTCGAGCGATCCAACAACGTGCCCCTTTTTTTTTTTTTTTTTTTGACGGCAGACCGGTGGGTGATAGTTGTAATGAATGAGAATGAATATAAGTAGAATGACGTTAATGTAAAACTGAGCGTCTAATGCGAATCATGATTACTTATTGGTTGAGCGTGAGAGGCTAGAACCCTCGGCGTCGGGAAAGAGAATAAGTTTGTTGACAGGTCGAGTCAACGTAGAAGTTGCAGTGCGGATTTCGACGACGCGCACGTGGTTGTCAGCACCAGGGTACAATTTTGTGACGCGGGCGAGGGGCCACTTCGTCGGTGGTGTCAATTCGCTGCGAAGCAGGCAGAGTTCCCCGACACGGACGTCTCGGTTGGTCGTCGTCCACTTTGGTCGGTGAGCCAGAGTATGTAGGTACTCTCTAGACCACCGATGCCAGAAGTGGTCTTTCATTTGTTGCAGTAGCTGCCAACGCGAGAGTCGTGCCGGGGCCTCATCGGCGAGCGACGACTCAGGCAGTGCGGTGAGAGGGCTACCGATCAGGAAGTGGCTCGGAGTCAGTGCACTGAAATCTTCCAGGTCATCGGACAGTGATTGCAGAGGACGAGAGTTGAGACACGCTTCTATCTGGGTAAGTAGGGTGGCCATTTCCTCGTAAGTGAGAGTAGCATCACCGATCACGCGTCGTAGGTGGTACTTCATGGATTTAACCGCTGCTTCCCAGATACCACCGAAGTTGGGTGCCGCAGGAGGATTGAATCTCCATTGCATCCGTTCCTGAGTGGCAAAAGCGGCTATCCGGCGTCCTTCAGAGCTGGCTGCGGAGAAGAGGTCCTTGAGTTTGGAGTCCGCCCCGACGAAATTAGTGCCACAATCACTGTATAGCGAATGGCACATTCCCCGTCGAGCGACAAAACGGCGTAAGGTGGCGATGAAAGCGTCAGCGGAATAGTCCGAGGCGACGTCAAGGTGGACAGCTCTAGAACTCAAACAAACGAAGACGGTGATGAACGCCTTGGTGGCCTTGTGTCCACGGCCCTTGGTGGTACGCAGCCAGACGGGTCCAGCGTAGTCTATTCCGGTGTTTAAGAACGGTCGGCTTGGTGTGACCCTGGCTGCTGGAAGATCGCCCATCCGGGGCTGTGTGATTGCCGCCCGCCATCGCAGACAAGTTACGCACCGGTAGATGTGACTTTTGATGAGTGACCGGCCCCGGGGAAGCCAATACTCCTGTCGCAGTGAGCATAGAGTCATCTGAGTGCCGCCATGAAAAGTCTTTCGGTGATGGGCGTCGATGACTAGGTGAGTAAAATGTGAGGTACTTGATAAAATGATTGGATGAGCTGCATCGAAGGCTATTTGGGCGTGTCTAAGACGGCCGCCGACTCGTAGAACACCGGATTCATCTATGAATGGGTTTAACTTGATAATCGAGCTGCGTGGTGGCAGCTGCTTTCCCCGCTGCAAGGCTGTTAATTCTGTTTTATATTTTTAGCTTGTACGAGCCGTAGCCAGTGGAGTCAAGCCTCGTCGAGTTCGCTAGCGTCTAGTGACCCAGGGTTGACACCAACAGACGGCTGGTGACGATGTTTTCGCAGCCATCGAAGACACCAAGCGGTTGTTTTGAGTAGTCGCGACATCGAAGAGTACCTTAGAAGTAGCTCCGGTTCGTCCTGGTCCTCGACAGCTGTGGCGTGGACGCGGGTGCGCCTCTCCGGGAGCTCAGTATCCTCGAGGCTTTCTCCGTCGGTGGTCCAGGGAACGGAGTCCGTTAGCAGCCAAGGAGGACCTTGCCACCACAGTGGATGGCCTACCAATTCGCTCGGAAACAGGCCTCGCGAAGCACAGTCCGCGGGATTCTCACGCCCAGGAATATGGTGCCACACTGCTTCGGGCAGTGAGGTCTGGATTTCACTGACGCGGTTGGCAACGTAAGTCGCCCAGGTAGAAGGATGACCGCGGGTCCAACCGAGGGTGACTGTGGAATCAGACCACAAGTGGATTGGCGATCTCTCCGCTCCGATGAGAGGTAGGACGTGGACGACCAACCGGACGAGGAGTGTAGCAGCAGACAATTCCAGTCTCGGTAAGGAGATTTGTTTCAGCGGGGCGACTTTAGTCTTAGCGGCGACTAACTGTACCTCACCCCTTCCCTCTCGCTCTGTCTTCAGGTACACGACCGCAGCGTACGCCCGCACAGAGGCGTCAGCGAACCCGTGGACTTCCAGCTTGCACCCCGCGTCGTCTCCGCCCAGCCACCTGGGAATGTGGAGCTTACCTAGTTCTGGGAGCTCATCCTGAAAGCGCCTCCATCGCAATACTTCGGAGTCAGGCAGTGGAGTATCCCAGTCGACTCCGAGCAGCCAGGACGACTGAATGAAGATTTTGGCTAATATTGTAGCTGGTGATAGCCATCCGAGCGGGTCAAACAGTTTCGCCGTTAACGACAGGATTGACCGCTTGGAAAACGTGTTGAGCTTGATGTGCTGCGTTGCGAAGGAGAAGAGGTCGTCGCACAGGTGCCAACGCAGGCCTAGCGTAGCGTGGCTTTCTCCAGGGAGCCACCATGTTTCCTCGTGTTGCAGGCAATCCTCTTCGTGTAAGTCGTCGAGCAACTGTTTATGATTCGCTGACCACTTTTTCAGGGGGAAGCCGCCCGCCCTGCAAATCTGGACCAACTGGCGTGGCCTGTCCTGAGCTTCCGGCAAGGTCGTAGCACCGGTCAATATGTCGTCCATGTAGGCGTCGGTACGAAGTGCAGCGGCTCCTAATGGAAATTGATGTCCCTCGTCGTTGGCCAGCTGATGAAGGGTTCATATAGCCAGATATGGTGCGCGAGACATACCGTAAGTGACGGTATTAAGCCAATATTCCTTGGTCTCTTCGTCGGTCTTATTACGCCACAATATCCTTTGCAGGTCTCGATCTCCTGGATGTAGGAGGATCTGCCGGTACATTTTTTCTATGTCTGTGGCAATTACGAAACGATGTCGTCGCCACCGGAGAAGGATGTCGGCTAAAGCGGGTAACAAGTTCGGCCCGGTGTGAAGAAACTTGTTGATGGTGTCCCCATTCGGTAGCGAACTCGAGCCGTTGAAAACCACCCTAAGCTTCGTGGAAGCGCTGGCCTCGCGTAAGACCCCGTGGTGGGGTAGGAAGCAGGCTCGTTGTTCCAGGTTCCCAGTTGCCCGTGGTGCTTGCGCCATGTGACCGAGGTCGAGGTACTGCTTCATGAAATCTGCATACATGTCGCGGAATCCGTTGTCTCTCTCAAATTTTTTCTCCATGTATTGCAGGGCACGGTGTGCAGCGCGACGCGTTCCGGAGAGATCTGGTAGAGGCTCTCTTATAGGAAGGCGTACGACATAACGCCCGTCGGCGGAGCGAGCGTGAGTATTCAGGAAGTGTTCCTCGCACTCGCGATCGGTTTTCGAGAGAAGTTGACTTAATTGGGGAATCTCTTCCTGTTCCCAGAAGCGGCGCACCAAGGTTGTGAGGTCATCGTCAATCCGACATTGGTGTGTGTTGACGAGGTGGTCTGCCGGCGTGTCCCCGACGGTACCTGATAGGATCCAGCCCAATGAAGTTTGCTGGGCTATCGGCTCTCGAGGTCGCCCCTTACGTAGACCGGGACATAGGATGGCGGCGTGTACGTCGGCACCTAGAAGAATATCTACAGGATCGGTGCCGCCATACTCGGGATCGGCGAGCTCCAGACCCTGAAGATGCGACCAAGTTTGCCGTTGATCGAGGAGGCCACCGCCGTAAATGCTGAGTTTTGGTAGCACAAGAGCGACGACGGAGATCGAGGGGCCGCTGCTCCGAGGTTGTAAGATGAGAGCTATCCGACCTTTGGAGGTGCAGGTCCTTTTACCGCCTACACCGTAAACCGCAACGGAGCCCGAAGACCGAGTCAGTTTCAACCGCTGCGCGAGTCTTTCGGACACTAACGATGATTCGGACCCTTGGTCAATAAGAGCGCGAGCGGGATGCCAATGTCCGTGGCAGTCTGCAACTCGGATGCGAGCTGTGGCGAGTAGCACGGTGGTGTGTACGGTTACAGCGGGTTGCGCGACGTGTGAGGTTGTTACGACCGTAGGTTCCCGAAACGCGTCGTGGAGCGACGAGTGGTGCCGTCCGCCGCAAGCTGAACAATTCTTTTTTGATGCGCACTCACCCGTTTTGTGTCGTCCGAGGCAGTTAGAGCATAAATTGTTCTCCAGCACGTGCTACTTGCGATCTCCAGCTGATTTCTTTTTGTACTCGCTACAGAACATCACGAAATGATCGTTCTGGCAGAGTGAGCAGCGACCTTTTCCTCCTTCCTGTGGCTCTTGTTTTCGCGCGTGGTGACTCCGCGTAACCTTCGAGCTCCCGCTTCCGTTTCCGGTTTTAAGTGTGGTGCTGTCGGTCTTGACGGGGAGCATGGATTCTAACGTGTGTAGCCTCCGCTCTATGAATTGTTCCAGGGAAGCATACGTAGGTGGTTCGCTCGAGTCGCTTATGGACGTCTCCCATTCGCGGCGTGAGCGAGGATCAAGTAGATCGACGGCGAGGTAAACGAAGAGATCCTCGCTGCTCTCTATGGGACGGTTGATGCTCCCTAGTGAACCGACGGTCGTTTTGACACCGTGGAATACCTTTCTCAGGTCGGCAGCTGACTCCACCTTCATCCGTGGTATGGCGAGAAATTTGGCCAAATACGCACACACCAACAGTCGTTTATTCTCATAGTAAGAAGTTAAGGTTTGCCAGGCGCGCTTCGGTAGTGCTGAGATTTCGAATAAGAAGTTCGGCCTCACCTTTCACGCAACTTTTTAGGTAATGCATCTTCTCAACAGGTTTCGAGGATTTGTCTTTACCAATGAGTGACTGGAAGATGTCTCGGAACGCCGGCCAATCCTCGTATTTTCCCGTGAAGAGCGGTAGCTGAATGCGAGGCAGTGTGGTACGAGGAACAGCAGAGGGTGCCTCCGACGATGACGGAGCAGTGGCGGCACGCTCCTTAGCTCGGAGCGTCCGTTGTTTATCCAGCAGCAAGCCCTTGTTTAACAGATACGCTTCCTCGGCAAGTGAAGGTATGTCCGTTTTTAAATAATTGTCTTCCCGCAAGAACTCGAGGTGTTCGGCGAGAAAATCGTTATGACCGTCGAATTTTGTCCATAGTTTTTCAAGGTTTTGCAACCGGGACTCGACTGCGCCAAGGGTAATCTTGGATTCACCGAGTTTCATCAGGTTATCATAAGCTCGCGAGATTTTACCGTAAAGTTCTGTAGCAACGGACACAGTCGCGCTCACACGTGCATCCATTTTCTTGTATTCTAGGTTGAGGCAGCAGTTCTGAGGTCCAAACTTTCCGTTGTCACGAAAGATGCAGTTCGCGTAAGAGAAGAATCCGGCTCGAAGGACCAATTTTATGTGCGCGACGGAACGGAAGTTAAGTTTTGGAGCGGACTGGTCAGAATAACTGATTACACGTAATGTATAACACGAACAAAAATCAAATATTGAAATCAAAATGATATATTTAACACAAAAAAAACAACTAAATTACATAAAGCGTTAATTGATTAATGATCGAAAATCGCGTTGATACGAAAAAAGACGCCCGCGACGGTACTCGAAACGGACAAGCGATCCGTTCGACGAGTTTTTTTTTTTTTTTGGTATGAACTGACACTCTTTTCTCCTCGAGAGACAGTCGAACAAGAGCGGCCGTGATCTGACGAGAGGAGCTTTTATAGTTTTATTTTGCGAATGTTCTCGATTAATTCTAAATAATAAGAATTCCGGTGAAGGACGAGGAGGCGATGAGCAATCACTTTTCGGGCTTAAACCGATGATTGTTGTTGTTTTCATTCCTCTCGCAAGATCGCGGCTAATATCTTCGTTATTTTGATTATACGCTCTCTATAGCGCTTATGATTGAGGCGCGGGGTGATCGTACGCCCCTGCGGCCGGGCGCTCTTAATGAAAATTATAATTTTTCTATATGAAGCTGCAGTTTCGTATTTCGCTGTTTGAATGTAACTTGTCTAATCCTATATATTTAATTTTCAGCACTTTTGTTTTTGTGAAGCTCTGATCGCGAACAAAAAATTAAATATTATTATATATATAGATTTAATATAATATACCAATGTATATGGTAAGACAAAGATAATTATTATGCCTCAAAAGAGGAAAGGAAGAAATTTGTATAAAATAACTAGCGAAAGCAAACGCTCACGACAAAGGCGAGAAATTGAGAGTTCGGAGGAAAGATCTGAACGACTCGAAGCTGATGTTCAGAGACATGCTCAGCAGAGGGTCAATGAAAATGATGAGTCAAGATCTCAACGACTCGAAGCTGATGCTCAGAGACATGCTCAGCAGAGGGCCAATGAAATTGATGAGTCAAGGTCTCAACGACTCGAAGCTGATGCTCAGAGACATGCTCAGCAGAGGGCCAATGAAAATGATGAGTCTAGGTCTCAACGACTCGAAGCTGATGCTCAAAGACATGCTCAGGAAAGACAAAAAGCTAGACAATTAAATAATCAAATTGGGCTAATTGCTAAAGAAAATGAAATAAATGTGACAGTTCATACACTTGGACAAATGAATGTGGAATGCCAATTTTGCAAATCATTAAACTTTGAATGTGAAAAATCAAAAGATGGAAAATTTACATATTGTTGTCAAAAGGGCAAGCTTAAATTAAAACCAATAAATTGTCCTGATTTTATTAAAAAATTATACATGGGAAATAATTATGAATCAAAAAATTTTATTAATAATATTCGTTCATATAATAGCGCTTTAGCAATGGCTTCAATGGGTGCCCCAGGCAATAGAAATCCATTAGATGTTGTGAACAATGCTCCTTATTGCTTAAAGATTCATGGACAATATCATCATTTGACTTCGACGGCAATGCGTCCAGCAGATGGGGAAACTCCGCGGTTTGCACAGCTTTACTTTTTAGATACAGAAGAAGCTTTAAATCATAGAATAAATAACAAAGCTAATAAAGAGTGTGATCAAAAGATAATGAAAGATTTGTCATGTTTTATGGTTGAATGTAATATATTTGCAAAAACTTTCAAGATGATGCGTCAAGTTGAAAAAGATCTTAATCCAATAGGTAATAAAACAATAAATTTAATGCTATCCTTTCGAAAAGATCCTAAACAAGATAAAAGAAGATACAATGCTCCACAAGCTAATGAAATAGCTGTAGTATTTAAGAATGTAGATGGTGAGCCTCCATTTGAAAGAGACATTAGGATTTATAATAAAAATTCAAATGATGTTCAGCAAATATCAATTCTAGACAAAAGGTGTGACCCAATGTGTTATCCTTTGTTATATCCCTATGGTAACGATGGATGGCATTCAGAACTTAAATCATATAATCCTAAATATCCAGAATTTAAAGTAACACAAATGGATTATTATGCTCACTTGCTGGCACCAAGAGCTGAATTTAGTCAATTTAAAAAGGCAGGCAAATTAAGATGTCAATTTATACTTGATGCCTATATGAAGGTTGAAGCAAATAGGCTTAATTATATTAAATTAAATCAACCACAATTAAGAGCAGAACTTTATTCGGGATTAATGGATCACTTGGATAATCGAGCACAAAATGAAGGAATTAAAGCAGGTATACCTGTGATATTACCATCTTCATTTATGGGCAGTCCAAGAAACATGCAAGAAAGATACCAAGATGCAATGTCTCGGGTCAGAAAATTTGGAAAACCAGACATTTTTCTTACGATGACTTGCAATCCTAAATGCCCAGAAATAAAGAATAATCTTGATGGATGTTCAATAGAATTTAGACCTGATTTGGTCGCTAAAACATTTAACTTAGATGTAAAAGAGATTTTAAAGGATTTAATCCAAAATAAGATTTTTGGAAAAATTATTGCTTACGCAGGTGTAATTGAGTTTCAAAAAAGAGGACTTCCACATTTGCATTTACTTGCAATGTTGAATGATGAAGATAAGCCCCGACTTCAAGAAATCATTGACATGATGGTATGGGCTGAAATCCCTAACGAAGAAAAAAATTCAGAACTAAATGTAAAAGTGTTGAAACACATGATTCATGGTCCTTGTGGAGATCCATCCCAGAGATATCCTTGCACTGGGGATGATGGAAAATGTACAAAAGGTTTTCCAAAAGAGTTTCGTGAAGAAACTAATGCAAATGTTAATGGATATCCCATGTATCAACGAAGGAATTTTGGTAAAAAATATATTGTAAGAGGAAAAGAAATTGATAATCGATGGGTGGTGCCATATTCACCATATTTAATAATGAAATATGATCGACACATAAATTTAGAAATATGTTCATCAGTGAAGAGTGTAAAATATTTATATAAATATATTCATAAAGGATTTGACTGTGCTGCAATTAAAGTGCAAGCAAGAGATGGCACAAGGCTAATTAAAATAGATGAAGTAAACTCATTTCTTGATGCAAGATACGTTAGTGCTCCAGAAGCAATGTGGAGACTGAACGGATATGATCTGTTCATGAAGTCACATACAGTAATAAGACTTGCAGTTCATTTGCCTAATCGCCAAATGGTTTATTTTCGAGCGGGAAATGAAGAGCAAGCTGCTGAAAGAGAGCTCAATCGAGATACTATGCTTACTGCATGGTTCAAATTAAATCAAACTGATGAAAATGCAGTACAATTTCTTTACACAGATATTCCTTATCACTATGTTTATGATAAAAAAGAAACTAAGTGGAAGCCACGAAAAAAAGGTAGTAAAAAAATAATTTCAAGACTCTATACAGTAAGCATAAAAGATATTGAGAGATTTTATCTTCGTCTTCTTCTACTTCATGTGGCAGGCGCAAAAAGTTTTGAAGATTTGAAAAATGTAAATGGAATTCTTTATGAGACATTTAAGGATGCAGCAATTGCAAAAAATTTGATAGAAACTGATGATCTTTGGGGGAAAAACAATAGAGGACTCAATCGAATCAAATATGCCTACACAAATTAGAGAACTATTTGCTTACATTTGCATATTTGGAAATCCAATAGATGTACTAGCTATTTGGAATAAATACAAAGATTACATGATTGAGGACTTTGTACATAAGAATGTTTTGAATCCTGAAAATATGGCTTTAAATCATATACAAGAAATTTTGATAAATAATGGAAGTAATTGTGAGAACTTTCAATTGCCAAATCCAACTCCAGTGAATATTTACGTAACAGAATATAATGTGGATGAAGAAAGAATACGAGGTGATTATTTATTATCGACACTAAATGCTGAGCAAAAACATGTGTACGATATAGTCATGCGAGCAATTGAAAATGAAAATGAATCTCAGCGATTATTTTTTATTGACGGGTTTGCAGGAAGTGGTAAAACCTACCTATTTAATACATTTATGAGTGTTATTAGAGGAAGAAACGAGATAATTCTTCCATGTGCTTCAACTGGAATTGCAGCTACACTTCTGAAAGGAGGAAGAACTTATCACTCTCTGTTTAAGCTTTCAATCCCAATTGATGATGGAGCTAAATCAAATATCAGAGGAAATTCTCAAGCTGCACGAGAATTGATCAATGCTAAATTAATCATATGGGATGAAGTAAGCATGACTGTTGGACATGCTTTAACAGCAGTTGATAAACTTTTCAAAGATTTGATGAAGAATACTCGACCATTTGGAGGAAAAGTAATTTTATTTGCAGGAGATTTTAGACAAAATCTTCCCGTAGTGCCACATGCACAGAAAGCAGCCATAATTGAGTCGACTGTAAAATATAATCATATATGGAGGAATGTAATTCAGGTTAAACTGAAGCAAAATATGAGAACTGGAGATGAAAAGGAATTTGCAAATTGGTTAATGCAACTTGGAGATGGTAAATTGTGTAATACGGATGGATTACATCTCGATACAATTCAAATACCTGAAGATTTTATATCAAAAGAATCAATTATTAATGAGATTTTTGGTGATAGAATCACCAAGGAACAGATCAGAGAAAATTCAGATCGAGCGATCCTTTGTCCAAAGAATGAGGATACATTCAAAATTAATGACGAAATTCTTCGTCTAATGGAAGGAGAAGAAAAGGAATATCTCTCAATTGACTCTATTATGAGTGATGATCCACAGGAGCAATTGAATTTTCCAACTGAGTTTTTAAACTCTGTGACACCTTCTGGGATGCCAGTTCATAAACTTAAAATAAAAGTCAATGCAATAGTTATTTTATTAAGAAATTTAAATACTAAGAAAGGACTTTGCAATGGCACAAGATTTATTGTAACAGATTTGAAATCTAATCTTATTTATGCAGAGGTTCTAACTGGTCCCTCAAGAGGTCAGATTGTTTTCATCCCAAGGATAGATTTCTTAGCAAATGATATGGAAATTCCATTCAAGCTTAAACGAAGACAATTCCCTATTCGAGTGTCATTTGCTATGACGATAAATAAATCTCAAGGACAAACTTTACAAAAAGTTGGAATTTATTTGCCACAACCCGTATTTGCTCATGGTCAACTATATGTAGCATTCTCTAGAGCAACAAAAAGGGATTGTGTCAGAATAAAAATTAATGAATTAAGCAATCAAGGACAACTAATTAAAGGAAATCCAAAATATTTTACGAAAAATGTTGTATACAGAGAGGTTTTATAAATTGAAAAATTATAAAATTGTATGAGAGCTATTAATAGCGGGTCAGCGGTGGGAACATTAGCAAAAAATAAAAAAAAGTAAATAATAAAGAATAAAAAAATATTTTATGTTAAGTAAAATATTTATAAAATTGAGAAAATTAAAAATCAATAATTGAAAAAACGAAAAAAGATGTTTGTGAGAGATAAAGGTTTTGAGGCATGTACTTCGGGGCATATACTTCCGCGCGAAGCACGGGCTATAACGCTAGTATATACACAGTGTATATATACAGGGTGTTTCAGACCACCCGTACCACCTATTTAAAAGCTAGAGAAGTGGTTATTTCAAAAAAGTAAAAACATTTTCCTTATAAATCGGGTGCGCTCTATCGAATGGTGATATCTTCAACTTCTGGTTCCGGCCGGAAATAGGCGATTCAGACCGGAAGTAAATTTTTTTAAATGGAACATGGTATTTTCTATTGCAGATTCGGATTCTATACGAAAAAATATGAAACTTTTGTACCAAACATTTTTTCGAAAAATGTCATTTATGTCCTTCAAACAACCTTCAAAGTGTGTGTTGGCGAAAATAACGTTTTTGCATTATCTGCTCTCGGCATAACCCAGGATCTATGACGAGGACGTGGCAGATATCAGATCCCGTGTGTAGGTGTGTGTTTGTGTATGGGTGTGTGTGTGTGTGTGTGTGTGTGTGGGTGTGTGTGGGTGTGCGCGTGCGCGCGCGCACCCCGTAGGGATAAGGACCCTGTGGTTCGTCGCTTCCACAGTAGTTAACGACTCCAAACCCTCCCTAGGGTGCGTGCGTGTGTGTGTGTTTTGTGTGTGTGTATGTGTGTGTGTGGGTGTCTGTGTGGGTGTGTGCGTGTGGGTGTGTTCGTGCGCGCGCGCACCCCGTAGGGATAAGGACCCTGTGGTTCGTCGCTTCCACAGTAGTTAACGACTCCAAACCCTCCCTTCGGTGCGTGTGTGTGTGTGTATGTGTGGGTGTATGTTTTGTGTGGGGGTGTATGTGTGTGGGTGTGTGTGTGTGGGTGTGTGCGCACACATCCACCCACACACACCCACACACAAACACACACACCTACACACGGGATCTGATATCTGCCACGTCCTCGTCGTAGATCCTGGGTTATGCCGAGAGCAGATAATGCAAAAACGTTATTTTCGCCAACACACACTTTGAAGGTTGTTTGAAGGACATAAATGACATTTTTCGAAAAAATGATTGGTACAAAAGTTTCATATTTTTTCGTATAGAATCCGAATCTGCAATAAAAAATACCATGTTCCATTTAAAAAAAATCACTTCTGGTCTGAATCGCCTATTTCCGGCCGGAACCAGAAGTTGAAAATATCACCATTAGATAGAGCGCACCCGATTTATAGAGAAAATGTTTTTACTTTTTTGAAATAATCACTTCTCTAGTTTTTAAATGGGTGGTACGGGTGGTCTGAAACACCCTGTATATATATATATATATATATATATATATATATATATATATATACGAGGGATATGCAGAAAGTAAAGATACAAAGCTAATAAAAATGTAAGGGAAAATATTTTTACACGGTTAGCAGCTCTGCCGTGTCTGCTAGAATCCGTGTGACGTGACAGAGTTTACCAGGTTTCAGTCGCAGTAACATTGTGCTTTCAGTGTGTGTTTAAAATGGCCGTGTCAATTCCTAATCAAGCCAAGTGCGAGGTTCGTTCAGTGATTTGTTTCTTTTGCGCGAAAGGAGACTGCTGCTAAAATTCATTGCCAACTTGTTTCTGTTTATGGCGAAGACGTTATAAACAGGCAAAACGTGGCAAAATGGTGTCGCGAATTTAAAGCGGGAAGAAGTAACATTCATGATGAAGAAAGAAATGAAAGGCCATCCGTTGTCACTGATGAACTCATTCAAAAAATTGAAGAAAAAATTCATTTTGATCAGCGTTTAACGATCGATAAACTTCATGAATAATGTTGATGACGGCGATGAGGTCCAAGACGCGGTAATAACGTTAAGAGAGCAGGTGCGAGACTTCTATGACGTTGGAATCAAGAAACTCGTTTCCAGGTTCATTAATGCATTAAGGTCCATGGTGACTATTTGAAAAATAAATAAAGATATGTTCTAAAGGTATTATAAGTCAATCCCAAAATAAAATGCTTTAGAAATATTTTCTGGACTTTGTATCTTTACTTTCAGAATATCCCTCGTATATACAGGGTGTCCGATAATTATTGACACAGCCGAAGTGTGAAGGTAGATTGGCTCAATCTGAAAAGAAAAGTCCTGTACCATTTTGCTAAATTCGCAATAGTTATTGCGTTATTAATTAAAATATCTGAGCTAATGAGCGCGTGGGAAGCGGTAGGCCGGAATCGGTAGGCATGTAAGATGGCTTATTTGTTTACGTCTCTTAGCAATAAAAGCATCATCTGAGCGAGAGGTGGAGTCACGCAGCGAGCGGCGAGCGACGTCTGATATTTGTTGCTAAGAGATGCAAACAAATAAGTCATCTTACATGCCTACTGATTCCGGCCTACCGTTTCCCACGCGCTCATTAGCTCAGATATTTTAATTAATAACGCAATAACTATTGCGAATTTAGCAAAATGGTACAGGACTTTTCTTTTCAGATTGAGCCAATCTACCTTCACACTTCGGCTGTGTCAATAATTATCGGACACCCTGTATAATTATTATTATATAGTTTTATATAGTTATTATATATAGTTATTATTATTATTATTAATTAAGAAATTAATAAAGTAATATAAATAATATAATAATAACCTTCATTGCTGAAGGCGCAACCGATATTAAACAAGGAGGCGGTGGAGGTGCTAATGGAGGCGGTGGTGGTGGTGGCGGAGTAGGTTTTGTTTCAAGCTTCTCGAGTACTTCATCCTCCACAATTTTCAGAGTAGCTTTTGCGTCGTCTGGTAAACTTCCCGAAGCTACCAACTGTTCTAGACGCTTTCTTTCAGATTTTTCATTATTAATTTGTCGTGACAATGTTTCAAGGTTATCTTGTAACTCAGAGATTTTTTGCTTTGTCTCTATGTGCATCGACGTCTCTTTCTCGAGACGTTCTTTGATTCTTGCTAAACTGGCCTCCATATCTTCCTAAAATGCACATTAATTTAGCGATTATATAATTTTCATTAATTGTCTTAATTATGTTTATTAATTATGTTCATCAATTATGTTCAAATTAATAGAATTAAAAAATTATTATAACTAGAAATTTCATTAAAATTGAAGAAGTTTATAATAATCGAAATAAGTTACAAAAACAATATAATATATAAAAAAATGTGTAATAACTATTAACAAAAATATATATTAAATATAAGTTTAACATGAAAAGTGTATGAAAAAGAAAATTACAAATGATTAAATTATAAATGAGATATTTTTAATAAAAGTAATTATCTCTTAGTACATTAGGCAAAATCTTAATATTCATTAAAATATTTATTAGAAAACTTTTAAAAATGTATTTATTTTCAGAAAAAAAACTCTAGATGTCTAAATCGTGACTATTTATAGTAAAGAAATAAATAATGTGCAGAGCAATAGAGTGATAGAGCATTTGACATGTGTCATATATAGAATATGAGATTAATAAATAAAATTTATTTCATGTGAATATATATATAAATTTACAAAACAAATAGTGCTCAAATGTTATTAAATTAGTCTTAAATTTGAAATCCTCAATAAGATATAAAAACAGCTTCAAATCTGAATGTAACATTTTTTCATTTTTATAAAAGGATGTCAATTTCATTTTTATAAAAGGATCTCAATCAGTTTAGATATTTTTAATATATTTTAAACATATGTATAACTTTAATAAACAAATCAAAAGAAATCAAGGAAAGCGAATTTGTTTCATATGCATCATATATATATATATATATATATATTGTTTTAGGAAATCACACAACCAATCTCTTATTATCTTCAAAAAAAATAGCAAAATTTTAAATATAAAATATATATATATATTTTAAGATAATAAGAGATTGTCTGATTTCCAAAAACAATATTGATTATCAACCGTACTTTCTCTTGAGTCCTCAAATCTAATTCCTGCTCTTTCTTAGCCAGTCTTGTGGACATATCCGAATTTTCACGCTCCAGTTCTTCGGCCTTTTTTCTTGCTGCCACAAGTTCCTCTTCTTTTGCGAGAAGGTGGACAATCTCTTTTACATTTATTTTGATCGGAGCCACATCGGGATTTCTTATCAAGCCTGTCTCGTTGCTTTCGGACTGTAGAACAATTTGCTGAACGATTCGATCGAACAGCAACCAATGCTGAGGATGTGAACCGTAATCCACTAAAAAAAGTAATCAACATTATAGTATGTCTTATATATCTTATCATAACACAATCTATCGATTCAAGAACTCACATGGCAACAAAAGACAATGTTCAAGCAAACTAAGAAGATGAGGATAAGCAGCAGTATGACTGAGCTTCCGTCGCAAAAGATCGAACATGGCACTAGCACTTTTAGTATCCACATGCTCCTTCTCAAATTTCCTGGCAAGCTCCTTCTCGTCCTCATTCCGTACCATTTCAAAGAAATCGAGATGCCTATCGAGTGTTTCATTCTCATATCTTCTCAATTTCTCGATAATAGGCTGAATGCCAAGCACCAGTAACTCGTATCTTAGGTGCAGTCTGAACTCCAATGTCACCTGACCGGGCCCATAGTTCAGCACAGCGTTGATAAATGACATGATTGCCGTCTTCAGAGATAGATTGTCCTTATAGATGCCAAAGTTTTTGTCAAGATTATTGATTATACATTGGAAGCGTGTTCTCTCGGAATGATATTGTTGGAAGTGCAACATGGCCTCTAGGACCTTGCGGTGACCTCCCGGCACCAGACAAACTGCACCGAGGATCTCTAATACAGAGATCTTTGTCTTTATATTCTCAGTCGCCAGCGACTGCGATATCGTGTTGATTGCCGTCGGGTGCGCCAATACATGAGCTCTACCGTTCTAGAAAAAAAAGTTAATTATTGAATAATAAAGAAGAAATAGCGTGATACGCGCTTGGTTTCTCTTAACGAAATTAGAAGATAAGAGATTAGTTAATTAGTGATTCGCATATCTTCAAAAGGATATGAGAAAATTAAGTAAGAGTTGTTTATTTGATTCTCTCTCTTCGAGATGTACAATCTATATCGTTAATAAATCTTCTTGGACGCTTATTACATAAGTTAGTAAAGACTTACCGAATTGTTCATTAAAGCTTTTAGACATCCTATAACGCTGGTATGGAGATTGCTATTAGCCGCCTCAGCATTCATAGTCTCTAATACTTCTAAAAGAGCATTTAAACCATCTAGTTCTATAAATCTGAGGACGAAACTATGCGGTTGTGTCCTCAAGGCAGTCTTTAGGGCTTCGGCTTGGCGCATTTGATTCGATACCTCCTCATCTTCCTGTGGAAAATGACTCTGCACAGAATATTCAATATGCTAATCATATATTATTATTAGAGGAATAAAGTTGAAAATAATTCGCGGTATAATTTATATAACTTTCTGGGAAAGTTATTAACTTTAAGCAGCCTTATTATTGCAAATTTATACGCATAATATAAAAATACATATTTTTTAGACACACACTCTCCCCTTTTTCCCCTCCACTCCATTAAGTCTTCTAAATTTAGTTTGTCTAATTTTTTTATTCTTGATTCATATTTTAGTAAGAAAATTTTTAAAGCAAAATGGAAATGATTGCAACCATAACAAATAAAATTATAAAATAGAAATGTTTATTGCAAATATCAATGCTGTTACATAAATTGTAATAAATAATATTATAAAATAGAAATATTTATTGTATGCAAAGCAATGTTGTGTAATATTATTGATATCTCTATTCTGGTTAGAGAATTTCAATGTATTTAGTATACAAAAACTTTTTTAATTAGAACATTAGATGCAGTCTGGAATGTCAAATACATTTTATGAAAAAGCTGATCGTGTCGATAGTTAATAGCTATCCATTTCATTAAACAATTTCGTTCACTCACGCTTGCTCGTTTCAATTGCACGTTGCTTGCACGTTTTCAATCTATTGATATAGTCCTCGGGGTCGCCACTAAGGTCGGTTGTCCGCAAGCCTCCGTTGTCCAGCGTGCCATTACCTTTTCTAGAGCAATATATCTGCCACTTTTTATTCACCGGAAGTGCTAAAACCGCTTGCCGATTGGCTTGAGTTAAATCCAATTCATCGACGAGTTCGAGAAACATTTTATTTAGCTCTTCCTCGGCCGGCATCGGCAAGGTAGGTGTCATCTCTTGTAGCGTGAGCGTACCCGTGTGTTCCACAACGCAATACGTGATTTCCGGTAACTCATCATCCTGCAAAAAAGAGCAATTGAATTAATTCAGCATTCTGTCACATGCAGACTATTACAGATCATACAAATAATACTGTATCAATAAGCATGAAAAAGATACAACATAGTAGAGGCACGACTGAATATATTTTCTTGTTCTAAGTCTCCTCTGAGTATACAAGTTAAAAGTATGAATTCTGTCGCTTTTCATTTCGTATATATGTATATATTTTTATTCCGTATATTTATATATATGTACGTTTCATAGTTATTTATATATTGTATATGATATATACTTATATAATATATATATATGTATATATATATGTATATATATATACATATATATTTATATAATATATACAAAATATATATATATATATATACTTATATAAATAACAATAAAACGTATAAAAATTGTATTGTTTCAAGAAAAAATAAATGTTGTGTATCTATTAATTTTAATATAATTTAAATATATAATTCCATTTTACTTTTAAAAACTATTGTACACAAATAAATTTTCTAAAAAGAAGAAATTTTGCAATATTTTTTATTAATATCAATATACATATAATCATTATATGTACAATCATTATATAATCAATATCAATATAATCATTATATTTCTTGTTGAGAAATATACAATGATTTAATCTTAACAAAAAAAGATGACGTAAATTTCGCCAACATATTTTTACAATATCAAATAAATTATATTGAAATAATACTACTGCTATGTCTATACATCGTGTGAATTATATTTAAAATACTAGTTACGCACATGTGTATGTGTATAGACTTTCGGGGAAGCAGATAGCATCGCGATCAATAATGCAACTTGCTGTTGGATTGTCGCAGTTCTTTGCGCTGGATTCCGCTTTCGACTAATAAAAGTCGTGAAGCTATTTATACACTTTTCCATTGAATTAGTTATCGTAGCGATTTGATTGAATTTTTATGAAAATAAGAGAGTTACAACGATCGAGGCTATGCAACTAGCTCTTAATCTTATTAATGTATGTAAGTTTAAGAGAATGTTGTCAATGATCTCATGATCACATATATATAACAACGAGCATTCTATGAATATTCATCTTTCTTCCATGAAATGAAAATAAGATTCTATATGTAGAATGTTTATACATCTCATATATGATTTGGATGTATATTACAATATATAATATGTATATTCATTGATGTATTTTATATGTACATACACATACAATGTATGTTAAATGTCTATACATAATATGTACATACTTTGTTGTACATAAAATGCAAATATATATACAGAAAATGATTTTTGTGATCTAATGCTTTGTTTTTTGAGATATATGATTAATTTTTGCAACATAAAATAGTACAAACCTAGCACAGCACAGCACAATTTTTTTTTTTACAAAATAACGGTACTAACTTTGCGCACATAACTAGAAGGCGATAGTAAACAAACTTCTTAAAAGTCGGACAAAATATACTGTTACATAAATCAATATACATCTTATAATTTAAGAATCAATAAAACCCATTTTTTTGTCTAAACAATCTCTTTAAAAAATATAGTCTCTCTCTTATATATTCTTTAGATTATAAAATTAAATGATTAGGAACAAAGTACTATTAGCATCAATTCTGGCAGCATTCAAAATACATGTTTTCCATCACATGTTTATTCGGTCATTACAATGTCAACAGTTTTGAAAGAGCGAATTCCATTATATTCGCGAAAATTGTTCTCTTTTCAATGTATTTGTTTTTAGATTGTTAAGATCTTTTAACTCAAGTTTCTTGATATCACATGTGAAAAGAAACTCGTAAAAACTGTGCAACATTTTACAAACAATATTATCGATAAAATACGACGGCTGAATCTACCACGGCCGATTTTAGTTCCTAAAAAAGGAATTGAATACGAGACCAATCCTTGTGAGACCGATCTTTGTTTTTCCTCTTTATTTTTCCGAGTCAAGTATTTTATTCAGGTTCGCTGGGAGTTTCGCCCTTCATTGTTCACCAGGAAAAAAGACTGTAGAACTTTTAAGGATATTAGATATACGATTATATTCACATATATTGTAAAATATAATTGATCTCCAGCTAAAACGTCTTGCAGAGTAAAGTAAAAATCAATCGTGTAATGAAATCTGTAAATCGCAGAACTAACCAAAGACGACCATTTGTAGCTTCTGTTGTTTCTGGAGGAAACGGTATACTGATTTTCTTGACTCAATCGACCATCGCGGTCACGATGTCAAAGACCTCGAATGTTCGTGTTTATACGAGAGGGACATGTCAGATCTCATACACACAGAGCACACACATTCACGCACACACGCACGCACGTACACACGCACACGCACACGTCGTCAACGCTGCACGATTTCTTTTTTACGCATGATATATATCCCGCGAGAATCTTGAATTATTTATTAAACAAAGAATAATAATTTAATTAGATTTTGTGTGAACTTTCAGCGCCACGGATTTTTCGTTCAAGAATGCCTTTACTTTCGATGAAAAGAAAATTATTACATCATTAAAATCATACATGTTCCATATTGTGAATAATACAATTTGCGAATAGTACAAATATATTCAAAAATATTAATACTATACCAAATATTTTAAAAATGTATCAAAATATTTCATAAATTATAAAATGCGAAGATAAAATAAAATTATATGTATATGTTTTTTATTCAGTTTTTTGTATGAATTTTACTATAACTCATTTTTAATTTTAAGTACCTACTTAATATTAATATTAATATTAATATTACTAATACTTAATATTAAAAACTAAAAATTGACATGAGACCATGTAGGAAAGTTAGTTTTAAAAAGAATATTTCTGAAATATTATCTGATTTATTGAGATATATAGGGTGTCTTGGAACTGGTGGTACAAGCGGAAAGGGGGTGATTCTATATGAAATAATAAGTCGAAAATGTAGAATAACATTTTTTTATACAAGGCTTCGTTTTTTAGAAAAACGACTTTAAATATTAGTCAGATATGCGTGCTATGTCTGAGCTCACTACACGTTTGAAACAAAAAATAAATTTAGCTTTCGAACTCTTAAAAACACAAAATACGCTGGCAAGAACTCGTATAAAAATACGAAGAGCACAATTATGTATACGGCAAAACGGGCAACACTTCCAACAATTTTTGAATTAATAAATTAAAGTTCTTAAAAAGTAAACATATCTTGACTTATTATGTATCCCCGAAGTATGACATTAACATTGTTTGTAAACACAAATGTGTGCAAAGGTAACATATAATGAGCTCGGTTGAGACCAGACATAGCATATCTGACGAATATTTAAAGTCGTTTTTCTCAAAAATGAAGCCTCATATAAAAAAATGTTATTCTACATTTTCGACTTATTTTTTCATATATAATCACCTCCTTCCCGCTTGTACCACCAGTTCCGAGACATCCTGTATAAATATACATACACACACATATATATACATACATACATACATACATACATACATACATACATATAACATACATACATACATACATACATACATACACACACACACACATATATATATATATATATATATATACAATATATATATAGTATATTTCTAAGAGTATATTTCTAACATATTATCCAATACATACATACACACACACACCACACACACACACACGCGCGCGCGCGTGTGTGTGAAACACTCCCTTCTTGTTTGTATTACCAATTTTGGAATATCCGGTATATATGTAGTTATGATGTATTATCTTATTTTTCAATCTTGGGTAAAATTTAAAAATAATAAGTGCTGAGACACTATTTCAACATCTCAATTTTGTCAAGCGTATTACTTATGTCGACATTACGGTTATATTTATTTTATTTAAAAAAAAACATATACAAGAAGAAGAAAGCTGGAATCTGAAAACTAGAATAGAACATGTGCGACTTTTATAAAGGCAATGTCAAGCGTTGATGATGTCAATGATGTCAAGACATATAGCACTTGGCATGCGGAAAGAATTTCCTAGTGATGTCTCACTAGGTTGCAGATAAATGAAGATAATTGACGAGAATCACGGAGAAATCTTTGAAGTTGTTGCAACGTTATCCAATCTTGATCACGAAATAATTTTCTACTTGCATGACTGTTGACTGTTATATATGACTGTTGACAATAGTAACATCTTCAATTGCTGGAAAAATATATGAGTTGAGAATTTATAGACAACTGTAAATAAAATAGATTTTTATCGTTATTATAATTTATATATATGTATTTGGAACAAAAAATATGTCAATCTTGATAAAATTTAAATTAAAAAGAAAAAGATAATCAGCCACCCACTCGGCATGTAATATTACTGAAATATTGTAATGTTCGGAAATGGTACAGAAATATTTCATTAACATTTCAATTGTAACTTTGCATCTGAAATATTTCAGAAACATTACAAAAAAATAGTATTCAGTCGCTAGTTCGTTCGTTATTTACCGCTATGCGACGTGCGATGTGCTATCTATCTCGTATTTAAGTTTTATTCATGAGAATTATATAAAGCTTGCAAAGAGCGGCTAATATTAAGAGATTAAAGATATATTTTTACACGCATTTTTATGATAATATAATTCTCTGGTAAACGACTTCTATTAATATAATCAATGTTAATGTATTAGACATATTTCTGAGATATATTTATTTCAAAATATGTCTATTATATTGCAGTAATATTACCGAAATATTGCTGAAATCTTTCAGCAAGGTTGCATTTAAAATGATTGCGGACATTGAAACATTGAAATGTTGCAGAAACGGTCGTGAAATATTTCTGTAATATTGCTGAAAGGTGTAATATTTCAAATGGAATATTGCAGCAATGTTTCAGAAATATTACATGCCGAGTGGGCAATTGTATATGGTGTTCCCAAGCGGTCACCTATCCAAGTACTAACCATGCCCAATTTAACTTCAGTGATCGGACGAGAACTAATATTTTAACAAATATTTATTTAATACTTTTAATGTGTATAACAAATATCACAACAATACTTACATCTATAATACCTGCCTAGCTCAGGCTTGACCTACCTTATCACACACACAAATACATACAATTTATAATAACAATAAACTTTTCACATTGCCGGCGTATGTTATTTTACCTTATCCTTATTTGCTCTCTTACTTTATGTGATGCATATCGTAGGAAAAACATAAAAACAAGAAAAACCTACATATTATATAAAAATGAAAACGCTTAATGCATAAGACATAATGCAGTACTTTTTATTTACTTAAATTTATAATACATATGATTTACTTAAATTTATAATATTATAAATTTATAATCAATTTATAATGTAAAAGATATCTAATTTTTGATAAGGCACCTCATACTTGAAATGTTTTGACGTGTTGTTGATTCTTAATTGCGTTACATATCTTTTGTTAGAGTATTATATATATGTTCTAGCTGTGTATTTTAAAATCTTTCCGCTGTACTAAAAATAAAGTCCTTATATGGTATCTGTGTTTGTTCATAGATCAGCAATCCTGCTATATCTACCAGCATTGAGTATCAGTCTTAAGTATTTATTTTGAAAACTTTGCAGAGGTTTTAAGTTTGTTTTCGCCGTACCGCCACCGCATAAGCAACTATTGGTCTTAGTATCATTTTATACATAGTCTTATTACACATCTGCTGACTGCGGAATCTTTAGTTAATTGATAAAGCTGTTTCATTACCGCATATGTTTTTCTCAAAATAGTGTTGATATGTATTTTGTATGTTAGCTTATAATCTAGATTGACACCTTAATATTTGACTATACTTTTACAGTTTGCTTCTTGATTATTTATTTTAATTGGTTGAATTATTCGCGAATCTTTAATTTTTCTAGCAAATACGATCGTTTCCGTTTTTCCAGCATTAAGTGCTATTTTCCATTTTTTAAAGTATTTCTGAAGCAGATCCATCTGTATTTGCTTAGCAGCAACTATAGCACTAAAAGAATGTGCATAATGTGTCATTTTCCAAAGAGACTTATATATTTATTTTTGATAATATTTTCTTCCATATTTCATTTCTATAGTTAATTATTTTTACCTTATTCATATGTGTTTGTTTATAAGTATCTCTATAAGTTGGATTCCTAGTTCTCTGCTATAATCTTTTATTTCTATTTCTAAATTTAATTAAATCCATTTCTTCTGGCAGTTCTTCATCTTCTCTTTTCATTTTTGTTTTACTCACTGTTTCTTTCAGCGCTATTTCTAGACCATTTGAGAATTTTGATTCCTCTTGATCAATGTTTTGCTTCGTGTAAATTTTATTATTTATTGCTATTTTTGAATTTAAAATGATCCTAAATTTTTTCCAATCAGCTTTTTTATATTTATATACTTCCTATTCATATATGTTGTTTGTCCTATTGTGAATAAAAGGGGTCTATGGTCAGAATTCAACTCATTGAGTACTATTGGTTCCGTAATGTTATTGATGTTTTTATTAACGATTATATCTATTATTGTAGATACCACCGTTCTCTGGATAATGACTAGGCTCATCTGGAAACACAATACTGCAATTATTCATTCATAATCACAAGATACGACCATTCCTATAATTGACATGACGATTCCAGGCTTTATGTCTTGAATTAAGGTCCCCAACTATCAATACTTTATTAGATAGTATATCTATATCTAATACGTTTAAAGTATATCTAAATACTTTTTGTATATAGTATGGATGGTCTGTTGTAGACGGCTATTATATGAATATCATTAGCTAATTTAATACAAACATTTTCTACTATGCAATACTTAATTTTAAAGTATATTTACGAGAATTATGAATTATTATGTATGTTAAAATATATCACTCCCACAGCAAAATATATCTAAGACTTGAATCAGACACTAAATTAGAAGTAAATATATGTCATATTTGAGATATCTCGTTACCTGAATATTTTCAGGATACAATTTTCTGATACCTCTTTGAAAAAGTATTTTTACAATATTTGTAAAAATACCAATTATACAAAAATATAATATTTGAAACAAAAATTATATCATTATAGATAAGATTTGAATTAGCAAAAAAATAGATAGTGCCAACGGTACATGGTGTTCCCAAGCGGTCACCCATCCAAGTAGTGACCATGTGATGGTTCTCGTCTGATCACTTTAGTGATTAGACGAGAACTTACTTTTAATTGAGCTTTATTCATATTGGTTGAGTTATATATTCAGTAAATAAAAATCATTTAGATGGCATGTCTGTTGTTATAATATAAATTGAAGTTTCTGCCTCACGGACTCAACCTTCAGCTTCTTATAAGTGTTACAGTTAATTGTACGCCTTCGTTTAAATGCTAATTTACAATATTCATGTTTTCTTTTCACAATTTGATAATTATGCAGGAAAATGCGTTTTAATAAAAACCTGCTTACATTTTGATGTTGGTTTTTTTGCTCAATCCCATTTCCTAAGTTAAATAATATAAATTAAATATATAAATAAATACATAAATAAATACGTCTACTATATACATTCTGCGTCAGGTACATTAAGATTCTCATACGCTAGTTTATACAATCATTTCATTGGTCTAATTGTTTTGTCAAGACACATTGTTTCTTTAACCAAATCAATTCCGTTATTTATTTGCTCTGTGTAGAATCTTGAGCTAATTTTGTTGATGTAGTTTTGTATTAAACTTATGCTTGCACATTCATGCAAGTTTTTGATTTTTTCATATCTGTCCTTGTTTAAAATTAGTCGTAAACATTTATTTTGATATGATTGTAGCAATTTAATATTTGTAGGCGCTGCTGAACACTAAACTGGAGTCGCATATAACAATATTGGTCTCAAGATTACTACATAAATGAATCTTTTATTTATGATGCTTAATTTAGAATTTTTTGCTATTAATGAGTATAATAGTGTAATAATTCCATGTGCTTTTTGAATTGATTTGCTTATGTGTACTTTATATGTTAATCTACTGTCAAAATGCATGCCAAGATATTTTACTGAATTTTTTATTTGAATTGGTTGTTTATACAATGTGATCGGTGTGAAAATTTTTGTGTCTTGTATTTTCTAGGTAAAGATTATTGCTTCTGTTTTATCTGCGTTGAGTGATATTTTCCATAATTTATAATAGTGTTCAAGAATGTTTATATGTATTTGTATTTGTTTTGCTGCTACTATTGTATTAAAAGAGTGCGCGTATATTGCTGTGTCAGCAAACATTGCTAATTTGGTCTTAGGAAACTCTGGCATATTATTAAAGAATATATTAAATAGTACCGGACTAAGGACTGAGCCTTGCGGTACACCTGCCCAAATTATTTTTGTTCTGGATGTGCTACTGTTTATTGTTACTCGAAATTTTCTGTTGTTTATATATGAATGTATTAGTTTGATCATATGAAACGGGTATTTGTGTTCCAACATTTTATATAACAAACCATCTAACCAAACTTTATCCAAAGCTTTTTCAATATCGAAGAGCAACAACACCGTTACGTTATCTTTATTATAGTTTACTCTTATATCATTTACTATTCTTACAATTTGTAGAACTGTGTTTCGTTTTTTCCTAAAACCAAACTGATGCTCCTTTGCAAGATTGTTAATTTCCGCAAGCTATACAAAATACAAAATGTAATTCTAAAAAACCTGTCGAGAAAAGCAATTGTTCAGTTAACGTACATAATAAATGCAATCTTTAAATTGGCCTATTTTCCACAAAAATGGAAAATCGCATATATAATACCAATCCATAAACCAGGTAAAAATAAAGCACATCCAATCAGTTATAGACCGATAAGCCTGTTAGCCACTCTAAGCAAAGTAACGGAAAAGTTAATATTAAACAGATTACAATAGCTTGCGGAAATTAACAATCTTGCAAAGGAGCATCAGTTTGGTTTTAGGAAAAAACGAAACACAGTTCTACAAATTGTAAGAATAGTAAATGATATAAGAGTAAACTATAATAAAGATAACGTAACGGTGTTGTTGCTCTTCGATATTGAAAAAGCTTTGGATAAAGTTTGGTTAGATGGTTTGTTATATAAAATGTTGGAACACAAATACCCGTTTCATATGATCAAACCAGGAGCTTTATGTACATTTAGGTATTTGATTTGTTCCCATATCTCTATAGGAGATGTTAGACATTTAGACTATTGATTGTCATGATTATCTGTGTTCTGATTTAGGTAAGTATTTATTTTTTTTACTATTATGTCTTGGTTTCTATCATTGTTTGTTCCGTGTGTACCTATGTATCTATTCGTAATGTTCTGCTGGCATGTTAGCTTTTTGTACGTCTGTTAATGCCGTTATATTGTTATTAGTTAAGATAGATATGGGTTCATAAGCTTTCTTCAGTGTTTTAGTCATTTTCCAGATGGAATTATTTTTGCCGCTTAATTTTTGTAATTTGTTGTTCCAGATTTTATTTCTATGTTTTACTAATTCCTCTCTGATTCTATGTGATAATTTATTAAGTAAGATTCTGTAATTATTTATTCTTGTACTTTCCCATCTTTTCCTGATTTTATTTTTACGTTCTATTTGAGTTAAAATAGCATCCGGTAGTTTAGTTGTGTAGTTTGTTCTGGTAATTATTTTTGTTGTTAATTGCTGCGCTTTTTGTATTACTCCTGTTAATTTAGTTACATCAGTATCTAGCTTTGAATGATCATTAATTTTATTATTAATATTTATATGTTTATCTAGAATAGATCTGAATTTGGATCAATCAGTATTATTAAAATCAAATGTTTTATACCTCATGTCTGTCAAGATTTGTTTTAAGAGAATGAAGCATATTAGATTGTGATCCGAATCCAGTTCATGGAGTGCATTTATGTCAGTATAATTGTTAACTTGTCTATTTATAAGTATGCCTATTGTGGTGGGGATATCACCATTATTTGGTAAATGCGTAGGTTCATTTGGAAACATAATTGTTACATTGTTCTGCTGTATATAATTATTTAGTATGATACCGTTTCTGTTATTTCTATGACATCTCCATTTTATATGTTCCTGGCATTCAGATCACCAACCAACAATACCTTGTTAGCCACTCACAACAATACATTTAAGTCCCTATTTGAAATTCTATTTAGTGGTCTATTGTACGTGGCTATTATGTGAATATTATTCTCCAGTCTAATACATATATTTTCTATTGCGACCTCTGATTTCAGTTTAATTTCCTGACACGGTATGTCTTTTCTTACTAAAACGGCTACTCCTCCTGCTCTATTCTGTCTCTCTTTCCTGATACAACTATAGCCCTTGATTTTTAGTCTATCATTTTTATTTAATTTAGTTTCATTAATTAGCATGATTCCTATATTCAGTCTACACAAGAATTCTATTAAGCCTGCAATCCTATCACGAATACCATTTGCGTTCCAGCTACAAATTGTGATTTTATCCATGTTTTTGTTCTAATTCTACGGTAAAATTATAAAATACTTCGAATTTTTCTACATGCGATTTACACTTTGAAAGTTTGTTATTTAAATTTCTAATGTCATTAAGCATTTCTTTCACATTTATAAGGCTGTTTAAGTTTTTAAATCCGCTTGCTAATGATATGAAGTCTGTATGTGTTTGATCACTCGTGCCGTCTGTTACATGTGTTGTTGTTGTTTGTTTTTGCCTCGTTCTATGTGCTTGTACCCATGGATTATCTGCTTCCATCTTCTTGAGTGGTATGTCATTTCTGAGTCTGGGGAACTTGCTTTCGTCCGCGATGTCAGCAGTAATGTTTCCTTTTGGTTGATGTTTATTTGTCCCTGTCGCCTTTGTGATCCAGTTTAATTTTTCTATATATTTTTCGCGAATGATAGCATTTACTGGATGGTTCTTGCCACAATTTGCACATTTTGCTGGAATGGTTGCTGGTTTTTTGCATTTTCTTGTTAAATGATCTTCTGCACACTTGAGGCATTTGGATGTGACGTGACAATTTGATATTGCATGCCCCCACTCCTGGCATCTATGACATTGCGTGATGCGCTTTTTATTGATATATCTTTCCCACGATATTTTAGTGTGACTTAAATGTTTTACTTTATGTGCTAATATCCTTATATTAATGCTACCGATGATTGTAACCATATATAATGGATTATGCGTACCTCTCATTTCATTACAAATATTTACTTGCATGTCAAATTCTTTCAATTCGTTCTTGATGTCCAAAGTATCTATGTTTATAAGAAGTCCTCTTATTACGAACACCTTGGTTTTCCTGTCCTTCGGTGTGAACGTATGGTACTGAGCTCCATCTGATTCCAAGATCGCAGTTAATTTTTTATAATCTTCTTGTGTTTCAGTATGTACAGCTATACGATTTATTTGGTATTTTATGAAAAATTTGTTGTTGATTATATCTTTGACTTTGGCAATGAGAATGTGTGATTTCACCTCCCGTGTATTATTATTGGCGGAGGTTTTTATTTTCCGATCGGATTTTTCAAGACTCTTGATTTACCTGGGCTGTTGTTTGTTGCATGATAATCTTGTTCGTCGTTGGTGTCATCCCAATCCATGTCTGTGTCTTCAGAATCTGTTAATAATTTAAAGCGATTTTTCGTGTCTATTGAATACGCTTTATTTTGTCTTGCCATTTTTACTTTGACGTTCCTGATTTTTGACTGTCAGTTGCTTTCCTTTTGTTACTTTTAATATTTACAGTATCAAACAAATCATTAAAATTAGTTTGCGTATGAAATGACTTGCCTTCATTCTTTTGCGCTGGATTCTCGGTTACTGCCATGTTGCATGGCAATTTGAGGTTAAAGTCGATTTCTTGAGTTTTATTCCCTTTAGGGCTATGTGTGATAATTTTGCTTATTTCCTCGATGTTATTTAACTTGTATTCACCGTTTAGTGTTTTTATAGATGATTAGTTGATATTATTTAATCAATCTCTGATAAATTTTACTAAAAGATCGCTCCTTGCTGCGTGCCGCTCGACCGATAGCCCGAGCGGAATTGGGGGACGAGAACTGGTGCGTTACAACGTGGTATGACTGTTGACAATAGTAACATCTTCTGTTGCTGAAAAAATATACATATAATTTTAGAATTTCGAAACAACGATAAATGAAATAGATTTTTATCGTTACTATAATTTAAATATGTATTTGAAACAAAAAATATATCATTATAGATAAGATTTGAATTAGCAAGAAAAAAAAAGATAATGCCAACGGTACATGGTATTGCCAAGCGGTCACCCATACAAGTACCCATACATGCCAAACGTTGCGTAACTTGAGTGATCGGATGAGAACTGGTGTGTTACAACGTGGTATGACTGTTGGCGAATGTATTATTTCCAGTTGGTACAGAAATATATAATTTAAGAATTTTTTTCGACAACTATAAATAAAATAGATTTTTATCGTCTAAAGCAACATACTTATTTCTAGTCTAACAACTTACATGAACAATTTTTCACAAAATAATGAGATTTTCGTCCATTAATTTTTGCATCGAAAATGTGGACAAACAATATGACTTCTAATCGAGAAACACATGCGCTTTAGTAAGCAATAATGACATATATTTTCTGGGGATAATCATGGATAACAATGACTTTAAGGAAGTTTTACATACAACAAAATTGTATCTTCACTAAATGCAGTTGAAGTATTTCTTTATAAATAAGCAATTGTAGTGTGTATAAATAAAATTAAAATTTTTATTATCAGGCTAATTTAATATATCCCTATCTTTATCCTTTCATATATTTATTTGTTAATATTATTTTTATACTTTTTATAATAGATGAAATATATACAAATTTGTAGAAACGCTTTTCACGTGTTGAATCTATTAAACGCAATCAACGAAAACGTACTTAAAATAGATTTAAACAAATATTAGTATATATGTATATATATATATATACATATATATACAGAGTGTCTCACAACCTCCGTACAATACTTTGTTAGCGTGTTCTAGAGGTAAAATAGAGTCAAAAATTCTAATACAAAAATTTTGAGGCTGCAATAGTTTTTGAGTTATAAGCGATGAAAGTTTGCCAATGATATCGCATAAAATTCGCGCGCTCAGGCCCGTAATTACACATACGCGCGTACCGATCTGTCATCTGTTATTGATTTTTTCAAGTTAGGTGATATTGATTTTTACTGCACAGCTGATTTTATTTTGTCGTTTCCTATATACAATGTGTGTCACACGTATATCGTATATTATGGTGACAGGCTAATATTAACAAATTATAAATAACGGAAAACATTTAATTCTTAAATTAATGAATTTAATTATTAAATAAAAATTAATATAAATATAAATCTTAATAAAAATAATTATAAATATTTATAATTATTATTTTTAATTTTTATTTAATAATTAAATTCATTAATTAAATTATTTAAGAATTAAATGTTTTCCGTTATTTATAATTTGTTAATATTAGCCTGTCACCATAATGTACGATATACGTGTAACACACATTGTATATAGGAAACGACAAAATAAAATCAGCTGTGCAGTAAAAATCAATATCACCTAACTTGAAAAAATCAATAACAGATGACAGATCGGTACGCGTGTATGTGTAATTACGGGCCTGAGCGCGCGAATTCTATGCGATATCATTGGCAAACTTTCATCGCTTATAACTCAAAAACTATTGCAGCCTCAAAATTTTTGTATTAGAATTTTTGACTCTATTTTACCTCTAGAACACGCTAACAAAGTATTGTACGGAGGTTGTGAGACACCCTGTATATAGGGCGATTGTTGTTACGCGCCATGATGTGTGTGCGTGCGTGTGTGCGCGTAAACAACAGTCTTTTCTCGGCACTCCAGACAATACAGGTATTCTAAACATGTTAATAAAATTGTCGAGAAATTAAGTTACCGAGAATAAATATTGTTTATAAGTAAACATATAATATCAAGGGAAGAAAAAGTATCAGACGATTGTGTGTGTGTTCTATTATGCACAAATACGATATATATGTATATCTAGTATCTGGATATAGCAAATGTGTTAAAGTTATGCAGCTAAATTATGCATATGTTTATTATGTTTTCAAAAATTAAGCTTATTTTAAACATCTTTATAGAACATTTGCACAACTACATAATATGTTTTTCTTCTTATACATTTCAAATTTCCTGTTTATTATACACTATATGTATATCTAATTTAATCTCTAACCCTCTGATCTTCAATGTCACATTATGTAATTTCGCTGTAAAATTCTTGCTTAAAGAAAAGAGAAAAATGGCATAGATAAAACATTAAGAACACACTCGATTAAGATTAATCGAACAATTATTATTCGATCAACTTATTATCTTAAAAAAATGAACATGAAAAGAAAAGCAAACGTAAATCCTTTAAGCATACAAAAAAGAAATAAATTTTAATCAACACAAACGTAAAACGTACATAAGAACGACCTTTCATAGACATACAAAACATTATATGAATTATAATAGAAATAAGATTTTTGTAAAATATCTATCTTTAACCATGCTTCTCCAACATCTTCTCTGTCGCCTTCTCTTAAATCGACGGATTGCTTTTTCGACATGAAATTCTCGATTAGATCAAGAAATTATAAGAAGATTATTGGTGGTAGTATAAAAAGAATGATTAAAGAGATTATAACGCTGTATTTATATTATTCAAAAATCAATGACTCGATAAATGACGATAAAATCGATTACAAGTGTCGACCAAAAATCTCAGAAATCGCTGGGTCAAAGAAATTATTGTGTCAAAGGTTCTATAACATTATTTGAGACATCATTGGCGGTTGAACGCTCGGAGGTACGGCTGGCTCTGCTTTCGACAACATCTTCTATCTGTCCAGAAAGTGGGAGCTAAGACAGAAAAATAATGCATTTTACTAAGAATTCTAATTTACTAAGAAAGAATTGTAAAAAAAGAGATACATAGAGAGAGGAAGAGAGAGAGAGAGAAACAAAAAGAGATGCGCACTATAACGTTCAGTAAAAATATACTCTTAAAGAGACGATCTCAAGCTTAATTAGATTAATTAGATTTGTTAGCTGAGTCATCTTTCGACGATACACGACGATCGTATTCCATCTAGATTTGCAAAAATCGACGAAGATCAGACATAGCTCGAGCGCACATATACGCGCGATTTTCGCAACTCATGGGTCCTTGTGCATCTCTCCGCAAACGTTAGCTGAGGCATTTACAGTAAAGAGAATTTGACAAGTAAGCGAGAAGGAGAGAAAAAGAGGAAATAATTGGGGAAGAAGGTGATGATAAACGAGGAAAATCAAGAGAAAAAGATAGATTCCGTGAGGTAGTTGGAAACGATGATAAGCACACTCTATCCCCTTTCTTTGATTGATCCCAAATTGTCTCTGTATCTTGCATGCTCGTTTCGACCAGAAGTACCAACCCATATCAACGTCTCCTGCCTATTATATTTGACTGAATTGCCAATTGTCGTGCATTTCGGTAGCAGGATAAAGATCGTCAATTGACTTGTGATTGCTGATACGTAGTGGCAGTTAGTGATAATTGCAAATATGTGCACGAATATTCCAGTATATTAAAGGGTTATATTACGTGTACATAGAAACGCGACAAAATGAAGATAAAACTTACAATTTTTACTTTACATAATGTGACGGTATCGAGTTACGTAACCGTACGAAAAACATAATTATTTCGTAGAATAGAAAATTAAATCATAATTGAAAAATAAGCTTATGTTATTAGTTTGCACCTCTAACATGTAATTTGCGAAAAATTTACTTCTCGAAAATTACCTATAATAAATATTAATTATTTGAAACCTGCCACTTGCTGTAATGTTTCTCATGACTGTGTATAACATAAATATTGTATATTGTGTAGAAACATAAATATTGTATATTAACTTTATATAATAATCTGACTAATCACGTTGTATTAGAAAATATTAGAAAAATAAATAATTTAAAATGATATTAAATGTGTTATAAAATATGAGCGAAAGTAAAAGCAATATTTTTTAATTGATATTATATCGATCTGCAAAAATTCTTTGTTCTATATAATAATATGCACATAAAAGGAATTATGATCTATTCACCTCTGCACATCTGATAGTATTTACCGAACTCAATATCGCGTCTTCTATAAAGTCTCTCAGGATTACGATATTTTCGAGACAAAGTATGAAATTTGGTCTATCGTTCGCTGCATTCCAGCAACGTAGCATCAACTGGTACAACGTCGGTGGACAGTTGACAGGTTTTGACAGCTTGCCCCCCGCACATACATACTGTAATACTTCGGAATTAGTTTTGGCACAATAAGGCTGCTGACCCAATGACATAATTTCCCACATTAGTACCCCGAATGCCCAAACATCGCTTCGTGAAGTAAATATTCCGTCCATCAGAGATTCCGGTGCCATCCAGCGAATAGGAAGCAAGCCTTCTCCTTTCTAAATCACAATTATAGCGCAGTTTAGTCTTTTGACGCAATCGTCTATTCTTGAAGCAAGCATTATGTGCAGATAAAATTAATTCATCTATCTCTTTCTTTATACATATATAGATAAAAATAATTTACTCTTTATAATCAGTTTATAGATGCATAATATTATTACAGTGCAAAAATAAGGAAAAAGTTTTATCTCTTTCAAATAATTACATTTACCATGCGATAATAGTCATTCTCGTAAATATCTCTAGCTAGTCCAAAGTCGCCGATTTTCACAATACGGTTCTCACGATTTCTAGCGGATATTAAGCAATTCCGACACGCGAGATCTCTATGCACAAAGTGCAGTTCTTCTAAGTAGCAACAACCTCGAGCAACATCTTCGCACATGGTGAGCAAGTCTTGTAGACGCAAAGCGTACGAATTTGAGGGTTCCAATGTTCGACTTTCTCTCAAATATTTCAGTAAGTCACCAGCTTCCATTAATTCCAATATGAACAATAGCGAATCAGCGTCCGAACAGATGCCCAACAATCTTAGCACATGTTTGTGGCGGAACTGGCTCATAAGTTTGGCTTCTTGCAAAAATTTCTTTTTCTCTTGCGAGGAAGCATTCTTTCGGAGCATTTTTATGGCGACAGGCGTTTCGTCTGACCCTTCTAAATCTTTGACGGTTCCTTGAAATACCTGCGAAATATTTCATAATAAACACAAATCAATAAAGAGCGTGCTAAAAATGTTTATACCATTTAACTTTTCATAAAAAATTTTAATTTATAATTGCAAAAATATAAAATTCGACCGTTTCCGACATGAACATCTAACAAAACCTCAGTTAATTTTTCCCATATTTGCATCCTAGCCTACCAATCAGGGTGCGATACATCTTGAAGGCACATATTTTTTTAATTTTTATTTTTTCAATTATTTTTTTAATTTTAATTTTTTTAATTTCTTAATTTTTGCAATTATTTTTGTTAAAAAATGTGTCCTTACCCCAAAATTTTCTCTTAAAAAATTAAGGAATGTCTTCGATATTTAAGTAATAAGAAATTAGTTTTTACTTCTCCGAATGCGCCGCTGCCTAGAAGATTTGATAGAGTAATTCGCTTTTTTTCGATAATGGTCAAGACAAATTCTTCCGGATTATATTGCAAACTAGTAGCGTATAGCGTGTTGAGTTGAACGTTCCCGGAAGGTATTTCGTTTAGAGTTACTATTTCGATATCGGTCATTATTGTAGGCACAACAACTTCGTTACTATCTTTGCGTTGTCGATATGCTGTTCGACAAAAAAACATTAGACAAGTAAATTAACTTCCAGAAACTTTCTATATGTATAAGTTGTGCAAATATAAAATAATTTGCAATCAAAATGCGAAATTTATATCAAATATACTTACAACAGTAAATGTAGTAAACATAACAAATTACAAGGGTAACGACAATGCTTAATAATAATGGTACGTAATTGTATAGGTATAGTAGGTATTGCATAGCTGATATTTCGATAAATTCTGTTAAATCAACAACCACGCTTGATTTACTCCATACTCCACAGCCGTAAGGATTTTCAGCCTGCACACGAAATCGATATTTTTGATTCATATCTTTCGTAATTATCCAGTAATTATTTGTTCCATTATAATATGAATTCCAATATTCGTTCTTGTCCGTCTGATTGCCTTCTTTGTAATTATTATCGACAATTAAACCTTCCAGTCGGTACATAGTCAAGTACTGTGAATCGTTAGCTTGCGCAGGTTCCCAATTTAATTGATGCGTGAAATTTGGAAGTCTCGTTACCGTAGGTATCCCAGGTGCGCTCGGAATCTTTGTTACATTACCTTTGTCACACAAGAGTACAATTTAAATTTCATCGTTTTATTCTAGTACATACTTTTACTTAAAACTTTATTATTCAAAGCAGTTATAAAGGCTCTTCTGAATATAATCAAATAGAGGTAAAAAATGGCAGTAAGAGCCAAGCACAGTAATTAAGACGAGTATATTTTATTGTAAATATAAAATTATCGCAAACATAAAATCATTAAAAAGAAAAGCGTACGTTTTATGGACCATATTCATTGCAATTAAACAGAAAATTTAACAAAACAATTATATAAATAAAATCGCAGTCAGAAGAAAAAATTTATAATTAGTAATTAATGTAAATTCGGACTGAGGTCTCTCACGTCATCCACGTAATGTGACGATTTTAAAGTGCTGATACCAATTCATAATATGTGTCTTCACGATGTATCGCACCCCGATTGGTAGAATAGAATGCAAATATGGGGAAAAATTAACTGAGGCTTCGTTAGATGTTCATGTCGGAAACGGCCGAATTTTAACGATATCTGTAATAAGACCCGCAGAATATCAGGGTGCGATCTTGGAGATACATGTTATGTTATCCGCACATTAAATTCGTCACACTACTTGGATAACGTGAAAGACCTCAGTCCGAATTTACATTAATAACTTATTATTAATTTTATCCTTCTGATTGCGAATTTATTTATATAATTGTTTTAAATATGCTGTTTAATTGCGCTAAAAATGGTCCGAAAAGGGGACCGAAACGTCCGCATCTGTTTTTGATGATTTTATATTTGCGATAATTTTATATTTACAATAAAATATGCGCGCCTTAATTACTGCGCTTGGCTTTCATTGTCACTTTTATCTTCTATTTGACTTTATTATTCAATTTCTAATTTAAAAATTTTTTAAGGCATTCTTAAAATAAACACATTATATCATAATATCTTCATTTGCTTACCAAGCGTTTGAAAAGTAAATCTTTCATCAGAGGGCCATACAAAGTTTTCCTTGTACTCGGGATATCTCAAAATCAAACGGAATTTGTATGGAGATCGCGGCAGTAAATTTTCTATATAATATGTTACTTTGTCATTATTCATCTCAGTGTTATTCGCGATTTGCCACTTCCGCATCCTATCAGTTTTGTATTCCAGTTTATATTGAATTGTCGGTTTGACGCTAGGAATCCATGAGATATTCATACGGTTTGTACTGACCCCGCTCAAAATTAAATTATTCGGTTCCGAGTACATGTGAATAATTTTTTTCAAACTGTCAGTGAAGAAGTTATTGAAGTTGTTTGGATACACACGAACGTATATCAAGTATTCTTGTCCTGGCAGCAGCGACCGGATTGTCGCGAAAAACTTGCCATCTTCCGTACGTTCGGTCTGATTGATAAATTGTTTGTCTTGTTGAGAAGTTATTTTTCGCGTGCCATTTAGAAAAACAACTGACACCCAATGCACCTCGTAGTTCACTGCCACGCAATTTAGTTTCTTGAGTGGCATCCAATAGACTGTTGCCAGAGTAGGCGTTAAAACTTGAACAGTTATATCTTCCGGCGCGTTGAGCGTAGTTCTCAGTTTCACATCCGCGCCGAATTGCAAGCCCATTGATAACTTGTCGACATAAAAATTACTCAGTGCCAGCTTCAGCGTGTACTCTGTGAACGGCATTAAATTCTGAATTTCGTAATGCCGTTCGTATGTCTGCACGTTGAATTTTTTGATTTCGAAAAAGTTATTGTCCAAACATGTCAAATAACTGACGGAGATGGTATATATAGTAGTGGCTAAGATGTACTTTTCGCATCCGTCATTGGAAATCGGTTCCGGAAGGCTCACAACGATACTGTTCGCGGTTATCGCCTTTTCCTTAACATGATAATCTTTTATGTTAGGTGTCAGACATATCGTCGGAGGATATGGTTGTAAAGAATTATCCAGAGCTATGAGTTGAATTAGCTTGAATTCTTGGGAGAATTGTGATATAAGTTTGGTATAATTAATAAATAAAGAGACATTTGCTTTTCGAACATGTTTAAATGCGTTTTCTTTGCTTTCGAGAATAGCATACTTTTTATTTAAAATATAGATTAATTTCTCGTCTCTGCTGTAGAGGTAAATATTTTTCTTGTCAATCGTTAAATAATTAAAAAGTATTTTATCGTTTCCAGCACTTAAAATCAGGTTGCACTTACAACCATTAATGTCAGCTGCTATTAAGCGATCTTTCAATGTCCAGTATATTAGCGGCTTGTCAATATTCGTGTTGTCGATGTGGATGCAGGATGATAGTTCTAATAGTTTGTATGGGCAGAAACATATATTGTCCTCGTTTTTCAGAAAAGGAGTTATGTTTTTCCCTTCGTAATCTGATTGCATTATTCTATATTGATTATTCGAAGTTAATTCCGTCCAGTACAAATATCTGAAAATATGGTTATTATTCTTTACTTATAAAATATTATTCTAACTGTATGTCAGAAATTTATAGGTAATTATTTAAATTCTTTACAACTTTGCGTCAGTTTATGATTCCATAACTTACAACCTTCAATAAAATATCTCTATATATATTAAATTATTGAAAACTATAAAATAACACAAAGTTCTAATTGAAAGAGATATAGTTGATAATTTTTTAGATGGACGAAATTATGTGTACCTTATAGATGGCAGTACATTTAAAAATGTGCCCATCCCATTTATCTTTAGAATATTATCGTATTTGACTATACCCATTTGCCACAATGTCAAGTCTAGCTTCATAAAGTTGTAAGTCTCGTCCATATATTTATATTGTACCAAATAAAGATTTCTTGCTACCCAATCGATGCAGAGATTGTGAACATTAAAACCGAGGTGAGTTATTTTTTGGCAATATGGCTTTATTTCAGTTATGCTTGGAATAATGTTGCATGTTTTTAGGTGCCTAAATGTAGTTGATCCATAAATCTCATCTTCCAATGCAGAGTAAATGCTTTCGAATTGTAGTATACCGTATCCTCTGTATCCAATGTATTTAACAATTCCGACCTGTAAATCTATATCCAATACGCACATATCACTCCCCGATTTTACGAGAAATAGAGGTACCGAATTCTCGTGCGTGGTCGACACGTTGATGAACTTAGTGTAAGGGCCAGCACCAACTTCATTGTGCGCTTGTACTTTGAAGTAGTACATTGTATCAGGTTTTACATCGTATACTTTATGTTGCAATATCTTAGCTGGGCTAATATCCACACTGGATTGAATTCTCTTCAGGCTGTCGATGAACCAATACTGGACCCTGTATTTTTGTATCTTTCCATTTGTAAATTCAGGTTGTTTCCATCTGTAAATAAAATACAATATTTTAGTCTTTTTATTTTTAGCGAATTTCTGGCAGAGGTAGAGCTTTTATATATGTATATACGTATATCTCATTAAACTTAAAAATATATAAGAATACGCGAGCTAGGAATTTAGATTATTTACTTGAATGTCACAAAAATGTCTGACTTGTTTAATCTATAGCCGAATTGCACGAATGCCCTGGGAAATGTAGGTTCGCTTGGAATGTTTTCTGGAGATGATGTAGTGCCTTCCTGGAGTGCTTTCAAAATCATACATAATTATATTTAAAGATCGAGTATATGTAAGTAAATATTTCTAAAATTTCCTAATCTTACTTATTGAAATATATTTTTGAATTGTTAATAACAAAAGTAGCATATGATAAATAAGTTTAAATAACAGATATTTCTAAAAAATAGGAAATAAAACAAATAAACATAAAAAACAAAGTATGAAAATTAACGTATTGATTTTCAAAATAATATAAAATAATGTCTTTGTGTTTTTGAGATTTTAAAAACATAATTACTATTATTGAGTAAAAACGAATATCTTATTAAAAAATATAAATTTTGCAGTGATTTTAAGCAAGCACGAATGTTTTATAATGAATAAGAATTGTTCCACAGTTACAGAGCGTTTATTGTTTCTCGAAATTTTCTATTATTGATTAAGAACTTAGTTATATAGTATTTACGACTGCTTAGAAACGATGTAAGTAGCAAAATAATGAAATTGACTTTATCTCAAACCGTTTCGCGTTATACAGTATCTGCATCTCTCTCTCTCTCTCTCTCTCTCTCTCTCTCTCTCTCTCTCTCTCTCTCTCTCTCTCTCTCTCTCTCTCTCTCTCCCTCTCTCTCTCTCTCTCTCTCTCCCTCTCTCCCTCTCTCCCTCTCTCCCTCTCTCCCTCTCTCCCTCTCTCCCTCTCTCCCTCTCTCCCTCTCTCCCTCTCTCCCTCTCTCCCTCTCTCCCTCTCTCCCTCTCTCCCTCTCTCCCTCTCTCCCTCTCTCCCTCTCTCCCTCTCTCCCTCTCTCCCTCTCTCCCTCTCTCCCTCTCTCCCTCTCTCCCTCTCTCCCTCTCTCCCTCTCTCCCTCTCTCCCTCTCTCCCTCTCTCCCTCTCTCTCCCTCCCCCTCTCTCTCTCTCTCTCTCTCTCTCTCTCTCTCTCTCTCTCTCCCCTCTCTTTCCCTCTCCCTCTCCCTCTCTCTTTCTCTCACCCTCTCCCTCTGTCCCTCTCCCTCTCCCTCACCCTCTCTTCCTCTACTCCCCTCGCTTCCTCTCTCTCTCGCCCCTCGACAATGAAAGTTATATTTATATTCTTCTTCTTATTGAGAGATAATTCTTTAGTTTTAATCTTTATTTTCTTGAGTTTGGAAAGCTATATTATCCTCATAATTTTTGGTGTATGATTTTATTTTATTTTGATATCGTTTTACATATACATTCTCCTGCAACTTATCTGTAGATTCTGGGATTGTAGACATACATATGTTTTCAAATGAATTCTTACCGACTTCATTTCTCACAATCTCGCTGTCAGAATATTTCTCGACATATTCGATGGATAGATTTGATAACATGTAGTAATCATGAGCATTGATGAGTTTGAAAACCAGAGTATCCTGTTGATAAATATACATTGCATAACTGTAAGTCTATTATACCGTCGAATCGCTTGATGAAAAATACATATATGTACGATTAGATAGAAACTCATTTCGCAGATGATACAGTAAATAAAAGTCGATGAAATAAATATATAAATAATGAAAGCTGAATTACAAATAGCAAAATTAATAAATATGCGATAGATATCATTTTTTATCGTTTCAAAGCAACTTTCAACTTTGTAAAAAATGGATCGCGTTAAACTTGTAAATAATCTAACTAAAACTGCGGATTGTTCTGCTTCACTTACGTTGATCCGTCCAACACTCGCAATCACGTTATTGTGTATTCAACATATTATGTATTTAATAAATTATTTCAAAATGTTTGAAAAGAAATATTATAAGTACTGTTTTGCATTATCATTAATGAAAAAACAAGAAATTAATTTTTAAAGTCAAAAAAACACTCAATATACTTTATGACTATATATAATGTTCTATTACTATCATATGCAGCACACAAAAGACATAATTACACAGTTTTGGCGCACCATGTTTCACCTATCGACACTGGAAAATAAAAAAAATCAAGTAACTATTATTCCAACTATTGTTCCAATAAAGACTGTTTTCAATACTTTTTGTTGTATGTATAAATGACATGTGTAGAGATAAGTAAAAATACTATAAAATTTTTTTTTCTTATTATCTATTTGATATTCTAATTTATATTTTACATTTATAAATTACAACTAGAAACCTTTTTCCTTCACTACTGTGTAATGTATTAAATATTGTGCAAATCACTTTTTAAAAAATTTGTTCTTATTGTATTTCTGATCGAGATATACTCTTGTAAACAAACAATTTTCTTAAGGCAAAAAGAGAGTTACGAAAGAATGGGTTAATAAAGGCTAATAAGAATTAATAATTGTCTTTCTTAACAAATAAATCGTTAGATGCCTGGCTCTTTTGGATTGTTGGAGCAGTTTCATCTAATAATTCGGTTTTTGTATTAGTTTCAGATTAATTCATTAATTTCCATATGTAAGCGAATCTACCTTAACTCGATTTCCTTTTTCACAAATGCGTTTGTTATCACTGACAGTTTTAACAATGTTTATATGTTAACACTAAATATTTTTATTATCATTTTCTTCGTAGTCATAAAAATTTTATGTATTTCTTTATTTAAAAATCTTGTCAAATTTTTTTTTATTGTTATATTTTTAACGAAAATGACTTCTGGAGAGCACGATAACATAAACTTACACTTACGACTTGTATCTCGATGAAAAGATATACATATATACGTTGAGTAATAAATAGCATATAATCAATTCGCTAGTGCGCATATTGTTGATTTAACTGGCATTATGCCTAATTGATTGAGAGCCAATTCGAAGTTCCATTGTATTGTTTTTCTACTTCGTTATATATTAGCCGTTTTGTTACGCATACAACTCAAAAATTCTAATTTTTTATATTGATTTCGTTAAATAAAAAATACTTTACTTTCTGTAAGCTTTATACAGAAATTAATAAATTTAAATAGATAGAAAAATAAAGAAGTTTTAGAAATTACAGAAAAATCATGTAAATAAGCAAAAGTGTCACATATGTGTTTATCAATGTAGCAGAGAATAAATGGAATCAACGTAAATACGATAATTAAATACAACACGTGTTACGTTTAAGTTTTAATGTACCGTCATAATTAAGTTTACCTTTGTGCTATATAAGATCGATTTTTAAATATGTGACGTAAAATTAATAAACTTTATATTTTTTATATCATCCAAACTTTTAGTTACCTATTATACAGTTTTAATTACACAAGTAATCTATTATCTACAATATATAACATTCCATTCTCTTCATGCAAGAAATCTCTACGTGAAGTTTAGAAAACTGCGTGATGGTTTAGATCAGAGCACATAAAGACACTTTTCCTGAAGACTGATCTGAATTATACGAACCTCCTGAACCGTGGAAAAGATCGCAGTGACCGTTATCGTTAGCATGAACACTTTTAGTAAAATACATAACATTTTTAACGTTCTTAACATAATAAGTTTCTCCTCTTGCAGTTATTTGTACTAGATCGGCTTTCACGCGATTCTCAACTAGTGACCAACAGCTATCCTCTCCATGCGATCCTCTCAATGATTCAGACCTTAATCGAATTGATGTTCCTTCATGTATCTCGATAGATTCTTCGTAACACGTCGAATTCGTGTTTGTGCGTGTGCGTGCATGTGTGTGTGTATAATTTACGAGTTTTTATCTTTGAATGTTACTTTCTAAGACTCTTTCTCATGATCGATTATAATGATTTTTATGATTAAATTATAAAACTGCTGATAAATCACTAATTAGTGTATTTTCCTCCATTAAACCCAATGCGAACTAATGCGTACCGCACATTCGAATGTATCAAAGCAGTGTTACACGCGTAATCAATCTTCTTTCATAGTTTTTTTAAATGTTAAAGTAGTAAAACGATTGAATAATAAAAAATGGATAATAAATTATTCATAATTATAAATTATAATAATAAAATATCAAGATCAATTTTATATATCTCTTGCCGCGAAGAATTTGTAGATTTTTTATCGATAATACAGATAATACATTTTATGTTTTCGATGTAATAAACTTACTTATTTTATTACGATACGCTTGCAGTATTGGTAAATATATTTTGCAAAGCTGCTATCTAATAGAGATTGAAACTACCAGACGTTGATCGAAAACATATAAGCAAATTCAAATAGCCAAGTTATATATTGCATTAACTATATCGGGACAATATATGTCGCCTTCTTTAGTTCAAGCATTAGACAATTTAAAGTTTCATGCATCAAGACGTTATTTAAAGAATTATTGTTTTCTTTTAAAAAATTGTCTATGATTCTGTACCTTTTTATTTTCTCTGTAAAAAGATTGTACATATAAATAATTTTTTATATTAAATGCAAGAAAGTGTAAGCCAAAAACTAATGAAATCTAAAAAGAAAGATTAATTAACGCAGATCAATGTAAAGTTATATTAATACGTGCATAGTGTATTCTTATCGTACATGAACAAAATTGAAATATTGTCTATAAACGCTTCAATCACACATATCCAATATATTATAGACAAAACAAATTAAATATATTAAATATAAGATTATTTGTGTAAACTGTTCTTTTTTATTTCGTAAAATATATATGATTACTGCGCGCACTTTGCGCGCGCCATTGGTTATTTTTTTTTGTTATTAGCATATAATTTTACTACAATTGTAAAATCTAACTACATATAATTTTAATACAAGTGTAAAATAGAGAATTTATATATTGTGGTCTATTGATTACAACATTAACATAAACAATTCTTATCAATATTGATTTACATCTGTTACTACTATCACGTTAAATTCTGGACAAATTTACTATTTTATGTAATAAATAAAATTAACATTCTCATTTTAAGATGTAAGAGCATGTATCACGCACATATGAAGTTTGAATCAGTACATTACCGCCAAAAGCTTTTATTAATTTTATAAATTTAACAAAATTTTTTGTCATAAATAATTAGTTAGACGATTCTTTAACGTAGTTTGAATTATTTGATTCAATTTCAAAGCATTTCGGTTATTTTTTGTGGACATAGTTATGTAACTTGTTTATTACTCATATTTGACGTTTTATATAATTCTTAAAAACGAGTTCATTAACTATGTCCTCAAGAATAACCAATATTCTTCAAAATTAGATCTAATAATTCAAAAAACATCTAAGATTGGTCCAACTAATTATTTACGGAAAAAGTCGTTATATTTATAAAATTAATAAAAACTTAGTTTTGCCGAGAAAGTACTAATTCAAACTTCATATTTGCGTGGTACATCCTCTTAAGAGAGATACATGCGTGTAACACAAAGTATTATCACTACTATTATAATTTCCATGTAAAATATTGAATTGTAATTTATCGCTTTAAAAAATTAAGAAACAATTTTAACATTTTAACTTCTTGTTATTATACAAAATAAATTTTTATATTTTACATGACGAATGATTTTATTGTAGATAGTGCATCCTCAGAGTTATGCATATGGGCATATGGAATAATCGATTCCCAAAAAGCATTGTTCATCACAGGATACACTGTCAAACAAATAAATATATAGAAAAAATAATATTATAAAGTATTGAAACAAAATTATATTTGTTTGTAATTATTTTAAATATGTGTATAATTAATATAAAATTTATTAGAGCAATTATAATTTACATTGTAAAATCAACACGTTCAAAACATTTCTATTGAAACATTTCTGTATATACATAATTTTTAACCAATCCGTTTTGTCTTTCTTGTCCTAAGTAAATTTTCAATGATTCCCAAAATCTAACTCGTGAAAATGCAACATAAAGTTGAAATTCTTGCCTAAAGAAAGTAGGACAAGAAACTGACATAAGTAAAACATTAAGAACGCACTCGATTAAGATAAAGCGAACAATTTTTATTCGATTAACTTGTTATTTTAAAAAATTGAGAATGAAAAGAAAATCAAACGTGAATGTTTTAAGCATACAAATGTAAAAAGTAAGAAATAAATTTAAATCACACAAATGTAAAGCGTACATAAGAACGACCTTTCATAGATATACAAAACATTATATAAAATTATAATAGAAATAAGATTATCATAAAATATCTATCTTTAATGCTTCTTTAACATCTTCTTCTCTGTCACCTTCCCTTAAATCCCCGGCTTGCTGGTATGTTCAATCTCAATTGAGCGCTCGTTAAATGAGAAAATTTGCGTCATGATTTATTCGATTAGATGAAGAAATTAGACGAAGATTATTGGTGGTAGTACAAAAAAAATAATTAACCACTTGAGTGGTGACGGTATGTGAAAAAAAAGTGCCAAAAGTGGTAATCTAATATAATAAATTTTAATGGATAAAAATATTTATATAGGGGTTTTCGAGGACTCTAATTATGATTACGAAGTTAAAATTGCAAAATTATTTAAAACAATTATAAAAAATAATTTATTGTCAAATAATTTTTACAGTTGTAAATAATTACAAAGTGTGGGGTGTGTGTGTGTGTGTGTGTGTGTGTGTGTGTGTGTGTGTGTGTGTGTGTGTGTGTGTGTGTGTGTGTGTGTGTGTGTGTGTGTGTGTGTGTGTGTGTGTGTGTGTGTGTGTGTGTGTGTGTGTGTGTGTGTGTGTGTGTGTGTGTGTGTGTGTGTGTGTGTGTGTGTGTGTGTGTGTGTGTGTGTGTGTGTGTGTGTGTGTGTGTGTGTGTGTGTGTGTGTGTGTGTGTGTGTGTGTGTGTGTGTGTGTGTGTGTGTGTGTGTGTGTGTGTGTGTGTGTGTGTGTGTGTGTGTGTGTGTGTGTGTGTGTGTGTGTGTGTGTGTGTGTGTGTGTGTGTGTGTGTGTGTGTGTGTGTGTGTGTGTGTGTGTGTGTGTGTGTGTGTGTGTGTGTGTGTGTGTGTGTGTGTGTGTGTGTGTGTGTGTGTGTGTGTGTGTGTGTGTGTGTGTGTGTGTGTGTGTGTGTGTGTGTGTGTGTGTGTGGGTGTGTGTGTGTGTGGGTGTGTGTGGGTGTGTGTGTGTGGGTGGGTGCGTGCGTGCGTGCGTGCGTGCGTGCGTGCGTGCGCGTCAACTATGGATGATGTTTGCATAATATATATAAACTAAAAATATAATACGTGCTGTATATTTCTTTTTAATTGCAGCAGGTTTAGATAATGTTATACGTGCAAACGTTACTACCAATTTTGAGCTAATGAGTATCTCGAAAAGATTAAGTAAATTGGAATCCCGTCAACGTAATAATGCAGAATTGACAGAAAATGATATGGTAATGATAATACCATTATTGCCACTACAAACAGTGGAATCCATAAAAGAATTCGAAAATTTAATGATATCAAACGAAGATGCTGCATCGCAATTTGTAAGTTATTTTTCATTTGCAACTGTTTCCAAATCTGTATAGAGATCTATATTATTGATATTAAAATAAAGTAAATAGTATCTATACCATTTACTTCATTTCTATACCAAAATTTTCTATATAGAAAAATGAATATAGATTGAGTTATAGAATCAACATTAAATCTGTTGCAGTGAATGCAGTTACCCATGGAATAAAAATCGGTTGTTTACTTTTTGAAAAGAAATGAAGTAAAAAGTAATTTACATTTTTTCTATATACAACTTTTTTCATTTTTTATATAGAACTATTCTTATAATCTACACTTTTTTCAATAAATATCACTAACTCCTTCTTCTAAATTTAGTATAGTTGATATGATATTGTCTTGTATATTATTTACATAACCTTATTGTTAATTTCAGAAAAAAATGATTCTAAAAATTGGAGGCAACACTCCACGTAACAGCATTCATCGTGCTTTAGAACGAATAATCAGCAATAAATGCGCTATAAGCTGTTCCTGGAAAGGCGTTCGATCAAATTATAAATAATGCAATTTAACATTTATTAAGAATATACGTGGTAAATATTATAAAATTATATTTAACTTAATCTTCTTAAATTCTGTGATTTTAGATTACACAAACGTACATTTTTTATTATTAGATACTATTTAATTATTAAAAGTAATTTTCCTTTCATATACACGCGCACACACATTAATATTGTTAATTTAATTTTAACTTATTTTGCAGATATCATATGCTCAATACATTCAGGTTTAACAGAAGCCGAATTTGATATAACCACTGCGGAGTGGTTCAGGTTTGCTAAGCAACGAGCAGCGCGGGAAGAAAAAAAATGATCTGTAATACATGGTGCTATTTATAGTTAATATATATATATGGAGTTTCTCTCGATTTGGGGCGCGACAGAGTCGGACGTCGGGCGACCGCGAGCGAGCAAGGCAATTGACAGTGCGTGAATCTTTGGTTCGTATGATGCGTAAACATTTAACGCTGATTAACGCCGCGCCAAATAAATCCCCATGATTTGCCATGAGTGCGTCTGCTACTTATATTTTTGTTTCAAGTTTATAAATACGTTGATATATATATATAATTACCGTTTCTGATATAATATAATAAATATGTTTCTGATGTGTACGCATATTGTTAGGATACACAAGATTGTTAGGTGATCCTTTATTAGTGAATATATATACGTAATATATTTGTTTTAGTTTAGAAATTCGTTTATATATAATTATCATTTCTGATATAATAAATATTATTGTTTGGGTGATTCCTTATATAGTTAGTATATATATAGAAAGTTTATATATATGTTATATATTTATTTTAGCTCTCAGAAATTCGTTTATATTTATATATATATATAATATTATCATTTGTGATATAATAAATATATATTTCTGTGGACGCATATTATCAGGGTACACATAAGATTGTTTGAGTGATTCCATAATAATAATAAGAATAATATATAATTTAAAAGTTCTATTATTTCGTCTACGAAAATTATATAATGTCCAAATAAAATTAACGACCTACATATATTGTCTATATAATAATCTTACTATAATCACATTTCAAGCTTCGAAAATAATATAAAAGATTATGTATTAAGTTTAATAAATAGACCAATTAAATGACCTATTTATAATAATCTTAATACATAACCTTTTATATCATTTTCGAAGCTTGAAAAGTGATATTATAGTAAAAGATTGTTATATATGTTTTATATACATATATCACACATCTCTTAAGAAGAAAAAACCGGAGTAACTTAACAATTTTGTAAATTTCTTTTGTTGTAGAATCTGAATTCAGATAAATTCTACAACAAAAGAAATTTAAAAAATTGTTAAGTTACTACGGTTTTTTCTTCTTGAGAGATGTATTATATATGCATATATATATATATATATACACACCTTTAATTGTAACAATTATATAAATTGATACATTAAGAACACATAACTGTAATAAAATTAATGTATAACATAATATTGCTACTGATTTGATATTTATATAGTTGTTATATAAATATTACATGTATATTCAAAATCATTTGAAAATTATGGTGTAACATTCATATAACAATTATATAAATATCAATTCAGTAGCAATAATATGTTATATCTAAAATTTATTACAGTTATGTTCTTAATGTAACAATAATATTACATTATATAATTGTTACAATTAAATGTATAACTGCTATATAACATTGTTGCTTCTTTGAGTGGGAAATTACAAGGAATGAGAGTATTACATGTTACAAACCTGTAATATTACTTGTTATATTCGGTTACACTGAGTTATGTAACCGTTATAACATGGTTATAAAAGTGTGTTTGCTGGGAACCATCAATGTCAGCTGCTATTAAGCGATCTTTCAATGTCCAGTATATTAGCGGCTTGTCAATATTCGTGTTGTCTATGTGGATGCAGGATGATGGTTCTAATATTTTGTATGGGCAGAAACATATATTGTCTTTGTTTTTCAAAAATGGAGTTATGTTTTTCCCTTCGTAATCTGATTGCATTGTTACCAATTGATTTTCCGAAGTTCTTTGCGTCCAGTACAAATATCTGAAAATATGGTTATTATTCTCTACTTATAAAATATTATTCTAACTGTGTGTCAGAAATTTATAGGTAATTATTTAAATTCTTTACAACTTTGCGTCAGTTTATGATTCCATAACTTACAACCTTCAATAAAATATCTCTATATATATTAAATTATTGAAAATTATAAAATAACACAAAGTTTTAATTAAAAGAGATAAAGTTGAAAATTTTTTAGATGGACGAAATTATATGTACCCTATAGATGGCAGTACAATTAAAAATTTACTCCTCCCATTTATCTTTAGAATATTATCGGATTTGAATATATCCATTTGCCACAATGTCAAGTCTAGCTTCAGAAAGTTTGAAATGTTGTCCTCATCGTTATATTGTATCCAATAAAGATTTCTTGCTACCCAATCGATGCAGGGTCCTTCCGCATCATAGACGAAAGTGGTTATTGTTGTGCAATTTGACGCTATTTCGTTTATGTTTGGATTAAAGTTGCATGTCATTAGCATGCTTCTGAACATGCTCCTGATTGGTTCTGATGTAAACCAATAAATCTTATGTTCCAATGCAGAGTAGGTAATGTATCCACTATAATACTTCCTATACACTTCCTTGTATCCATTAATGTATTTATCAATTACGATCTGTAAATCTATATCCAATACGTGCATACGATTCCACGATTTTACGAGTAATAGAGGTACCGAATTCTCGTGCGTGGTCGACACGTTGATGAACTTAGTGTAAGGGCCAGCACCAACTTTATTGTGGGCTTGTACTTTGAAGTAGTACATTGTATCAGGTTTTAAATCGTATACTTTATGTTGCAATATCTTAGCTGGGCTAATATCCACACTGGTTTGAATTCTCTTCAGGCTGTCGATGAACCAATACTGGACCCTGTATTTTTGTATCTTTCCATTTGTAAATTCAGGTTGTTTCCATCTGTAAATAAAATAAAATATTTTAGTCTCTTTATTTTTAGCGAATTTCTGCCAGAGGTAGAGCATTTATATAGGTATATATATATATATCTCGTTAAACTTAAAAATATATAAGAATACGAGCTAGGAATTTAGATTATTTACCTGAATGTCACAAAAATGTCTGACTTGTTTAATCTATTGCCGAATTCTACGAATGCCCTGGAAAATGTAGGTTCGCTTGGAATGTTTTCTGGAGATGATGTAGTGCCTTCCTGGAGTGCTTTCAAAATCATACATAATTATATTTAAAGATCGAGTATATATAAGTAAATATTTCTAAAAATTTCTAATCCTACATATTGACATATATAATTATGTATAAGAATTTGGACCTCTCAGTAACTAAGAAGAAATAAATTGGGACAAATTTTTGAATTGTTAAAAACAAAAATAGCATATGATAAATAAGTTCAAATAACAGAAATTTCTGAAAAATAAGAAATAAAACAGTTAAACATAAAATACAAAGTATGAAAATTAACGTATTGAATTTCAAAATAATCGAATAATATATAAAAGTATCATTGTGTTTTTGAGATTTATAAACATAATTTTTATTACTGAGTAAATACAAATATTTTATTAAAAAACATAAATTTTTCAGTGATTTTAAGCAAGCACGAATGTTTTATAATGAATAAGAATTGTTCCACAGTTACAGAGCGTTTATTCTCTCTCTCTCTCTCTCTCTCTCTCTCTCTCTCTCTCTCTCTCTCTCTCTCTCTCTCTCTCTCTCTCTCTCTCTCTCTCTCTCTCTCTCTCTCCCTCCCCTTTCTCCCTCCCCCTCCCTCCCTCTCTCTCCCTCCCTCCCTCCCTCCCTCCCTCCCCCTCTCTCTCTCCCTCTCCTTCCCCCCTCTCTCCCCCTCTCTCCCCTCTCTCTCTCCCTCCCTCCCTCTTTCTCCCCCTCTCTCCCCCTCTCTCTCTCTCCCTCTTCCTCTCTCTCTTTCCCTCCCTCCCTCTCCCCCTTTCTCTACCCCTCCCGCTCTCGCCCTCTCTCCCTCTCACTCTCTCGGTGAGTTGATTTAGACGTGTTTTTTATCGCTCTATCTTGTGTGCCGATTTTCTTCCGCCTTTTGCCCTTTGGGGCCTTTCTTTTTCAGTAACACGGTGTCAAGGGCTATTTTGCTTGACTTTTTGGCATTCGCCTGCTCCGACTTTGCTCTGAGCTGGTCAGGCTGGACATCTTCTCGGGTTTCCTTGGGATTTCTTGGAAATTGCCGTTGAATATTTCTCAGTATTTATATGACCTAGTCAGATTGTTTACCGGGAATCACGGTCGAGTTGCGGCTGGCGTAGGCATTGAGGGACAGGAGAGTGGTGGCGCAGGCAACGAGGGACACGCAGGAATAATATGCGAAAAAGATAGTAAGAGAATAAAGATAGAAAGAGAATAAATTCGGGTAATATTGGCGTCAATAAGTGCTAAACGAACGGACATACTAGATCTAGCGTCAGTGGTTATCATTACACGGTAACCGTAGTCAGACGGGGGCAATCAATTCGGGGATTTATGGATGACAGGCAGGTGTTTTAGAAATGCAGGACGAATAGTCCGAAGGAAATAAAATGTATGCAGTGTAGGAAAGAAATTAAATCAATTATACATGAATGTAAATTATGTATAAAATCTTTCCACCCGTCATGTGCTAAATTGCATAAGGTGATTAATGCAAAAGATCAGCTGGTCCCATGCAAAGGACAAATCGAGGTTATTACGATATCGACAGATAATAAGGAGGAAGATCAAACAAAGAAATGCAGGAGAGGAGATGAGGAGGAGAGTGCAAGAGTAAAGCATGATAAACATGAAGATTTACTAAATAATAGAACGGAAATAATGAACAAGTTTACCTCTGTTAGCGAAATTACAAAATCAATGGAGAAGGTAATGAGGGAAGAATTCAAACAGCTAAAACAATTAATAGTAGAAGTTATAGATCATCAACTCAAAGTAGTCATAAAAGAAATTATAACAGAAGAGGTGAACAAAGCAACACAAAAATTGACTGACGAAATCAAATATCTAAAAATTAAAATGGAGGAGATGGTAAAAGAGAAAATAAGTAACGGTATGTAAAGCAATGAAAAACAAACTGAAAGAGGCAGTATCTCAAGAAGTGGTAAGATTAAGGATTCATACGCACAAACAGTTCGGAAGAGTAAGAAGAATGAAATTATTGTACAACCTGTTAGAGAACAAGGAAGTGAAAGCGCAGAAGGGACAATAAAACATAACGTAAATATTATGCAGCTGGGAGCGAGTGTAGAAAGAATTATAAAAGGCCCAAAGGGAAGGATCACACTGGAATGCGAAAAGCGAAAGATAGGGAACTATTGAAAGAGGCTCTCACAGAAAAGCTGGGTACGCAGAATAAAATATATGAACCAAACAAAAATCTTCCTAAAGTGAAAGTAGTAGGGATAGAGGAACAAATAAAAAAAGAAGATGAAGATGCTTTTATTGAAAAAATAAGCATCCAAAATGAACTAAACATATAAAAGGATAAATTTAAAATGAAAATAATTAATATAATAAATGTGCGAAATCAGGTGACTACGATGATTTTAGAAGTAGATCAGTACACACACAAGGTCTTAGTAGAAAAACAAAGGATGAAAATTGGATGGAAAAACTGTCGTGTGTATGATTATGTGTGTGTAGTGCGCTGCTACAAATGCTGGGGCTACAGTCACTTCGCAACTGAATGTAAAAACGAAACAACCTGTAAAAAATGTGCTGGAAATCATCAATATAATGAATGTCAAAATAGTATTAAAAAATGTGTAAACTGCTCAAAAAGCGCTAAATTAAATCTTAGAATAGCATGCGATCATGAAGCGACAGACATAGAATGTAAATCGTATAAAAGAATGGTAGATAAATTAAGAAAAAACATAAAGTATTATGAGGAATAGCAATCACAGATAGAAACTTACCACCCAGTAAAACCATTCATGCTAATGTTAAACGCCCAAGGATTTATCAAACATAAAGATGAAATTGAAAACTTAGTCATGAAATATAATCCAAGGATTCTATGTTTGATGGAAACACATGTTAAAGAAGAAATTGAGGACGCTGAAATAAGTATAACAAATTATGATATAGTTAGATGTAACACAAATAATGGTAGAACGGGAGGAGTGATAAATTATATAAGACATGATATAAGATATAAAGTAATTTATAACAAAAACTTAGAGGAAAACACATGGGTAAGTGCCATCAAATTGACTGGAAAATACCACGAAATTGTAATATGTAATGTATATCATTCTCCAAATAAAAGTGATGGTAGATTTATTGAACTTATTACAGAGGAATGCGAAAATTTATTACATATAGGGCACGTTATAGTAGTAGGAGATTTTAATATAGATGTGAGTAAAAGTAATCAATACACAAAAAGACTAATAAAAAATATGACAAACCTGGGGCTAAAACAAATATGTAACAGAATACACGAGGATCACGGAACAATCAAAAACTCTAATAGACTTAATTTTTTCAAATTTTTATATCTTGACCAATGTATTAGAAACTCCGAAGATAACTGACCATCAAATAATTGAAATCGAATTATACAAAGCGGAAAACGACAAGGATGCAAATACAACCATAGACTTTTATACAAGGGACTACTCAAACTTTAGTGAGCAAGGTTTCTGTGACGAGTTAAATACAATAATAGATGACAAATATGATGAAAATAAAGACAAATATAGTTGCACATGAGTTGATACAACTTATTGTAGAGGCGTTAAATATTGTAGCACCACAAATAAAAGAAACAGTTCCATTGAGATGGAAAGAAAAACCGTGGATCACAAATGAGGTTAGAAAACAAAGTGAAGAGAGGGATATTGCATATAAAATGGCGAAAAGCACAAATACTCAAGATGTATAGGATCAGTATAAAAAGCAAAGAAATAAAACAGTACAAACAATACGTAAAAGTAAAAGAATGTATTATAAACAAAATATAGATAATATAAAATCAAACCCGACTAAAATGTGGAAAACGCTAAAGGAATTAATAGGAAATAAGAAACAAAATGATGGACCGAAAGAAGTAATCTTTAATGAAGAACAATATACAGATGAAATGGATATCACAAATGGATTTAATGACTTTTTTCTACAAAGTATAGGAGAAATAGTAAGCAACGAAGAGAAAACAGAGAAAGCAGAAGAACGAATAGAAATGGAGAGAGGAAAGGAATTAAATCAATTCAAAGAGGTCACATATGAGGAAGTAAATAGAATTATACAAAACTTGGAAAGTAAAAAGGGTACAGACGAAGGGATAACCACAAACGTATTAAAAATGGCATGGAAATGTATAAGCGAGAAAATTGTATCATGCAGTAATAAATAGATCTATACAAGAGGGAATCTGCCCAGACAGCTGGGAAACGTCAACAATTGTGCCCATACCAAAGATTAGGGGTAGTAAAAAAGCTGAAGATTATAGATCGATAAATATGCTACCTATAAATGAGAAAGTGTTAGAGATGGTTGTAAAAAATCAATTAAATGAATATCTAGATCAGCATAAAATAATAATTGATGTACAGTCAGGTTTTCGCGAAAAGTACTCATGTGAAACAGCATTACAAAGCACATTGATCAGGTGGAGAGAAAATATGGATAATAGCGAAATGGTAGGGGTAGTATTTTTAGATTTCAAAAGAGCGTTTGAAACAATAAATAGAAAGTTATTATTAAAAAAATTAGATAAGTATAAAATAACAGGAATTAATATAATATAATTTGCATATAATTTGTTTGAAACGTATTTGGATAATAGAAAACAACAAGTTAGATACGGGAATACTATTTCCAAGATTAAAGATGCTATACACGGAGTTCCTCAGGGATCAGTACTAGGACCAATGTTATTCATATTGTATATAAATGATATTGTAAAGACGCTAGCGTATTGTTCATGTGGGTTATTTGCGGATGATACAATAATTTATGTAAATGGTAAGGATTCTAGTGAAATCGAACGAAATTTAAACTAATTTAAGCAATATTGTAAAATGGCTAGATAGCAACTCAATGCGATTAAATACAACTAAGACTAAATTTATGTTAATACATGATCCAAGAAAGCTGTCTATGATAAATTGCTGTAATATAGAAATAGATGGAGTTCACCTCGAAGAGGTACATGAGCTAAAATACCTAGGAATTATAATTGATAATCACTTACAGTTTAATAGTCACGCGGATTATACTGCAAAAAAAATAGCAAAAAAGGTGAACTTCTTGTATAGGTTAAATAAATATGTATCGTCGTATACGTTACTGACTATTTATAAATCCATAATAGCCCCACATTTTGAATATTGTAACACAATAATGTTTAACTTTAGCGAAAACAGTATGAATATAATGCAGAAATCTCAAAATCGTGCGATGAGAGCAATATTAAAATGCAATAGATATACACCGATCCGACAAATGCTAGATGCGCTTAGTTTTATGACGATTAAAGATAGAATGTTATATAATGTATGTTTGTTTGTGCATAAAATGAAATGTGGAATAATGCCGCAGTATTTGTTGAGTAAGGTAAAATTTATTAAAGATGTACACGAACATAACACAAGGCAGAAAGACAATATTAAAATAAATTTTTGTAAAACAAGCGCGGGACAAAGATCAATGACATACAATAGATTTTATATATATAACAAGTTATCGAAGGAAGTAAGAGAATTACAGGACATAAATATGTTCAAAAGGCGTATTAAGGTAGAAGTCAAAAACCTAATGTAAATGCGAAGTGGACTAAATAACAAAATATATAAAGTGTAATGAGGATTGTATATTATAGTTTTTTGTAAGTAAGTAGCCAATGGCTAAATAAATACATATCTATCTATCCCTTCCTCTCTCCCTCTCTCTCTCTCCCTCTCTCTCTCTCCCTCTCCCTTTCTCTCTATCTCTCCCTCTCTCTCTCTTCCTCCCTCTCCCCCCTCTCTCCCCTCCCTCTCTCTCTCTCCCTCCCTCTCTCTCTCCCTCCCTCTCTCTCCCTCCCTCTCTCCCTCTCCCTCCCTCCCTCTCACTCCCTCCCTCTCACTCACTCCCTCCCTCCCTCTCTCTCCCTCCCTCCCTCTCACCCTCTCCCTCTCTCTCTCCCTCTGAACCCTGAAAGAAATAATAAGAGGCGAACCAACGGGTACAAAGGAAATAGAGAATATAGATTTTGAAATATTAGATAATACTGAATGTGCAATATAGCTGATGAATTTAATTTATATTTTATACAGAGTATTGATAGCATAGTAAAATCTATAAATAGAGGTAACTTCCCACTCGGCATGTAATATTTCTGAAACATTGCTGCAATATTCCATTTGAAATATTACACCTTTCAGCAATATTACAGAAATATTTCACGACCGTTTCTGCAACATTTCTGCAATGTTTCAATGTTTGCAATCATTTCAAATGCAACCTTGCTGAAAGATTTCAGCAATATTTCGGTAATATTACTGCAATATAATAGACATATTTTGAAATAAATATATCTCAGAAATATGTCTAATACATTAACATCGATTATATTAATAGAAGTCGTTTACCAGAGAATTACATTATCATAAAAATGCGTGTAAAAATATATCTTTAATCTCTTAATATTAGCCGCTCTTTGCAAGCTTTATATAATTCTCATGAATAAAATTTAAATACGAGATAGATAGCACATCGTACGTCGCATATCGGTAAACGAACGAACTAGCGACTGAATACTATTTTTTTGTAATGTTTCTGAAATATTTCAGATGCAAAGTTACAATTGAAATGTTAATGAAATATTTCTGTACCATTTCCGAACATTACAATATTTCAGTAATATTTAATGCCGAGTGGGTTGGGAAGTCCAGGTAGAAGAATTATTTTTGTTATTGAAAGCGAGGGAATAATGGAAAATTTTGAGATGATTAGAATAGAGCATTTACAAAAAATTGTTATGGAACTACCAAAAAAGAGAGGTACGGAAGAGAGAATAACTAGTGATATACTTAAAGCAGTATTTTATGTAATAAAAAAGGAATTTGTTGATATAATAAATAACTCTTTGAGGGAAGGTTGCTGTCCAGATGGTTGGAAAACGTCTACGATAATACCGATTCCAAAAATAGAGAAAGCTAGGAAAGCAAGTGAGTTTAGGCCTATAAATATGTTACTAATATTTGAGAAAGTATTAGAATTAGTAGTTAAAAAACAAATTGAGACGTTTTTTGAAGATAATTGTATCATAACAGAGCATCAATCGGGTTTTAGAAAACAGTATTCGTGTGAAACAGCGATTCAAACAGTCATTGACGAATGGAAATTGATAGTTAGTGAAGCAAAAATGGTGGGGGTAATTTTCATGGATCTCAAGCGGGCATTTGAAACAATAGATAAGGAAAGATTGTTAGAGAAATTATATCAATACGGAATTAGAGGAACAGCTTTAGAATGGTTTAGATCATATTTAAAGAATAGAACACAACAGGTACGATTTAATAATGAATGGTCTACATTATTGGCCACAGAATATGGAGTACCACAGGGATCTGTATTAGGACCTTTGTTATTTATAATATACATAAATGATAATAAATAAACAAATAAAGGCTCTAGAAATGATAATAATAAAATAAACGGCTAATAAGAGCCAGATCGCATAGGTGAGGCGCGAGTAAACACAATTGTTTAAATTAAACTACCCTTTATTATATAATTATATAATAAAGGGTAGTTTAATTTAAACAATTGTGTTTACTCGCGCCTCACCTATGCGATCTGGCTCTTATTAGCCGTTTATTTTATTATTACATAAATGATATAATTAAAGTCTGCCCGGAAGGATGTAACATAAAAATGTTTGCGGATGATACGCTGGTGTATGTGACTGGAGAGAGTAGTGCGGAATTAGAAAGAAAAATGAATATGGCATTTGTTACAGTAGAAAAATGGATGAATACAAATAAGTTAAAAATGAATGCAGGAAAAACGAAATATATGATAGTTAGAAGTATAAGAAAAGAACTGAGAGGTAACATCCCACTCGGCATGTAATATTTCTGAAACATTGCTGCAATATTCCATTTGAAATATTACACCTTTCAGCAATGTTACAGAAATATTTCACGACCGTTTCTGCAACATTTCTGCAATGTTTCAATGTCCGCAATCATTTCAAATGCAACCTTGCTGAAAGATTTCAGCAATATTTCGGTAATATTACTGCAATATAATAGACATATTTTGAAATAAATATATCTCAGAAATATGTCTAATACATTAACATTGATTATATTAATAGAAGTTGTTTACCAGAGAATTACATTATCATAAAAATGCGTGTAAAAATATATCTTTAATCTCTTAATATTAGCCGCTCTTTGCAAGCTTTATATAATTCTCATGAATAAAACTTAAATACGAGATAGATAGCACATCGCACGTCGCATAGCGGTAAACGAACGAAAGCGACTGAATACTATTTTTTTGTAATGTTTCTGAAATATTTTAGATGCAAAGTTACAATTGAAATGTTAATGAAATATTTCTGTATCATTTCCGAACATTACAATATTTCAGTAATATTACATGCCGAGTGGGATTACATTGAAATGTTTGGATGAAGCTGAAATAGAGCGTGTGGAAAGAATGAAATATCTAGGCATAATTATTGACGATAGACTAAGATTTAAGGACCACTGTGATTATATGCTAAAGAAAATAGGGAAAAAAGTGAGTTTTGTAAATAGAATAGGTAATTACATATCGGCATATACTAGATGTATTATATACAAGACAATCATAGCGCCTCACTTTGAGTATTGTGCGACGCTGTTAATTGATATGGGAGAAACACAACTGAATGAATTGCAAAAAGCGCAAAACCGGGCCATGAGGGTCATATTACAATGTGATAGACATACCAAAGTGGAGCGTATTCTGCAAGCGCTGCAGTTTATGTCCATAAGACAGAGGCTATATTATAATGTGCGTATATTTATATTTAAGATTTTAAAGAGTATGTTACCGGATCAATTAAAAAATAGGTTAACAATAGTGGGAAATGAGAGTGAAAGACAGACACGACAAACCGGGGATATTGTAATGCAATTTCGCAGAACTACGAGTGCACAGAAGAGTATGTTTTATGAAGGAGTGAAAATGTATAATGCCTTACCAGCTGAAATGAGACGGAATGAAACACTTGAAGCATTTAAGCGAGCGTTAAAGGAGTATGTAATAATTCATGTAAACTAGATCTGTATTACAAATAGCTGAGAAAGCTAATAAAGTTCAATCAATCAATCAATCAATCAATATCTCTCTCTCTCTCTCTCTCTCTTTCTCTCCCTCGCCCCCCCACTCTCCCTCGCCCCCTTCTCACCCTCTCTCCTTCTCTCCCTCTCTTTCTCTCCCCCCCTCGCTCTCTCACTCTCTCACCCCTCGACAATGGAAGTTATATCTATATTCTTCTTGTTATTGAGAGATAATTCTTTAGTTTTAATTTTTATTTTCTTGAGTTTGGAAAGCTATATTATCCTCATAATTTTTGGTGTATGATTTTATTTTACTTTGATAGCGTTAAACATATACCCAAGGAGAACACATAAGTCAAAATTATGTCAAAATGACATCTTTCAAAAGTCAGTTCTACAGGGTGTCCGGTAATTCGCGCCCCACCCGCCATGTGCAGGTAGAGCAGGTCAAACCGAATAAAAAAGTCCTCTACCATTTTGCAAAATTCTCAATAATAAGAGAGAAATTAATTAATAAAGTTCGGCCAGTACAAGCGCGCGGAGAGAAAAGACGGCCCACTTTTTTCAATCATTTATACTTAGGCGTGTTCATTTGCAAAGCGCGTCTGTCAACGCTTCGTCTCGCGGTCGCGCGCGTAGCAACGATATAACATTACGCTGTCGTTTATCGCCGCGCGCTTAGTGACGACGTCACAGTGGGCCGTCTTTTCTCTCCGCGCGCTTGTACTGGCCGAACTTTATTAATTAATTTCTCTCTTATTATTGAAAATTTTGCAAAATTGTAGATGACTTTTTTACTCGGTTTGACCTGCTCTACCTGCACATGGCGGGTGGGGCGCGAATTACCGGACACCCTGTATAAGTCAGTTCTATAAGTCATGATGACGTCATTATGGTTCCTGGCAAGGACGGTTTTGTGACGTCATAAAACTAAATTTTTCAATGAATAAAGATTTCATAAAGTGAAATAAATATATTTATATATATATATATGATAATTTCAATCAATAAATACCAGGTAATCTCCTCGCAGAAAAAAATTATGTTTTCGAAAATATGTGAATTAAAATTCTGAAAGTCAAAATATCGTTATATAATGATTTTATGACGAGTCACTGTACAGTCATTTTGGAGTCAGATAGTTTAGTTATCAAACTGATATTTTCCCGTCATCTTGACGTATCAATGACATCATCTTGACTTTTTGTTCTCCTTGGGTACATTCTCCTGCAACTTATCTGTAGATTCTGGAATTGTAGACATACATATGTTTGCAAATGAACTCTTACCGACTTCATTTCTCACAATCTCGCTGTCAGAATAATTCTCGACAGATTCGATGGACAGATTTGATAACATGTAGTAAGCATGAGCATCGATGAGCTTGAAAACCAGAGTATCCTGTTGATAAATATACATTGCATAACTGTAAGTCTACTATACCGTCGAATCGCTTGATGAAAAATACATATACATAGAAACTCATTTTGCAGATGATACAGTAAATGAAAGTCGTTGAAAGTTGAAATAAATATATGAATAATGAAAGCAGAATTACAAATAGCAAAATTAATAAATATGTGATAGATATCTTTTTTTATCGTTTCAAAGCAACTTTCAACTTTGTATAAAATGGATCGCGTTAAACTTGTAAATAATCTAACTAAAACTGCGGATTATTCTGCTTCACTTACGTTGATCCTTCCAACACTCGCAATCACGTTATTGTGTATTCAACATATTATGTATTTAATAAATTATTTCAAAATGTTTGAAAAGAAATATTATAGGTACTGTTTTGCATTATCATTAATGAAAAAACAAGAAATTAATTTTTAAAGTCAATAAAACACGCAATATACTTTATGACTATATATAATGTTCTATTACTATTATCATATGCAGCACACAAAAGACATAATTACATAGTTTTGGCGCAACATGTTTTACTTACCGACACTGGAAAATAAAAAAAATCAAGTAAATATTATTCCAACTAATGTTCCAATAAAGACTGTTTTCAATACTTTTAGTTGTATGTATGTATAAATGACATGTGTAGAGATAAGTAAAATTACTATAAAATTTATTTTCCTTATTATCTATTTGATATTCTAATTTATATTTTATATTTATAAATTACAACTAGAAACATGTACATGCACTATTGTGTAATGTATTAAATATTGTGCAAATCACTTTTTAAAAAATCTGTTCTTGTATTTCTGATCGAGATATACTCATGTAAACAAACTTTTCTTAAGGCAAAAAGAAAGTTACGTAAGTATGGGTTAATAAAGGCTAATAAGAATTAATAATTTTCTTTCTTAACAAATAAATCATTAGATGCCTGGCTCTTTTGGATTGTTGGAGCAGTTTTATCTAATAATTCGGTTTTTGTATTAGTTTCAGATTAATTCATTAATTTCTTTATGTAAGCGAATCTACTTTAACTCGATTTCCTTCTTCACAAATGCGTTTGTTATCACTGACAGTTTTATCAATGTTTATATGTTAAAAATAAATATTTTTATTATCATTTTCTTCGTAGTCATAAAAATATTATGTATTTCTGTATTTAAAAATCTTGTCAAATTTGTTTTATTGTTATATTTTTAACGAAAATGACTTCTGGAGAGCACGATACCATAAACTTATGACTTGTATCTCGTTGAAAAGATATACATATACAGGGTGTCCGATAATTTTTTACACACCCGAAGAATGAAGGTAGATTGGCTGAATCTGAAAAGAAAAGTCCTGTACCATTTTGCTAAATTCGCAATAGTTATTGCGTTATTAATTAAAATATCTGAGCTAATGAGCGCTTGGGAAACGGTAGGCCGGAATCGGTAGGCATGTAAGATGGCTTATTTGTTTACGTCTCTTAGCAATAAAAGCATTATCTGAGCGAGAGGTGGAGTCACGCAGCGAGCGGCGAGCGACGTGTGATATTTGTTGCTAAGAGATGTAAACAAATAAGCTATCTTACATGCCTATCGATTCCGGCCTACCGCTTCCCACGCGCTCACTAGCTCAGATATTTTAATTAATAACGCAATAACTATTGCGAATTTAGCAAAATGGTACAGGACTTTTCTTTTCAGATTGAGCCAATCTACCTTCACACTTCGGGTGTGTCAATAATTATCGGACACCCTGTATACATTGAGTGATAAATAGCATATAAATTTGCTAGTGACAGCTATTGCGCATATTGTTGATTTAACTGCCATTATGATTAATTGATTGAAAGCCAATTCGAAGTTCCACTGTATTGTTTTTCTACTTCGTTATATGTATATTAGCCGTTTTGTTACGCATACAACTCAAAAATTCTAATTTTTTATATTGATTTCGTTAAATAAAAAATACTTTACATTCTGTAAGTTTTATACCGAAATTAATAAATATAAATAGATAGAGAAATAAAGAAGTTTTAGAAATTACAGAAAAATCATGTAAATAAGCAAAAGTGTCACATATGTGTTTATCAATGTAGCAGAGAATAAATGGAATCAACGTAATCATTAATATTAAAAACTCTTATTCTTAAATACAACAATTATAAATACAATAATTAAATACAACACGTGTTACGTTTAAGTTTTAATGTACCGTCATAATTAAGTTTAATTTTGTGCTATATAAGATCGATTTTTAAATATGTGACGTAAAATTAATACACTTTATATTTTTTATATCATCCAAACTATTAGTTACGTATTATACAGTTTTAATTACACAAATAATCTATTATCTACAATATATAATATTCCATTCATGAAAAAAATCTCTACGTGAAGTTTAAAAAGCTGCGTGATGGTTTAGATCAGAGCACATAAAGACACTTTTCCTGAAGACTGACCTGAACTATACGATCCTCCTGATCCGTCGAAAAGACCGCAGTGGCCGTTATCGTTAGCATGAACACTTTTAGTAAAATACATAACATTTCTAACGTTCTTAACATAATAAGTTTTTCCTCTTGCAGTTATTTGTACTGGATCGGCTTTCACGCGATTCTCGACTAGTGACCAACAGCTATCCTCTCCATGCGATCCTCTCAATGATTCAGATATCTTAATCGAATTGATTTTCCTTCATGTTTCTCGATAGATTCTTCGTAACACGTCGATTCGTGTGTGTGCGTGTGCGTGCATGTGTGTGTATAACTTACGAGTTTATCTTTGAATGTTACTTTCTAAGAATGTCTCTTTCTCATGATCGATTATAATGATTTTTATGATTAAATTAAAAAACTGCTGATAAATCAGTAATTAGTGTATTTTCCTCCATTAAACCCAATGCGAACTAATGCGTACAGAACATTCGAATGTATCAAAGCAATGTTACACGCGTAATCAATCTTCTTTCGTAGTTTTTTTTTAAATGTTAAAGTAGTAAAACAATTGAATGATAAAAGATAAATAATAAATTATTTATAATTATAAATTATAATTATAAAATATCAAGATAAATTTTATATATCTCTTGCCTCGTAAAATTTGTAGATTTATTATCGATATTGCAGATAATACATTTTATGTTTTTGATGTAATAAACTTACTTACTTTATTACGATACGTTTGCAGTATTGGTATAACTATTTTGCAATGCTGCTATCTAATAGAGATTGAAACTACCAGACGTTGATCGAAAACATATAAGCAAATTCAAATAGCCAAGTTATATATTGCATTAACTATATCGGGACAATATATGTCGCCTTCTTTAGTTCAAGCATTAGATAATTTAAAGTTTCATCCATCAAAACGTTATTTAATAAATTATTGTTTCCTTTTAAAAAATTGTCTATGATTCTGTACCTTCTTATTTTCTTTGTAAAAAGATTGTACATATAAATAATTTTTTATATTAAATGCAAGGAAGTGTAAGCCAAAAACTAATGAAATCTAAAAAGAAAGATTAATTAACGCAGATCAATGTAAAGTTATATAAATACGTGCATAGTGTATTCTTATCGTACATAAACAAAATTGAAATATTGTGTATAAACGCTTCAATCACACATACATATCCAATATATTATAGACAAAACAAATTAAATATATTAAATATAAGATTATTTGTGTAAACTGTTTTTTTTTTATTTCCTAACATATATATTTTGTTTCACTAAATTACTGCGCGCGCTTCGCGCGCGCCATTTATGTTATTTTTTTATTTGTTATTAGCATATAATTTTACTACAATTGTAAAATCTTACTACATATAATTTAATACAAATGTAAAATAGATAACTTATATATTGTGGTCTATTAATTACAACATTAACATAAGCAATTCTTATCGATATTGATTCACATCTATTACTACTATCACGTTATATTCTGGACAAATTTAGTATTTTATGTAATAAATTAAATTAACATTCTCATTTTAAGATGTAAGAGCATGTATCACGCACATATGAAGTTTGAATCAGTACATTACCGCGAAAAGTTTTTATTAATTTTATAAATTTAACAAAATTTTTTGTCATAAATAATTAGTTAGACGATTCTTTAACGTAGTTTGAATTATTTGATCCAATTTCGAAGCATTTTGGTTATTTTTTGTGGACATTATGTAACTTGTTTGTTTATTACTCATATTCGACGTTTTATATAATTCTTAGAAACGAGTTCATTAACTATGTCCTCAAAAATAACCAATATTCTTCAAAATTAGATCTAATAATTCAAAAAACATCTAAGATTTGTGCAACTAATTATTTATGGAAAAAGTCGTTATATTTTTAAAATTAATAAAAATTTAGTTTTGCCGAGAAAGTACTAATTCAAACTTCATATTTGCGTGGTACATCCTCTTAAGAAAGATACATGCGTGTAACACAAAGTTTTATCACTACGATTATAATTTCCATGTAAAATATTGAATTGTAATCTATCGTTTTAAAAAATTAAGAAACATTTTTAACATTTTAACTTCTTGTTATTATACAAAATAAATTCTTTTATTTTACATGACGAATGATTTTATTGTAGATAGTGCATCCTCAGAGTTATGCATATGGGCATATGGAATAATCCATTCTCAAAAAGCATTGTTCATCACAGGATACACTGTCAAACAAATAAATATATAGAAAAAGTAATATTATAAAGTATTGGAACAAAATTATATTTAATTAAAATTATATTAAATCGCCGGCTTGCTAGTATGTTCAATCTCAATTGAGCGCTCGTTAAATGAGAAAATTTGCCATGATTTATTCGATTAGATAAATAAATTAGACGAAGATTATTGGTGGTAGTACAAAAAGAATGATTAAGAATGATTATCACGTTATATTATATTATTTAAATATCGAATGTTCGACAAACGACGATAAAATCAATAACAAGTGTCGGCCAAAAATCTCAAAAATCACTCGGTCAAGGAAATGATTATGTCAAAGATTATATAACATTATTTGAGACATCATTGATGATTAAACGCTCGAAAGTACGGCTGGCTGTGCTTCCGACAACATCTTCTATCTGTCCAGAAAGTGGAAGCTAAGACAGAAAAATAATGCATTTTACTAAGAATTCTAATTTAACGTTTCCTTCGCAAACGTTAGCTGAGGCGTTTGCAATACAGAGAAGTTGAGTAAGCAAAGAGGAGAGAGAAAAAGGGAATAATTAGGGAAAAGGTGATGATGAGCGAGGAAAAGCAAGAGAAGAAAGATTTCATGAGCTAGTTTGAGACGATGATAAGCACGCTCTATCCCCTTCCTCTGATTGACCCCAAATTGCCTCTGTATCTTGCACGCTTGTCTCGACCAGAAGTGCCCATCCATAACAAGGTCTCCTGCCTATTATTTTCGACCGAATTGCCAATTGTCGTGCAACTGCCGACGCAGGCATTCTTCTTACGCGCGGCTATGTATATCAGAAGCAGGATAAAAATCGTCACTTTACACGAGAGTGCTGATAAGTAGTGGCAATTATTAATAATTGCAAATATGTAGCGATATTTTTGTACATTAAAAGGTTAAAGGTGTGTATAAAAATGTGACAAAATAAAGATATAGCTTATAAAATACAAATTTCACTATTACATAATGTGGCTATATTAAGTTAACCGTATGAAAAACATGATTATTTTATAAAATAGAAAATTAAGTAATAATTGCATAATAAGCTTATATTATTAGTTTGCATCTCTAACATCTAATTTGTAGCATGTACAAAATTCTCTTGTAAATTAGTATAATAATAAATATAAATTATTCATAACTTGCCTATAAGAAATATAAATTATTTATAACTTGCCACATGCTGTAATGTTTCTCATGTCTGTATGTTAAAGAAATATATTCAACATTGTATATTAACATTATATTATAATCTATAATCACGTTGTAATATTAGAAAAATAAATAATTTAAAATAATATTAAATGTATCATGAAATATAAGTAAAAGTAAAAGCAATATTTTTTAAATATTTTTAATCAATAATGCATCAATTTGCAAAAACTCATTGTTCCATGCAATGATATGCACATCAAAAAAATTATAATCAATTTACCTTTGCAGGCTTGATAATATCCACCAAACTCAGTATCGCGTCTTCTGTGTTATATCTTATGGTTACAATATTTTCGAGACAAAGTATGAAATTCGGTCTATAAGGCGCAGCATTTCAGCAATGTAGCATCAATTGGTACAACGTCGGTGGACAGTTGAGAGGTTTCAGTAGTTTGCCCCCCTCACGCACATACTGCAATACTTCAGAATTACTTTTGGTAGGATAGGGATGCTCATCCAATGACATAATTTCCCACATTAGCACCCCGAATGCCCAAACATCGCTATGTGAAGTAAATTTTCCAAAGATCACCAAAGATTCCGGTGCCATCCAGCGAACAGGAAACCGGCCTTTTCCTTTCTAAAACACAATTTTAGTTAAGCGCAGTTAAGTTTTTTGACGAAGTCGTCCATTCAGGAAGCAAGCGTTGTGATCAGATAAAGTTAACTTATCTCTTTTCCTCTATACATATACAGATAAAAATAATTTGTTTTTTTTATATTCTTATCAGCTTAAAGATGTATAATATTTTACAATGCATAAATAAAAAAAAAGTATTAGGTATATCTTTCAAATAATTGCATTTACCACGCGGTAATAGTCATCCTCGTAAATATCTCTAGCTAGTCCGAAGTCGCTGATTTTCACAATACGACTTTCACGATTTCTCGCGGATATTAAACAATTTCGACATGCGATATCTCTATGCACAAAGTGCAGTTTTTCTAAGTAGCAGCAACCTCGAGCAACATCTTCGTACATGGCGAGCAAGTCATGCAGACGCAGAGCGTGCGAATCTGATGGTTGCAATGTCCGACTTTCTCTCAAATATGTCAGTAAGTCACCAGCTTCCATTAATTCCAATAAGAGCAATGGTGAATCAGCGTCCAAACAGATGCCCAACAATCTTAGCACATTTTGGTGGCGTAAAACGCTCATAAGCTTGGCCTCTTGCAAGAATTCCTTTTTATCTTGCGAGGAAGCATTCTTCAGCATCTTTATGGCAACAGGCGTTGTGCCTGATCCTTCTAAATTCTTGACGGTTCCTTGAAATACCTGCGAAATATTTCATAATCAACACAAATTGATAAAGAGCATATTAAAAATATTTATATCATTTAACTTTTTATAAAAAAATTTTAATATTTGAAATTACTTTTATTAAAAAATGTGTCTTTACTACAAAATTTTCTAATTAAAAAATTAACAAAAGTCTTCAAAAATATATTTAAGTAATAAGAATTAGGGTTTACCTTTCCGAATGCGCCGCTGCCTAGAAGCTTTACTTGGGTAAGTTGCTATTTTTTTATTATGGTCACTGCAAATTCGTCTGGATTATATTGCGACTTAGGAGCGTACAGAGCGTCGAGTTGAACTTTCTCATAAGGCATTTCATATAAAACTGCTAATTCGATGTTCGGAGACAGAACTTGTTCGTTATTTTCTTTGCGTTGTCGGTATGCTGTTAGATAACATTATAATACACTTATCTAATACTATGCATTGAAATATTTAAATCATTTTCAACAAGTAAATTAACTTTTCAGAAACTCTCTGTACATATATATCAAGTCTAAAATCATTTGCAATCAAAGTTCGAAATTTATATCAAATATACTTACAACGGTACAAATAGCAGACGTTGATTACAAGGGTAACAACAAGGCATAATATTAATGGGTAAGTTGGTGTTTCGATAGATTCTGTTAAATCAACAACTGTGCTTAATTTACTCCATTCTCCACAGCCGTAAGGATTTTCAGCCTGCACACGAAATCGATATTTTTGATTCATATCTCTCGTAATTATCCAGTAATTATTTGTTCCATTATAATGTAAATTCCAATATTCGTTCTTGTCCGTCTGATTGCCTTCTTTGTCATTATTTATGACAATTAAACCTTCCAGTCGGTACATAGTCAAGTACTGTGAATCGTTAACTTGCACAGGTTCCCAGTTTAACTGATACGTGAAATTTGGAAGTCTCGTTACCGTAGGTATCCCAGGTGCGCTCTGAATCTTTGTTACATTTCCTTTGTCACACAAGAGTACAATTTAAATTTCATCGTTTTATTCTAGTACATACTTTTGCTTAAAACTTTATTATTCAAAGCAGTTATAAAGGCTCTTCTGAATATAATCAAATAGAGGTAAAAAATGGCAGTAAGAACCAAGCACAGTAATTAAGACGAGTATATTTTATTGTAAATATAAAATTATCGCAAACATAAAATCATTAAAAAGAAAAGCATACGTTTTTTGGACCATATTTATCGCAATTAAACAGAAGATTTAATAAAACAATTGTAACGTTGCTCTTTCGCGAGTTTCGCTCGGATTCGCTTGGTCGGGATCAGGGCTCGTGAAAGGGTTTTCGCAAGACAGCAGACGTGGTTTATGTTTAAAAAAAAAGAAATGTTTATTCAATAAAAATGATAGAGTGCATGTACAAGTATGATGTGTGTATATTTACAGACGCGCGAATGGTCGTGTGTAAGATGCGTATAAATGTGTCGGCGGCGTGCATGTATAACGATGTATATAGTGTGTGTACGAATGGATGTGTATAATACGGATATGAGTGTGTCTGTAGCGCGAGTACAATCTGTGTGTATAATGTGTTGAGAGGCGTAGGTATAGTGTGTGTATACGCGTATATGTAGCGGGCGTCGAAACGTGTATATAATTCGCGTATATTCGGCGCGTCAGTATCGGCAGGTATATTCGGTGCGTGATACAGGTGAAAGAATGTATAGTCGGTGCGTGATATAATTTAAAGGTCCCGTCGTGTATTGTTGTCGTATCAGCTGTCCGGGCGCGCGGGGCGCGGGAGCGCGCGGGGCGCGAGAGCGCGTAAGGCGCGAGAGCGCGTGAGACGCGAGAGCGCGGGAGAGCGCGTGAGACGCGAGAGCGCGGGAGAGCGCGTGAGACGCGAGAGCGCGGGAGAGCGCGGGGCGCCTGAGAGCGCGGGGCGCGAGAGAGCGCGGGGCGCGAGAGAGCGCGAGGCGCGTACGTATCGCGCGATGCGGTTTGTTTTCGGCTGCGTATTTACTTCGTGCTTCGGGTGGCAGGATGCAACGAGGATGCAACGTCTGGACGAGATCGCTCGTCGGCGGCAGAGATCTCTCTACCCGCTGAGTCTGGTGATCGTTGCCGGTGTATTTGTCGGATCTTTTTACCGGAAGTGTCGAGATCTTTCGACAGAGACTGAGTTCGCTCAACCCCTGTGCTTTCGGTTTTCGGATTGTCAGGAAACTCTTTGCGAGACGTGCCGCGATCACACGGCGGAGACTGAGTTCGCTCAACCTCGGTTATCTCGTCGAGAGCGTGCTCGGGATCGGGGACCTGGTACTGTACAAGTACTGGTTTGAGATCTGGAACGGAGTGATCTTTTTGGTATCGGCTTGTCTTTTTATACTGCGAAATTACCCGTTCGGGTAATTTCGGCGAGACTCGTTAGGCCCGATTTGTTTTCGCCTAATCGAGTAATTATAGGCGCGCGTTAGCTTGGCGGCGTTCGGGCGGTGCGGCAGGGCGCGTTGCTCGGCGGCTTCCGTCGGGATTCGGAGCGGTTCGGAAGCGCCGAGACAACGGCCCTGGCTTTCGATTTCGTCGGCCGTATAACGGCGTGATTCGGTCGCGTTTTTCGAAAGAATAAAAAAGGGCGCATAGCGCCGCTGCATTTGCCCGGCTGGTGTTCGCCGGGCGGCAGCCTTCCGGCGGATCGACGGCCGGGTAAAACGATCGCTCAGGGGGGATCGTTACACAATTATATAAATAAAACCACAGTCAGAAGAATAAAATTTATAATTAGTGATTAATGTAAATTCGGACTGAGGTCTCTCACGTCATCCTCATTTACATTAATAACTTATTATTAATATTATCCTTTTGATTGCGAATTTATTTATATAATTGTTTTAAATATGCTGTTTAATTGCGCTAAAAATGGTTCAAAAAGGGGATCGAAACGTTCGCTTCTCTTTTTGATAATTTTGTATTTGCGATAATTTTATATTTACAATAAAATATGCGCGGCTTAATTACTGCGCTAAACTTGTCACTTTTAACCTCTATTTGATTTTATTATTTGATTTCTAATTTAAAAATTTTTTAGGGCATTCTTAAAATAAACACATGATATCATAATATCTTCAATTACTTACCAAGCGTTTGAAAAGTAAATCTTTCATCAGAGGGCCATACAAAGTCTTCCATGTACTCGGGATATCTCAAAATCAAACGGAATTTGTATGGAGTTCGCGGCAGTAAATTTTCTATATAATATGTTACTTTGCCATTATTCACCTCAGTGTTGTTCGCGATTTGCCACTTCCGCATCCTGTCAGTGTTGTATTCCAGTTTATATTGGATTGTCAGTTTGACGCTAGGTATCCATGAGATATTCATACGGTTTGTACTGACCCCGCTCAAAATTAAATTATTCGGTTCCGAATACATTTGAATAATTTCTTTCAAACTGTCAGTGAAGAAATTGTTGAAGTTGTTTGGATACACACGAACATATATCAAGTATTCTTGTCCTGGCAGCAGCGACCGGATTGTCGCGAAAAACTTGCCATCTTCCGTACGTTCGGTCTGATTGATAAATTGTTTGTCTTGTTGAGAAGTTATTTTTCGCGTGCCATTTAGAAAAACAACTGACATCCAATGCACCTCGTAGTTCACTGCCACGCAATTTAGTTTCTTGAGTGGCATCCAATAGACTGCCGCCAGAGTAGGAGTTAAAACTTGAACCGTTATATCTTTCGGCGCGTTGAGCGTAGTTCTCAGTTTCACATCCGCGCCGAATTGCAAGCCTATCGATAACTTGTCGACATAAAAAATACTCAGTGCCAGCTTCAGCGTGTACTCTGTGAACGGCATTAAATTCTGAATTTCGTAATGCCGTTCGTATGTCTGCACGTTGAATTCCTTGATCTTGATAAAGTTATTGTCCAAACATGTCAAATAGCTGACGGAGATGGTGTATATAGTAGTGGCTAAAATGTACTTTTCGCATCCTTCATTGGGAATCGGTTCCGGAAGGCTCACGACGATACTGTTCGCGGTTATCGCCTTTTCTTCAACACGATAATCTTTTATGTTAGGTGTCAGACATATCGTCGGAGGATATGGTTGTAAAGAATTATCCAGAGCTATGAGTTGAATTGAGTTGTGTTTTTCTGGTATGGTATTAATAATTAAAGATATATTTACTTTTTGAACATGTTTAAATGCGTTTTCTTCACTTTCGAGAATAGCATACTTTTTGTTTAAAATATAGATTAACTGCTCGTCTCTGTTGTAGAGGTAAATATTTGTCTTGTCAATCGTTAAATAATTGAAAATTATTTTATCGTTCCCAGCACTTAAAATTAGGTTGCACTTACAACCATCAATGTCAGCTGCTATTAAGCGATCTTTCAATGTCCAGTATATTAGCGGCTTGTCAATATTCGTGTTGTCGGTGTGGATGCAGGATGATGGTTCTAATATTTTGTATGGGCAGAAACATATATTGTCTTTGTTTTTCAAAAATGGAGTAATGTTTTTCCCTTCGTAATCTGATTGCATTATTATCAATTGATTTTCCGAAGTTCTTTGCGTCCAGTACAAATATCTGAAAATATGGTTATTATTCTCTACTTATAAAATATTATTCTAAGATGTATGTCCGAAATTAATAGGTAATTATTTAAATTCTTTACAACTTTGCGTCAGTTTATGATTCCATAACTTACAACCTTCAATAAAATATCTCTATATATATTAAATTATTGAATATTATAAAATAACACAAAGTTTTAATTAAAAGGAATAAAGTTGATAATTTTTTAGATGGACGAAATTATGTGTACCTTATAGATGGCAGTACATTTATCAATGTGCCTATCCTATTTATCTTTAGAATTTTATCGTATTTGACTATACCCATTTGTCACAATGTCAAGTCTAGCTTCATAAAGTTGTAAGTGTTGTCCATATGTTCATATTGTACCCAATAAAGATTTCTTGCTACCCAATCAATGCAGAGTCTGTGCGCAGTATAGCCGAGGTTAGCTATTTGTCTGCAATTTGACTTTCTTTCGTTTATGTTTGGATTAAAGTCGCATGTTATTTAGCGTGCTCACTGAAGTAATCCTATATAAATCTTATGTTTGTAAGAGGCAATAGTAGAGATTGAATATACGCGCGTCTCGACGGAGCATGCTTGGCCCCGCACTGCCGAAATATTGTACGATGCGCATGACTGTCGATCGATAATGATCGATGTAGTAGGGCCTCACGCTCTCTCGTCCTCTTTCGTTCTGGGGACCTCGTAACAGCAACATCTCTCTGATTGAGACGGCCAAAATCAAACTTGTATCTGCGGAGATAACTCGGAGCAATAAAGAAGGAAGCGAGATCGATCCAAATTCTGTCTGTGGACCAACTGCATAAGAAGGAAGCGAGGTTGAAATCCCCGGAGCAGGTGAGAGAGCCAACGAGGGAATACGATAAGAAATAAGACGAAACGTGCGACGAACATAAGTTGAGTATCAGTTCTTTGTTAGGCTGACTCCTATGTATGTGATATACCATTTAATTCTGTTATTGTCATATTGACGGAAAGTCCGCTAATTGCGAATACGCTAATTGTATGAGTGATATAGGTTTGATAGTTGTGTGATTGGTTTAGATAGAGTATTCGAGAAATAACCTGTGACCTCGAGAGCTATGTACATATTGTTTGATTCGACCTTTTGTGTATAGTAAGACTGATTATAATAGATGACTTTCAAGGTTTAGATATCGACATATTCATGTTGCTGTTGTTCTTTTTCAACTGAAATCTTCAAATTACTTACAGATATAAATTTAACGCCTATATTAGCGGGGATTTTTCGTCGTGGCTATAGTCATATAACAATATAATCTTATAATTGGCGCCCAACAAAAAGGGCTCGATATGCTGGGTAATTAATGCTTAGGGATATCGTGAACCTTAATAAACAAAAGTATGACGATCGTTACGACGGTTTTTTTTGTGGTTGATGTGGGCGTGTATTGCGAATATTAATATCGAATGGCTGAAGATAATGAATGTATTTATCTAACAAAATCTGGTAGAAAAGCGAAACAAAGATTTACTAGTTATAATTTCACAGATAGAAATAAAAAGACATACAAAATGCCGACCACTTTGGAAGATCATTTTGTCGATACAGAAGAAATTCATGTGAATGCGAGAGAGCGGGATCGGGAGAGCTTGAACAGAATGCGCGCAGAATTAGAACAGGCGCGTCGAGACCTTGAGGCCATGAGAGCGGTGAACGCGGAACAGCAATATCAACAACGGGATGCCCTTCACCAGGCTTTGGACAATGAACAAGGCCGAGATCGCGTAAATACTGAGGAGATTGCGACGATAATAAGTAATGTACAAAATTTCAATTTAGATATTAAGATGCCGAAATTTAGGGACGAATTTACCTCGAATCCGATGGAATTCGTGGAGGAGTTGGAAAAATTTTTTAAAGTAAAAAATGTTAAAGAGGATAGGAAAATGTTAATAGTCGAACATTCATTAGAGGGAAGGGCGAGCTTGTGGATGGATTTTCGTAGCGATATTCAGAGTTATGATGAGTTTAGGAGGCGATTTCTCGAGGAATTTTATTCCGTGCCGACTCGTGTACAATTTAAAAACTTGTGGATGGAGAGGCGTTATGACTCGAGTAAAGACTCGTTGCAAACGTATTATTATCGTCAACTTAAAGAATCGAGATATTTTATTCCAAAATTGTCCGAATATGAAATTAATTATAAAATTATTCAGCAATACCCAATTTGGGTTAAAGAGACGTTGACAACTATCGATTTTACTGATGCGAATGTAATTGGTCAAACCTTGGCTCATTTAGACGGAATTCGGAGAGAAAGAGAACGCGAATACAAAAACGGGAGTCAACAGCGATATACTAATCCAAGGATACGTCAAATAAATACTCACAGGCCAATGTCGCATGAAGGATATCGGGAATATAATAGAGATGGAAATTATCGTGGAAGATTTTATCGTGGTTATCGTGATGAAAATTATTGTCACTCGGGTTGTCGAAATTATGATCGAGACGGTTCGCGGGGCTTCAGATTGCCTGATACGCGTTATCCTCCGCCATTGTTTACAAGGGCGAGTGGTTATCAGAATTATAATCCCGATGCTAGGGTGAATGGTGGATCAAATGATAGTAATTTAAACTAAATGTCGATGCGTTGAAAACTGGTCCGTCATCGCATCGTTATGATTTCGATTTCGTAAATGAATTAGCCAGCGGGATTGAAGAGAAAAAGGACCAAGATAATAGCGATAGTTCTAATTTATTAGCAAAATGTCCACACGTGCGAGTTATCATAGGTAAACGGGAAGTTATGGCATTGCTGGATTCGGGTAGTCAAGTGTCAGCCGTATCGGAAGTATTTTATAGAGAATTGATATTACAAGACAGAGTGAGAGAATTGCCGGTTACCAATCTGGTTGTTTCGACCGCTATAGGTAAAAAATCAACATCAATTAAACGTCAAATCTTCATTCAGATAAAAATTGATAACATGACGATCGAGAATTCTTTTTTAGTTGTACCTTATTTGACGTCAAATATAATATTCGGCAACGATTGGTTATCGAAGAACAATGTAATTATGGATTATAAACAGAATTGTATAGAGATACAAGGAAAGCGATTAGCGGAAGCATCGGTGGTGTTTGGGCGGGGCTCATTAGAGACGCTCGTTTGTACTCAAAGAAACGATACGGTGTATGTATATGTAATAGAGGTGCATGAACTCGACGCGAAAAGAAATAAAAATCAAATAACGGATGACATAATTTCAAGTGAAATAGCGTTAAAGGAAAATAGGGGGGGAGAACTGAGTTCAAAAAAGAAAATTCATAAGGAACAAGTTAGTGATATAAATAATAGGATGTTACCGGAAAACATTATAGATAATTGTATTGAAGAAATTGATGAAACGGAAAATAAAAAAATATTAGTACATGAATCGAAAAAAAAGGAAGAATATGATAATGATATATATAAGGGGTTTTTTTCAAATGAAAATAAGATTTCTGTGTGCAAGCAGGATGTTTCGGGTGATCCTAGAGCGATCGTATGTGAGCTCACTTTACTTGACAGTGCTCAGAGACATCTTTTCTGTAAAGTGTTAGAAGATTTTTATGTACTTTTTTCGGACAAGCCGGGCTGCGCGAGGGGGTATGAGCATCGATTAAAATTAACGACTGAGCGACCCAGCATCCGTCATAATTATCCCATTCCATTTGCATTACGTGATCCGACCAGGAGAGCAATAGAAAAAATGATTGACGATGGCGTCATAGAGAGGGGGGTTAGTCAATATTGCAATCCCTTGAAAATCGTAAAAAAAGAAGATGGTAGTGTTAGGGTATGTTTGGACGCGAGATTTTTAAATAAAGCAATCGAAGACGATCATGAGTCACCACCGTTAATTAACGAGTTGATGCAAAAATATCATGGGGCACAGTGGTTCTCGAAGATTGATTTGACTCATGGATATTGGCAGGTGTCATTGGAAAAGTCAGCGCGACCGTTTACCGCATTTTTGTTTGAGTCAAAAACATATCAATTTTGTAGAGTTCCGTTTGGATTGAAAACCGCTGGTAGTGGTTTTATGCGGGCATTAAGTTTCGCGTTGAAGGATGATTTTAACGAAAATGTATCTTGTTATATTGATGATATATTGATTGGCACTAAAACCTTCGATGATCACCTCTTGGTTATGAGTAGGATGTTTCAAAGACTTGTTGATTATAATTTTACATTAAATTTATCAAAATGTGTATTTTTTCAAAGATGTGTTTCTTTTTTGGGATTTGAAGTCTCTATGGAGGGCATTTCGCCGGAGCGAAAAAAGCTCGAGATTATTATAAATTTTCACGAACCAAAAAATAAAAAACAGCTTCAGCAGTTTTTAGGGATATGCAATTATTATCGACAATTTAATGTGAGGCATAGCATTTCGGTGGATTCGCTCCGGGATTTATTAAGAAAAAATGTAGATTGGAACTGGACACAAGTCCATTCCTCAGCATTTAAAGAATTAAAGGAAAACCTTAATCGGGGTATAATGTTGAGGCACATTATTCCAGAAGTGCCCTTTAAATTACAAACAGATGCGAGTGATCGAGGAATTGCAGGAATTTTATACCAAGTTGATGATGTGGGGAATCATAACGTGATAGGTTTAGTGAGTCGGTGCCTATCATCTCGAGAAATTAAATATACTACCACGGAGAAAGAGCTACTAGCGATAGTATATTCAGTGGAAAAATTCCGTGTTTATCTTATAGGAGCACATTTCGAGATTGTAACAGATCACAAAAGTTTAACGTTTTTGCAATCTGCGGGTTTTCCGAGTGGTCGAATCGCGCGTTGGATATTGTTGCTGCAGCAATATTCCTTTTCGGTGGCGTATTGTCGTGGTGTAGATAATGTGGTGGCTGATTTTTTTAGTCGAAACCCAGAGGGAAAGTTTGTAGAAGATGATCGGGAGCAAATTGTCATCTCATCGTTGCATCAATGTTTTTTCCCCGCATATAAAGAAGAAGAAACATCGTTTATTACGATAGCTATGATCCATTACGATGGAAATTTCGCTCGATGTTTTAAGACATTAAGTGAGTGGCAACGTGATGATCATAAAATAAAATGTAGCATTGATGCTTGCGATGAGAAGGGGGGGAATATTGGTTTTATTATGTATAACGATATACTGTTCCATCGAGGAAAAAGTGAAAAAAACTGGAGAATTGTAATACCTAAAAAAATGCAGCGATTATTAATAGAGGCGATACATTCTAAATTGGGTCACCCGGGCGTGTATAAGACTATTGCATACTTGAAACAGTTTTATTACTGGAGAGGTATGTCGGCACAGGTAAAAAAATTGGTCTTGTGTTGTGATCTATGTCAACGAGTAAAATATTTAACGGTATCAATGGAGGGAGAGCATAATTTTATTGAATCGAACGGACCAAATGATCTTGTCACCGTTGATTTTTATGGTCCCCTTCCGAGGGCTCGCGGAGGAATGCAATATATATTTGTTATGTTAGATGCCTTTACAAAATATGTGAACTTATACCCGATGAAAAGGGCCACTGCCCGGATGTGTTTGAAAAAGATAATTGATATTTTTGTTCCTAAATTCGGAAAACCAAAGCGTATCTTGTCAGATCACGGTAGCCAGTTCACGTCCGCCTTGTGGAAAACGCGACTTGAAGCTGAAGGTATAAAAGTTTTATACAGTTCAATCAGACACCCTCAGTCTAATCCTACAGAACGTGTGATGCGCGAGTTGGGTCGATTATTTAGAACCTTATGTGCGGAAAAGCACGCAAAATGGGTAGATTTGGTATCAAAAATTGAGGAAATACTAAACATAACGGTTCATCAGAGCACGGGAATTGCGCCTTATGAATTGCATTTTGGTCATCCCGTTCAGGATGAAATCCACAAGCTCGTCCAATTTCCCAAGAGTGAGAAACCTTTACACGATTATTTAATTACATTGGCTAGAGAAAATTTGAGACAAAATTTCAAATATCGTAAAGCACAAGAAAAACAAAGATGTAGGTCGAAGATTGAATTATTGATCGGGGACTTAGTTCTAGTAAGAGTGAAACATCTCTCAAATGCCCTGGATAAAGTCATCGGGAAATTTTTCCATTTATTTGAAGGCCCATATAAAATAGTTCGATGTGTAGGGGAGAATGCGTTTGCACTAGTTGATCCCCAGAATGAGAAAGTTGAGGTTGGTGTGTATAATCGTCTCAATCTCCGGAAATATTATCGCGAAGGGTGTGAAGATCGGGAAAAATAGAGAAGCGAGTATCTGTTCGGGTTCTCTCGGTAACATATTATTTTGTAATTAGCTGATGGATATTGTCTAAAGGACATCTCCTGACGATGAGCGTATGTTCAAATACTATTAAGACTGTAGATTTAAGAATGTGAATTGTAAGTATGAAGGAGAGATTGAATGTAGTGTAATGTGAGTTCGTGCGTAGGGCCGACATGAGTTGTAAAGCGAGTACAGACGTTTGCTATGCGATTTGTAATGAAATGCGCCGTTCAATTGTAGATCCATTCGGCTGATGGAGATATCTTTATGTTCCCCACATAAGAGGTGTGTTCCATAAAAGGGGGGGTAATGTAAGAGGCAATAGTAGAGATTGAATATACGCGCGTCTCGACGGAGCATGCTTGGCCCCGCACTGCCGAAATATTGTACGATGCGCATGACTGTCGATCGATAATGATCGATGTAGTAGGGCCTCACGCTCTCTCGTCCTCTTTCGTTCTGGGGACCTCGTAACAGCAACATCTCTCTGATTGAGACGGCCAAAATCAAACTTGTATCTGCGGAGATAACTCGGAGCAATAAAGAAGGAAGCGAGATCGATCCAAATTCTGTCTGTGGACCAACTGCATAAGAAGGAAGCGAGGTTGAAATCCCCGGAGCAGGTGAGAGAGCCAACGAGGGAATACGATAAGAAATAAGACGAAACGTGCGACGAACATAAGTTGAGTATCAGTTCTTTGTTAGGCTGACACCTATGTATGTGATATACCATTTAATTCTGTTATTGTCATATTGACGGAAAGTCCGCTAATTGCGAATACGCTAATTGTATGAGTGATATAGGTTTGATAGTTGTGTGATTGGTTTAGATAGAGTATTCGAGAAATAACCTGTGACCTCGAGAGCTATGTACATATTGTTTGATTCGACCTTTTGTGTATAGTAAGACTGATTATAATAGATGACTTTCAAGGTTTAGATATCGACATATTCATGTTGCTGTTGTTCTTTTTCAACTGAAATCTTCAAATTACTTACAGATATAAATTTAACGCCTATATTAGCGGGGATTCTTCGTCGTGGCTATAGTCATATAACAATATAATCTTATATGTTCCAACGCAAAGTAAGGGATTTCGATTTCTAGTTTATCGTATCCACTAATATATTTATCAATTCCGACCTCTAAATCTATATCCAATACGTGCATATTACTCCTCGATTTTACGAGTAATAGAGGTACCGAATTCTCGTGTGTGGTCGACACGTTAATGAACTTAGTGTAAGGACCAGCACCAACTACATTGTGGGCTTGTACTTTGAAGTAGTACATTATATCAGGCTTTAAATCGTATACTTTATTTTGCAATATCTTAGCTGGGCTAATATCCACACTGGTTTGAATTCTCTTCAGGCTATCGATGAACCAATACTGGATCCTGTATTTTTGTATATTTCCATTTGCAATTTCAGGTTGTTTCCATCTGTAAATAAAATAAAATATTTTAGTCTTTTTATTTTTAGCGAATTTCTGCCAGAGTTAGAGCTGGTATATAGGTATATATATCTCGTTAAACATAAAAATATATAAGAATACGAGCTAGGAATTTAGATTATTTACCTAAATGTCACAATAATGTCTGACTTGTTTAATCTATTACCGAATTCCACGAATGCCATGGGAAATGTAGGCTCGCTTGGAATGTTTTCTGAAGATGATGTAGTGCCTTCCTGAAGTGCTTTCAAAATCATACATAATTATATTTAAAGATCGAGTATATGTAAGTAAATATTTCTAGAAATTCCTAATCTTACATTTGATATATATAATTATGTATAAGAATTCTGGCCTATCAGTAACTAAGAAGAAATGAATTGGAACAAATTTTTGAATTGTTAAAAACAAAAATAGCATATGATAAATAAGTTCAAAAAACAGAAATTTCTGAAAAATAAGAAATAAAACAGTTAAACATAAAATACAAAGTATGAAAATTAACGTCCCACTCGGCATGTAATATTTCTGAAACATTGCTGCAATATTCCATTTGAAATATTACACCTTTCAGCAATATTACAGAAAAATTTCACGACCGTTTCTGCAACATTTCTGCAATGTTTCAATGTCCGCAATCATTTCAAATACAACCTTGCTGAAAGATTTCAGCAATATTTCGGTAATATTACTGCAATATAATAGACATATTTTGAAATAAATATATCTCAAAAATATGTATAATACATTAACATTGATTATATTAATAGAAGTCGTTTACCAGAGAATTACATTATCATAAAAATGCGTGTAGAAATATATCTTTAATCTCTTAATATTAGCCGCTCTTTGCAAGCTTTATATAATTCTCATGAATAAAACTTAAATACGAGATAGATAGCACATCGCACGTCGCATAGCGGTAAACGAACGAACTAGCGACTGAATACTATTTTCTTGTAATGTTTCTGAAATATTTCAGATGCAAACTTACAATTGAAATGTTAATGAAATATTTCTGTACCATTTCCGAACATTACAATATTTCAGTAATATTACATGCCGAGTGGGGTATTGATTTTCAAAATAATCGAATAATATATAAAAGTATCATTGTGTTTTTGAGATTTAAAAACATAATTTTTATTACTGAGTAAAAACGAATATCTTATTAAAAAATATAAATCTTTCAGTGATTTTAAGCAAACACGAATGTTTAATAATGAATAAAACTTTTTCCACAGTTTCAGAGCATTTACTGTTTCTCGAAATTTTTTATTATTGATTAAGAACTTAGAAATATAGTGTTTTAGACTGCTTAGAAACAATATAAGTAGCAAAATAATAAAATTGACTTTATCTCAAACTGTTTCGCGTAATACAGTATCTGCATCTCTCCCTCTCCCTCTCTCTCTCCCTCTCTCTCCCCCACTCCCCCCACACCCCCTCTCCACCTTACTTCCTCTACCCTCCTTTCCCCTCTCCCTCCTCTCTCCCTCCTCTCTCTCTCCCTCTCTCCACCCCTCTTTCGACCCCCCTCTCGCTCCCTCTCTCTACCCCTTCTCTCCCCCCACTCTTCGCTCCCACTCTCTCCCCCCACTCTCTCCCCCCTCTTTCTCTACTCCTCTCTCTCTCTCTCCCCCTCTCCCCTTGACAATGGAATATATATTCTTATATTCTTCTTGTTATTGAGAGATAATTCTTTAGTCTTAATTTTCATTTTATTGAATTTGAAAAGCTATATTATCCTCATAATTTTTGGTGTGTGATTTTATTTTATTTTGATAGCGTTTTACATATACATTCTCTTGCAACTTATCTGTAGATTCTGAAATTGTAGACATATGTTTGCAAATGAACCCTTACCGACTTCATTTCTCACAGTCTCGCTGTCAGAATAATTCTCGACAAATTCGATGGACAGATTTGATAACATATAGTAATCATGAGCATCGATGAGCTTGAAGACTAGAGTATCCTGTTGATAAATATATACATTGCATAACTTGTAAGTTTACTATTCCGTCGAATCGCTTGATGAAAAAAACATACACATGTGCGACTAGATAGAAACATATTTCGAAGGAGATATAGTGAATGTACGTCGTTGAAAAAATGAAAGCAGAGTTACAAGTAGCAAAATTAATAAATATGCGATAGATACCTATTCTTATAAAATAAAGCAAAAGCGAATAAAGCGTTTTAAAGCAACTTTCAGCTTTGTTAAAAGTGGATCGCGTTAAACTTGTAAATATTCCAACTAAAACCGCGGATTGTTCTGCTTCACTTACGTTGATTCGTCCAACACTCGCATTCACGTTATTGTGTATTCAACATATTATGTATTTAATAAATTATTTCGTTTGAAATGAAATATTTGAAAATTAAAATGTTTGAAAAGAAATATTATACGTAATGTTTTGCATTACCTTCAATGAAAAAACAAGAAATTAATTTTTAAAGTCAATAACACACGCAATATACTTCATGACTATATATATTGTTCTATTATTATTATTATATGCAGCATACAAAAGACATAATTACAAAATTTTAGCGCAACATGTTTCACCTACCGACTCTGAAAAATAAAAAAATCAAGTAACTATTAGTTGTTCTAATAAAGACTGTTTTTAATACTTTTAGTTATATGTATGTATAAATGACATGTATGGAGATAAGTGAAATTACTATAAATTTCTTGTTTTACATTATCTATTTAGTATTCCAATTTATATTTTACATTTATAATTTACAACTAGAAACATGTAAATGCACTACTGTGTAATGTATTAAATATTGTACAAATCACTTTTTTAAAAATCTGTTCTTATTGTATTTCTGATCAAGATACAACGTTGTAAACAAACAATTTTCTTATGGCAAAAAGAAAGTGACGAAAGAATGGGATAATAAAGGCTAATAAGAATAATTGTTTTTTTTTAAATAAATTATAAATGCCTTACTCTTTTGGATTGTTGGAACAGTATCATCTAATAATTCGGTTTTGTATTAATTTAAGGTTAATTAATTAATTTCTTTAAGTAAGCGTATCTACCTTAACTAGATTTCCTTTTTCACAAATGCGTTTATTATCACTGACAGTTTTAACAATGTTTATATGGTAACAATAAATATATTTACTATCATTTTCTTCGTGATCATAAAAATATTATGTATTTCTGTATATAAAAATCTTCTCAAATTTTTTCTTATTGTTATATTTTTAACGAAAATGACTTCTGAAGAGCATGATACCATAAACTTACCACTTGTATCTCGATAAAAAGATATACATATATACATTGAGTAATAAATAGCATATCAATTCGCTAGTGACAGCTATTGCGCATATTGTTGATTTAACTGGCATTATGACTAATTTATTGAGAGCCAATTCGAAGTTCCATTGTATTGTTTTTCTACTTCGTTATATATTAGCCGTTTTGTTACGCATACAACTCAAAAATTCTAATTTTTTATATTGATTTCGTTAAATAAAAAATACTTTACTTTCTGTAAGTTTTATACAAAAATTAATAAATATAAATAGATAGAGAAATAAAGAAGTTTTAGAAATTACAGAAAAATCATGTAAATAAGCAAAAGTGTCACATATGTGTTTATCAATGTAGCAGAGAATAAATGGAATCAACGTAATCATTAATATTAAAAACTCTTATTCTTAAATACAACAATTATAAATACAATAATTAAATATAACACGTGTTACGTTTAAGTTTTAATATACCGTCATAATTAAGTTTAATTCTGTACAATATAAGATCGATTTTTAAATATGTGACGTAAAATTAACACACTTTATATTTTTTATATCATAAAAACTTTTAGTTACGTATTATACAGTTTTAATTACACAAGTAATCTATTATCTACAATATATAACATTCCATTCTCTTCATAAGGAAATCTCTACGTGAAGTTTAGAAAGCTGCGTGATGGTTTAAATCAGAGCACATAAAGACACTTTTCCTTAAGACAGACCTGAACTATACGATCTTCCTGATCCATCGAGAAGACCGCAGTGGCCGTTATCGTTAGCAGGAACACTTTTAGTAAAATGCATAACATTTTTAACGTTCTTAACATAATAAGTTTCTCCTCTTGCAGTTATTTGTACTGGATCGGCTTTCACGCGATTCTCGACTAGTGACCAACAGCTATCCTCTCCATGCGATCCTCTCAATGATTCAGACCTTAATCGAATTGATGTTCCTTCATGTATCTCGATAGATTCTTCGTAACACGTCGAATTCGTGTTTGTGCGGGTGCGTGCATGTGTGTGTGTATAACTTACGAGTTTTTATCTTTGAATGTTACTTTCTAAGACTCTTTCTCATGATCGATTATAATGATTTTTATGATTAAATTATAAAACTGCTGATAAATCAGTAATTAGTGTATTTTCCTCCATTAAATCCAATGCGAACTAGCAACATTAATGCGTACAGCACATTCGAATGTATCAAAGCAGTGTTACACGCATAATCAATCTTCTTTCGTAGTTTTTTTTTTAATGTTAATGTAGTAAAATGATTGAATGATAAAACATGGATAATAAATTATTTATAATTATAAATTATAAAATATCAAGATAAATTTTATATATCTCTTGCCTCGTAAAATTTGTAGTTTTATTATCGATATTGCAGATAATACATTTTATGTTTTCGATGTAATAAACTTACTTATTTTATTACGATACGTTTGCAGTATTGGTAAATCTATTTTGCAATGCTGCTATCTAATAGAGATTGAAACTACCAGACGTTGATCGAAAACATATAAGCAAATTCAAATAGCCAAGTTATATATATATTATCATCACTCCATTGATATCCATTTTCTTGTAAATCCGCTACTTCAGCCACAAATTGTTCCAAAGATATTGACGTTAGTAGGTTTTTTAGAGCCCAAATAAACAGCAATTAAAAAAGGATGTTTAAAATCTCTAAATTTGCCAAGAAGAGGCCAGAAATGCATTTCTGAGCTTTTGCTTAAAGGAATGCCATCTATATTAACATCGATCGCTATTTCACCATATTGACGAATATATTTATCAGAAAGTAATTGTCTAATATTCTGTTTTATACCTTTGTACCAAAATTGTCCATCATTTTCATCAAAGACATTATTAACTTTTCTTGAAATGCGCAACAAAGCTTTGTGACTCTTAAACAGGAAAGGAAAAATTGGTATCAATAGAGTCAATAATGCATCTACTTTTTTCTTTGATACTCCACGCAGAGCCCATTCCCTTAACATGTATAATAAATAATCATTCAATTGCTCTTTATCATAAAAGTTCAACGTTGTATCATCTATATCATAATCTTGTGCCTCCTCTCTCTCTCTCTCATCAATACTGTCATGATCTCTATTATTATCATAATAAAATAAACGGCTAATAAGAGCCAGACCGCATAGGTAAAGGCGCGAGTAAACACAATTGTTTAGATTAAACTACCCTTTATTATATAATTAGACGTTTCGGTCCCGCTTCGGGCCATCTTCAGTAACTGTATAAACAAATGAATTACATGACATGAGAACATTATAACCAAAACCGGTGATCGGATTATATATACAAAAAAAGAAAATTAAAACGTACGCTTGAATTACGAATAATGATATGACTAGCAGTGTGTCTACGCGGCATCCAGGCTACCCCGCGATCCCCTCTAGAGACGCCTCCCCATCGGTACCCGCCGGTAGGAAGCGGGATGTGCATTGACAAATAATGCACATCGCTGTATCGAATAGCAATATATCAATTGCTGTTATAAAACATTACAAGAGGCAACTCACCAAAGACAATCGCAGAGCCGCACAGAAAGCCACGAGATCCTTACGCACAAGTCTGAGAAATTGCTTTAACTCACATCGCACATCGATCATAACAATATCTATACTGTCAGATATAAATGTCAAACAACAACTGTGGTTCGCATAAACATGTTATTTGGATTATTGATGACAAAAAGACAACAAAAGAACAATAAGAGAAAAAGAAAAAGAAAACTAAACAAGCCGTAAGCTATCTATAATCGGAATGTAAATTTGTTCTAATTGTTCCGTGTCGGTCTGCAAATTAATGCTGTTCTTCTGTCAGAAATAGAACGTTACCGTTAATCAACAATCTAACGAGCCTAACCCATCAAAAAATCACCTCAATATACTTTTTACACAAATCCGTGATGACCACTAAGAAATTTTTACAAGATAATCCGGACATCATTTTTACCAGAGCTGATAAAGGCAACACTACAGTTGCCATGGACAGAAATAAATATTTTAACAAAATGACAGACATGCTAAATGACACTAACACCTATACCATAATCAAAAAAGACCCGAGTAATAAATTAACTAATAGCCTCCGTAGCCTGCTCACAGACTGGAAGAAGAATAATTATATTTCTGAGAAAACGTATAAAACATTGAATTGTTCTGACGGAACATTACCGAGAGCGTACGGGTTACCAAAGATACACAAGCCGGACTGCCCTTTCAGGATAATAGTTTCTTCCAAAGGTAGCTCGCTATACAACTTAGCAAAATTCCTGCAAGACATGATTCACGACTCCATACCCGTAGCCGAGAGTCATGTCGCCAACAGCTTTCAATTAGTAAATAAACTAAAAAATAAATACATAGACGACCAGTATAAATTGATATCACTCGACGTGGTATCTTTATTTACGAACATACCATTGGATCTTGCAATGGACAGTGTCAATGATAGATGGTGTCACATAGAGAAAAGTTGCGACATCCCGAGAGAGAATTTTTTAGCAGCGGTCCGGCTCGTGTTAAATTCCACATTTTTCTCATTTAACAATCGATATTACCAGCAAACCTTTGGAACTCCCATGGGCTCACCATTGTCACCAATCATTGCGGACATCACATTGCAGGATTTGGAAAGAAAAGCGATTGCAAATTTGCCTGTAACACTTCCGTTTTATGTCCGTTACGTCGACGATATTGCGATGGTGGCCCCCTCCACCATGATTGTGGAGATACAAAAGATTTTTAACTCATACCATCCAAGACTACAGTTCACCATGGAGGAGGGTGTCGACAACAATCTCAACTTTTTGGACGTCACTATTATAAAAAACAACAATACGCTAAATTTCGACTGGTATCACAAACCGATGTTCTCGGGACGTTACTTAAATTTCGAGTCACAGCATCCTCTCTGCCAAAAAAGAGGCACAATAATTGGTCTGACTGACAGAGCGTTTCTTCTCTCTAATCCGAGATTCCACCAGAAGAATTTAAATTTTATTATTAACCTATTACTTGACAATAATTATCCATTAACTTTCATATTTAACACTATTCATGACAGATAATTTCTTATTCTTAACAATGACAAGAACACTACAAAAAACACTCAAGACAAACTCAATAAAGAAAAAGTTGCATATTTTAATATTCCATATGTGGAGGGAATCTCGGATCAGTTCAACAGAATAATTTGTGACTTAGATATAAGAATGTCGTACACGGGAATAAACAAGCTTAACAATTATATTAAAGTACATAAAGACAAACAAAACAATGAGTTTCGGAAAAATGTTGTTTACAAAATCTCGTGCAATAATTGTGATGCCTCATATGTGGGCTAGACCCGTAAATTTTTAAAAACCAGAATGAAAGAGCACCGCAGCCATATTAATAGGAACACATCGCAACGGTCAGTGATAACGGACCACAGATTGACGAACCACGAATTCGATTGGGAAAATGTAAAAATTTTAGACGAAGAACCGATTTTAGCGAAAAGACTGCTGTCAGAAATGATATACATAAAGAGACAGAAGAACAGCATTAATTTGCAGACCGACACGGAACAATTAGAACAAATTTACATTCCGATTATAGATAGCTTACGGCTTGTTTAGTTTTCTTTTTCTTTTTCTCTTATTGTTCTTTTGTTGTCTTTTTGTCATCAATAATCCAAATAACATGTTTATGCGAACCACAGTTGTTGTTTGACATTTATATCTGACAGTATAGATATTGTTATGATCGATGTGCGATGTGAGTTAAAGCAATTTCTCAGACTTGTGCGTAAGGATCTCGTGGCTTTCTGTGCGGCTCTGCGATTGTCTTTGGTGAGTTGCCTCTTGTAATGTTTTATAACAGCAATTGATATATTGCTATTCGATACAGCGATGTGCATTATTTGTCAATGCACATCCCGCTTCCTACCGGCGGGTACCGATGGGGAGGCGTCTCTAGAGGGGATCGCGGGGTAGCCTGGATGCCGCGTAGACACACTGCTAGTCATATCATTATTCGTAATTCAAGCGTACGTTTTAATTTTCTTTTTTTGTATATATAATCCGATCACCGGTTTTGGTTATAATGTTCTCATGTCATGTAATTCATTTGTTTATACAGTTACTGAAGATGGCCCGAAGCGGGACCGAAACGTCTAATTATATAATAAAGGATAGTTTAATCTAAACAATTGTGTTTACTCGCGCCTTTACCTATGCGGTCTGGCTCTTATTAGCCGTTTATTTTATTATTATCATTTCTAGAGCCTTTATTTTGTTTATCTATTATTATCATTCATAATATAGTCATCTATAATATCATTATTTATAGAGTTATTGATGGAATTGTAAGGAGAATTAAAATTGCCATCTGAACTAGGATCTGAGCAAAGAGTATTTTCTTGAAAATTTTCTCTTTCAAAAGAATCCTTAGGATCAAAGTCTGTAAGATTCTCAAAACTATGTATGCTATTATTATCGCTGCTGTCAGAATCGTCAGAATAATCAATTGATCTTGCAGCTCTTGCTTGAAGCTTGGCTAATGCAATTCGTTTCGTACCACTAATTCTACATTTTGATGCTATTTTTCGTTTAAAGACCTGTGAGTTTAAAATAGAAAATTTAAAGCGATAGTATATGGCATGATTTAGATTAAATTGAATAAAAAAATTAATTCAAAAAACAAGAAACAATTAAACAGGGCGACAAACTAAATCAGGCGAGTGGTGCAAAAATGGGTTAGGTTAGATTAAGAGATTAAAGAAAGAATTATTTTATAATAAAATAGTAATAAAGTTTTTACCTTATTATTATTTCCAGACATCATAAATTATTATTTTCGGTTTATTAAACGTTTGGAAAAAACCTCTTCTATCTGCTGCTGCTTGTTGTTTTTGCACTGGTTATGTACGCTTGTTGTTTTGCACTGGTTACTTATCTGCACATTCACTGTTTTGCACTGATCACGTTACCCACTCGGCATGTAATATTACTGAAATATTGTAATGTTCGGAAATGGTACAGAAATATTTCATTAACATTTCAATTGTAACTTTGCATCTGAAATATTTCAGAAACATTACAAAAAAATAGTATTCAGTCGCTAGTTCGTTCGTTTACCGCTATGCGACGTGCGATGTGCTATCTATCTCGTATTTAAGTTTTATTCATGAGAATTATATAAAGCTTGCAAAGAGCGGCTAATATTAAGAGATTAAAGATATATTTTTACACGCATTTTTATGATAATATAATTCTCTGGTAAACGACTTCTATTAATATAATCAATGTTAATGTATTAGACATATTTCTGAGATATATTTATTTCAAAATATGTCTATTATATTGCAGTAATATTACCGAAATATTGCTGAAATCTTTCAGCAAGGTTGCATTTAAAATGATTGCGGACATTGAAACATTGCAGAAATGTTGCAGAAACGGTCGTGAAATATTTCTGTAATATTGCTGAAAGGTGTAATATTTCAAATGGAATATTGCAGCAATGTTTCAGAAATATTACATGCCGAGTGGGTAGTTGAATAAACGCAAATTATAATATATATATATTCAATAAATTGGCCAAATTGCAATGACAAACAAATCCAATCTTTACATAATAGCCAAACAGATTCCCGCCTGAAGTGTGTAAGATGCGTAGCAGGCGTAGGTTAGGTTAGGTTAGAACCGTGTGCGACAAACGATTCTAGTGAACTCTGTCGGATATACTTCGCGTATGAAATCTCAAGAATCAATCATAATAATATAATTCCTTATATACATTACGCAATTACTTGTTTATTCAATTATTCATGTATATTCTAATTATATTTACCCACTCGGCATGTAATATTTCTGAAACATTGCTGCAATTCCATTTGAAATATTACACCTTTCAGCAATATTACAGAAAAATTTCACGACCGTTTCTGCAACATTTCTGCAATGTTTCAATGTCCGCAATCATTTCAAATACAACCTTGCTGAAAGATTTCAGCAATATTTCGGTAATATTACTGCAATATAATAGACATATTTTGAAATAAATATATCTCAAAAATATGTATAATACATTAACATTGATTATATTAATAGAAGTCGTTTACCAGAGAATTACATTATCATAAAAATGCGTGTAGAAATATATCTTTAATCTCTTAATATTAGCCGCTCTTTGCAAGCTTTATATAATTCTCATGAATAAAACTTAAATACGAGATAGATAGCACATCGCACGTCGCATAGCGGTAAACGAACGAACTAGCGACTGAATACTATTTTCTTGTAATGTTTCTGAAATATTTCAGATGCAAACTTACAATTGAAATGTTAATGAAATATTTCTGTACCATTTCCGAACATTACAATATTTCAGTAATATTACATGCCGAGTGGGTAAGCAATATAATCTTTTTAAAATTATATAATGTCATTATTGAACTTAAAAATTTATGATTCTTTTTGTTATCTTTAACTCATTTTTTAATCATTTTTGTTTAGGTAACTTTTAAGTGATAAATTAAATCACAATGACGTCATTATGATGTCATTATGAGTTTTATGTTCTACCTGGGTGGTGTTCCCAAGCGGTCACCTATCCTAGTACTAACCATGCCCAATTTAACTTCAGTGATCGGACGAGAACTAATATTTTAATAAATATTTATTTAATACTTTTAATGTGTATAACAAATATCACAACAATACTTACATCTATAATTCCTGCCTAGCTCAGGCTTGACCTACCGTATCACACACACACACACAAATATATACAATTTATAATAACAATAAACTTTTCACATTGCCGGCGTATGTTATTTTACCTTATCCTTATTTGTTCTCTTACTTTATGTGATGCATATCGTAGGAAAAACATAAAAACAAGAAAAACCTACATATTATATAAAAATGAAAACGCTTAATGCATAAGACATAATGCAGTACCTTTGATTTACTTAAATTTATAATACTTATGATTTACTTAAATTTATAATATTATAAATTTATAATCAATTTATAATGTAAAAGAGATCTAATTTTTGATAAGGCACCTCATACTTGAAATCTTTTGACGTGTTGTTGATTCTTAATTGCGTTACATCTTTTGTTAGAGTATTATGTATATGTTCTAGCTGTGTATTTTAAAATCTTTCCGCTGTACTAAAAATAAAGTCCTTATATGGTATCTGTGTTTGTTCATAGATCAGCAATCCTGCTATATCTACCAGCATTGAGTATCAGTCTTAAGTATTTATTTTGAAAACTTTGCAGAGGTTTTAAGTTTGTTTTCGCCGTACCGCCACCGCATAAGCAACTATTGGTCTTAGTATCATTTTATACATAGTCTTATTACACATCTGCTGACTGCGGAATCTTTAGTTAATTGATAAAGCTGTTTCATTACCGCATATGTTTTTCTCAAAATAGTGTTGATATGTATTTTGTATGTTAGCTTATAATCTAGATTGACACCTTAATATTTGACTATACTTTTACAGTTTGCTTCTTGATTATTTATTTTAATTGGTTGAATTATTCGCGAATCTTTAATTTTTCTAGCAAATACGATCGTTTCCGTTTTTCCAGCATTAAGTGCTATTTTCCATTTTTTAAAGTATTTCTGAAGCAGATCCATCTGTATTTGCTTAGCAACAACTATAGCACTAAAAGAATGTGCATATTGTGTCATTTTCCAAAGAGACTTATATATTTATTTTTGATAATATTTTCTTCCATATTTCATTTCTATAGTTAATTATTTTTACCTTATTCATATGTGTTTGTTTATAAGTATCTCTATAAGTTGGATTCCTAGTTCTCTGCTATAATCTTTTATTTCTATTTCTAAATTTAATTAAATCCATTTCTTCTGGCAGTTCTTCATCCTCTCTTTTCATTTTTGTTTTACTCACTGTTTCTTTCAGCGCTATTTCTAGACCATTTGAGAATTTTGATTCCTCTTGATCAATGTTTTGCTTCGTGTAAATTTTATTATTTATTGCTATTTTTGAATTTAAAATGATCCTAAATTTTTTCCAATCAGCTTTTTTATATTTATATACTTCCTATTCATATATGTTGTTTGTCCTATTGTGAATAAAAGGGGTCTATGGTCAGAATTCAACTCATTGAGTACTATTGGTTCCGTAATGTTATTGATGTTTTTATTAACGATTATATCTATTATTGTAGATACCACCGTTCTCTGGATAATGACTAGGCTCATCTGGAAACACAATACTGCAATTATTCATTCATAATCACAAGGTACGACCATTCCTATAATTGACATGACGATTCCAGGCTTTATGTCTTGAATTAAGGTCCCCAACTATCAATACTTTATTAGATAGTATATCTATATCTAATACGTTTAAAGTATATCTAAATACTTTTTGTATATAGTATGGATGGTCTGTTGTAGACGGCTATTATATGAATATCATTAGCTAATTTAATACAAACATTTTCTACTATGCAATACTTAATTTTAAAGTATATTTACGAGAATTATGAATTATTATGTATGTTAAAATATATCACTCCCACAGCAAAATATATCTAAGACTTGAATCAGACACTAAATTAGAAGTAAATTTATGTCATATTTGAGATATCTCGTTACCTGAATATTTTCAGGATACAATTTTCTGATACCTCTTTGAAAAAGTATTTTTACAATATTTGTAAAAATACCAATTATACAAAAATATAATATTTGAAACAAAAATTATATCATTATAGATAAGATTTGAATTAGCAAAAAAATAGATAGTGCCAACGGTACATGGTGTTCCCAAGCGGTCACCCATCCAAGTAGTGACCATGTGATGGTTCTCGTCTGATCACTTCAGTGATCAGACGAGAACTTACTTTTAATTGAGCTTTATTCATATTGGTTGAGTTATATATTCAGTAAATAAAAATCATTTAGATGGCATGTCTGTTGTTATAATATAAATTGAAGTTTCTGCCTCACGGACTCAACCTTCAGCTTCTTATAAGTGTTACAGTTAATTGTACGCCTTCGTTTAAATGCTAATTTACAATATTCATGTTTTCTTTTCACAATTTGATAATTATGCAGGAAAATGCGTTTTAATAAAAACCTGCTTACATTTTGATGTTGGTTTTTTTGCTCAATCCCATTTCCTAAGTTAAATAATATAAATTAAATATATAAATAAATACATAAATAAATACGTCTACTATATACATTCTGCGTTAGGTACATTAAGATTCTCATACGCTAGTTTATACAATCATTTCATTGGTCTAATTGTTTTGTCAAGACACATTGTTTCTTTAACCAAATCAATTCCGTTATTTATTTGCTCTGTGTAGAATCTTGAGCTAATTTTGTTGATGTAGTTTTGTATTAAACTTATGCTTGCACATTCATGCAAGTTTTTGATTTTTTCATATCTGTCCTTGTTTAAAATTAGTCGTGAACATTTATTTTGATATGATTGTAGCAATTTAATATTTGTAGGCGCTGCTGAACACTAAACTGGAGTCGCATATAACAATATTGATCTCAAGATTACTACATAAATGAATCTTTTATTTATGATGCTTAATTTAGAATTTTTTGCTATTAATGAGTATAATAGTGTCATAATTCCATATGCTTTTTGAATTGATTTGCTTAGGTGTACTTTATATGTTAATCTACTGTCAAAATGCATGCCAAGATATTTTACTGAGTTTTTGATTTGAATTGGTTGTTTATACAATGTGATCGGTGTGAAAATTCTTGTGTCTTGTATTTTCTAGGTAAAGATTATTGCTTCTGTTTTATCTGCGTTGAGTGATATTTTCCATAATTTATAATAGTGTTCAAGAATGTGTATATGTATTTGTATTTGTTTTGCTGCTACTATTAAAAGAGTGCGCGTATATTGCTGTGTCAGCGAACATTGCTAATTTGGTCTTAGGAAACTCTGGCATATTATTTAAGAATATATTAAATAGTACCGGACTAAGGACTGAGCCTTGCGGTACACCTGCCCAAATTATTTTCGTTCTGGATGTGCTATTGTTTATTGTTACTCGAAATTTTCTGTTGTTTATATATGAATGTATTAGTTTGATCATATGAAACGGGTATTTTTGTTCCAACATTTTATATAACAAACCATCTATCCAAACTTTATCCAAAGCTTTTTCAATATCGAAAAGCAACAACACCGTTACGTTATCTTTATTATAGTTTACTCGTATATCATTTACTATTCTTACAATTTGTAGAACTGTGATTCGTTTTTTCCTAAAACCAAACTGATGCTCCTTTGTAAGATTGTTAATTTCCGCAAGCTATTGTAATCTGTTTAATATTATTTTTTCCGTTACTTTGCTTAGAGTGGCTAACAGGCTTATCGGTCTATAACTGATTGGATGTGCTATATTTTTACTTGGTTTATGGATTGGTATTATATGTGCGATTTTCCATTTTTGTGGAAAATAGGCCAATTTAAATATTGCATTTATTATGTACGTTAACTGAACAATTGCTTTTCTCGACAAGCTTTTTAGAATTACATTTTGTATTTTGTCCGGACCAGGAGCTTTATGTACATTTAGGTATTTGATTTGTTCCCATATCTCTATAGGAGATGTTAAACATTTAGACTATTGATTGTCATGATTATCTGTGTTCTGATTTAGGTAAGTATTTATATTTTCTACTATTATGTATTGGTTTCTATCATTGTTTGTTCCGTGTGTATGTACCTATTCGTAATGTTCTGCTAGCATGACAGCTTTTTGTACGTCTGTTAATCCCGTTATATTATTATTAGTTAAGGTAGATATGAGTTCATAAGCTTTCTTCAGTGTTTTAGTCATTTTCCAGATGGAATTATTTTTGCCGCTTAATTTTTGTAATTTGTTGTTCCAGATTTTATTTCTATGTTTTACTAATTCCTCTCTGATTCTATGTGATAATTTATTAAGTAAGATTCTGTAATTATTTATTCTTGTACTTTCCCATCTTTTCCTGATTTTATTTTTACGTTCTATTTGAGTTAAAATAGCATCCGGTAGTTTAGTTGTGTAGTTTGTTCTGGTAATTATTTTTGTTGTTAATTGCTGCGCTTTTTGTATTACTCCTGTTAATTTAGTTACATCAGTATCTAGCTTTGAATGATCATTAATTTTATTATTAATATTTATATGTTTATCTAGAATAGATCTGAATTTGGATCAATCAGTATTATTAAAATCAAATGTTTTATACCTCATGTCTGTCAAGATTTGTTTTAAGAGAATGAAGCATATTAGATTGTGATCCGAATCCAGTTCATGGAGTGCATTTATGTCAGTATAATTGTTAACTTGTCTATTTATAAGTATGCCTATTGTGGTGGGGATATCACCATTATTTGGTAAATGCGTAGGTTCATTTGGAAACATAATTGTTACATTGTTCTGCTGTATATAATTATTTAGTATGATACCGTTTCTGTTATTTCTATGACATCTCCATTTTATATGTTCCTGGCATTCAGATCACCAACCAACAATACCTTGTTAGCCACTCACAACAATACATTTAAGTCCCTATTTGAAATTCTATTTAGTGGTCTATTGTACGTGGCTATTATGTGAATATTATTCTCCAGTCTAATACATATATTTTCTATTGCGACCTCTGATTTCAGTTTAATTTCCTGACACGGTATGTCTTTTCTTACTAAAACGGCTACTCCTCCTGCTCTATTCTGTCTCTCTTTCCTGATACAACTATAGCCCTTGATTTTTAGTCTATCATTTTTATTTAATTTAGTTTCATTAATTAGCATGATTCCTATATTCAGTCTACACAAGAATTCTATTAAGCCTGCAATCCTATCACGAATACCATTTGCGTTCCAGCTACAAATTGTGATTTTATCCATGTTTTTGTTCTAATTCTACGGTAAAATTATAAAATACTTCGAATTTTTCTACATGCGATTTACACTTTGAAAGTTTGTTATTTAAATTTCTAATGTCATTAAGCATTTCTTTCACATTTATAAGGCTGTTTAAGTTTTTAAATCCGCTTGCTAATGATATGAAGTCTGTATGTGTTTGATCACTCGTGCCGTCTGTTACATGTGTTGTTGTTGTTTGTTTTTGCCTCGTTCTATGTGCTTGTACCCATGGATTATTTGCTTCCATCTTCTTGAGTGATATGTCACTTCTGAGTCTGGGGAACTTGCTTTCGTCCGCGATGTCAGCAGTAATGTTTCCTTTTGGTTGATGTTTATTTGTCCCTGTCGCCTTTGTGATCCAGTTTAATTTTTCTATATATTTTTCGCGAATGATAGCATTTGCTGGATGGTTCTTGCCACAATTTGCACATTTTGCTGGAATGATTGCTGATTTTTTGCATTCTCTTGTTAAATGATCTTCTGCACACTTGAAGCATTTGTGTGTGACGTGACAATTTGATGTTGCATGCCCCCACTTCTGGCATCTATGACATTGCATGATGCGCTTTTTATTGAGATATCTTTCCCACGATATTTTAGTGTGACTTAAGTGTTTTACTTTATGTGCTAATATCCTTATATTAATGCTACCGATGATTGTAACCATATATAATGGATTATGCGTACCTCTCATTTCATTACAAATATTTACTTGCATGTCAAATTCTTTCAATTCGTTCTTGATGTCCAAAGTATCTATGTTTTTAAGAAGTCCTCTTATGACGAACACCTTGGTTTTCCTGTCCTTCGGTGTGAACGTATGATACTGAGCTCCATCTGATTCCAAGATCGCAGTTAATTTTTTATAATCTTCTTGTGTTTCAGTATGTACAGCTATACGATTTATTTGGTATTTTATGAAGAATTTGTTGTTGATTATATCTTTGACTTTGGCAATGAGAATGTGTGATTTCACCTCTCCGTGTATTATTATTGGCGGAGGTTTTTGTTTTCCGATCGGATTTTTCAAGACTCTTGATTTACCTGGGCTGTTGTTTGTTGCATGATAATCTTGTTCGTCGTTGGTGTCATCCCAATCCATGTCTGTGTCTTCAGAATCTGTTAATAATTTAAAGCGATTTTTCGTGTCTATTGAATACGCTTTATTTTGTCTTGCCATTTTTACTTTGGACGTTCCTGATTTTTGACTGTCAGTTGCTTTCCTTTTGTTACTTTTAATATTTACAGTATCAAACAAATCATTAAAATTAGTTTGCGTTTGAAATGACTTGCCTTCATTCTTTTGCGCTGGATTCTCGGTTACTGCCACGTTGCATGGCAATTTGAGGTTAAAGTCGATTTCTTGAGTTTTACTCCCTTTAGGGCTGTGATATTTTTCCTTATTTCCTCGATGTTATTTAACTTGTATTCACCGTTTAGTGTTTTTATAGATGATTAGTTGATATTATTTAATCAATCTCTGATAAATTTTACTAAAAGATCACTCCTTGAAGCGTACCGCTCGACTGATAGCCCGAGCGGGATTGGGGGACGAGAACTGGTGCGTTACAACGTGGTATGACTGTTGACAATAGTAACATCTTCTATTGCTGAAAAAATATACATATAATTTGAGAATTTCGAAACAACAATAAATAAAATAGACTTTTATCGTCACTATAATTTAAATATGTATTTGAAACAAAAAATATACCATTATAGATAAGATTTGAATTAGCAAGAAGAAAAAAGATAGTGCCAACGGTACATGGTGTTGCCAAGCGGTCACCCATACAAGTACTGACCATGCCCAACGTTGCGTAACTTCAGTGATCGGACGAGAACTGGTGTTACAACGTGGTATGATTGTTGTCGAATGTATTATTTCCAGTTGGTACAGAAATATATAATTTGAAAATTTTTTCGACATATATAAATAAAATAGATTTTTATCGTCTAAAGCAACATACTTATTTCTAGTCTATAGCAACTTACATGAACAATTTTTCACAGAATAATTAGATTTTCGTCCATTAATTTTTGCATCAAAAATGTGAACAAACAATATGACTTCTAATCGAGAAACACATGCGCTTTAGTAAGCAATGATGACATATATTTTCTGGGGATAATCATGGATAACAATGACTTTAAGGAAGTTTTACATACAACAAAATTGTATCTTCATTAAATGCAGTTGAAGTATTTCTTTATAAATAAGCAATTGTAGTGTGTATAAATAAAATTAAAATTTTTATTATCAGGCTAATTTAATATATCCTTATCTTTATCTTTTCATATATTTATTTGTTAATATTATTTTTATACTTTTTATAATAGATGAAATATATACAAATTTGTAGAAACGCTTTTCACGTGTTGAATCTATTAAACGCAATCAACGAAAACGTACTTAAAATAGATTTAAACAAATTTAGTATATATGTATATACATATATATATAGGGCGATCGTTGTTACGCGCCCATGGCATGCGTGCGTGCGTGTGTGCGAGTAAACAACAGTCTTTTCTCGGCACTCCCGACAATAGAGTGAGTCCCGATTGCGCACAGTACCAATCGGACACAAAGGAATTTCCCGATCGGGACTGTGTCCGATTGGAAAATATCGCTGTGTCCGATCTGTAATGTGCGCAATCGGGACAATCCCCGACAATACAGGTATTCTAAACATATTAATAAAATTGTCGAGAAATTAAGTTACCGAGAATAAATATTGTTTATAAGTAAACATATAATATCAAGGGAAGAAAAAGTATCAGACGATTGTGTGTGTGTTATATTATGCACAAATACGATATATATATCTGGTATCTGGATATAGCAAATGTGTTAAAGTTATGTAGCTAAATTATGCATATATTTATTATGTTTTCAAAAATTAAGCTTATTTTAAACATCTTTATAGAACATTTTCACAACTACATAATATGTTTTTCTTCTTATACATTTCAAATTTCCTGTTTATTATACACTATATGTATATCTAATTTAATCTCTAACCCTCTGATCTTTAATGTCACATTATGTAATTTCGTTGTAAAATTCTTGCTTAAAGAAAGGAGAAAAATGGCATAGATAAAACATTAAGAACACACTCGATTAAGATTAATCGAACAATTATTATTCGATCAACTTATTATCTTACAAAAATGAAAATGAAAAGAAAAACAAACGTAAATCTTTTAAGCATACAAAAAAAATAAATTTTAATCAACACAAACGTAAAGCGTACATAAGAACGACCTTTCATAGACATACAAAACATTATATGAATTATAATAGAAATAAGATTTTCGTAAAATATCTATTTTTAACCATGCTTCTCCAACATCTTCTCTGTCGCCTTCTTTTGAATCGCCGGATTGCTGGTATGCTCGATCTCTATTGAGCACTCATTAAATGAGAAATTTTGCGACATGAAATTCTCGATTAGATCAAGAAATTATAAGAAGATTATGGGTGGTAGTATAAAAAGAATGATTAAAGAGATTATAAAGCTATATTTATATTATTTAAAAATCAATGACTCGATAAATGACGATAAAATCGATTACAAGTATCGACCAAAAATCTCAAAAATCGCTCGGTCAAAGAAATTATTGTGTCAAAGGTTCTATAACATTATTTGAGACATCATTGGCGGTTGAACGCTCGGAGGTACGGCTGGCTGTGCTTTCGACATCTTCTATCTGTCCAGAAAGTGGGAGCTAAGACAGAAAAATAATGCATTTTACTAAGAATTCTAATTTACTAAGAAAGAATTGTAAAAAAAGAGATACATAAAGAGAGGAAGAGAGAGAGAGAGAGAGAGAGAGAGAGAGAGAGAGAGAGAGAGAGAGAGAGAGAGAGAGATGCGCACTATAACGTTCAGTAAAAATATACTCGTAAAGAGACGATCTCAAGCTTAATTAGATTAATTAGATTTGTTGACTGAGTCATCTTTCGACGATACACGACGATCGTATTCCATCTAGATTTGCAAAAGTCGACGAAGATCAGACATAGCTCGAGCGCACATATATGCGCGATTTTCGCAACTCATGGGTCCTTGTACATCTCTCCGCAAACGTTAGCTGAGGCATTTACAGTACAGAGAAGTTGACAAGTAAGCGAGAAGGAGAGAGAAAGAGGAAATGATTGGGGAAGAGGGTAATGATAAACGAGGAAAATCAAGAGAAAAAGATAGATTCCGTGAGGTAGTTGGAAACGATGATAAGCACTCTATCCCCTTTCTTTGATTGACCCCAAATTGTATCTGTATCTGTATCTTGCATGCTCGTTTCGACCAGAAGTGCCCACCCATATCAACGTCTCCTGCCTGTTATATTCGACTGAATTGCTAATTGTCGTACAACTGTCAACGCAGACATTTTTCTTACGCGCGGCTATGTATTTCGGTAGCAGGATAAAAATCGTCAATTGACTTGTGATTGCTGATACGTAGTGGCAGTTAGTGATAATTGCAAATATGTGTACGAATATTCCAGTATATTAAAGGGTTATATTACGTGTACATAAAAACGCGACAAAATGAAGATATAACTTACAATTTTCACTTTACATAATGTGACGGTATCGAGTTACGTAACCGTATGAAAAACATGATTATTTCGTAGAATAGAAAATTAAATCATAATTGAAAAATAAGCTTATGTTATTAGTTTGCACCTCTAACATGTAATTTGCAAAAAATTTTCTTCTCGAAAATTACCTATAATAAATATTAATTATTTGAAACCTGCCACTTGCTGTAATGTTTCTCATGACTGTGTATAACATAAATATTGTATATTGTGTAGAAACATAAATATTGTATATTAACATTATATTATATAATCTGACTAATCACGTTGTATCAGAAAATATTAGAAAAATAAATAATTTAAAATGATATTAAATGTGTTATGAAATATGAGCGAAAGAAAACCAATATTTTTTAATTGATATTATATCGATCGGCAAAAATCCATTGTCCCATATAATGATATGCACATAAAAGGAATTACAATCTATTCACCTCTGCACGTCTGATAGTATCCACCGAACTCAGTATCGCGTCTTCTATGTTGTCTCTCAGGATTAGGATATTCTCGAGACAAAGTATGAAATTTGGTCTATCCTTCGCTGCATTCCAGCAATGTAGCATCAACTTGTACAACGTCGGTGGACAGTTGACAGGTTTCGACAGCTTGCCCACCGCACACACATACTGTAATACTTCGGAATTAGTTTTGGCACAATAAGGCTGCTGACCCAATGACATAATTTCCCACATTAGTACCCCGAATGCCCAAACATCGCTTCGTGAAGTAAATATTCCGTCTATCAAAGATTCCGGTGCCATCCAGCGAATAGGAAGCAAGCCTTCTCCTTTCTAAATCACAATTATAGCGCAGTTTAGTCTTTTGACGCAATTGTCTATTCTTGAAGCAAGCATTATGTGCAGATAAAATTAATTCATCTATCTCTTTCTTTATACATATATAGATAAAAATAATTTACTCTTTATAATCAGTTTATAGATGCATAATATTATTACAGTGCAAAAATAAGGAAAAAGTTTTATCTCTTTCAAATAATTACATTTACCATGCGATAATAGTCATTCTCGTAAATATCTCTAGCTAGTCCAAAGTCGCCGATTTTCACAATACGGTTCTCACGATTTCTAGCGGATATTAAGCAATTCCGACACGCGAGATCTCTATGCACAAAGTGCAGTTCTTCTAAGTAGCAACAACCTCGAGCAACATCTTCGCACATGGTGAGCAAGTCTTGTAGACGCAAAGCGTACGAATTTGAGGGTTCCAATGTTCGACTTTCTCTCAAATATTTCAGTAAGTCACCAGCTTCCATTAATTCCAATATGAACAATAGCGAATCAGCGTCCGAACAGATGCCCAACAATCTTAGCACATGTTTGTGTCGGAACTGGCTCATAAGTTTGGCTTCTTGCAAAAATTTCTTTTTCTCTTGCGAGGAAGCATTCTTTCGGAGCATTTTTATGGCGACAGGCGTTTCGTCTGACCCTTCTAAATCTTTGACGGTTCCTTGAAATACCTGCGAAATATTTCATAATAAACACAAATCAATAAAGAGCGTGCTAAAAATGTTTATACCATTTAACTTTTCATAAAAAATTTTAATTTATAATTGGAAAAATATAAAATTCGACCGTTTCCGACATGAACATCTAACAAAGCCTCAGTTAATTTTTCCCGTATTTGCATCCTAGCCTACCAATCAGGGTGCGATACATCTTGAAGACACATATAATTTTTTTAATTTTTATTTTTTTCAATTATTTTTTTAATTTTAATTTTTTTAATTTCTTAATTTTTGCAATTATTTTTGTTAAAAAATGTGTCCTTACCCCAAAATTTTCTCATTAAAAAATTAAGGAATGTCTTCGATATTTAAGTAATAAGAAATTAGTTTTTACTTTTCCGAATGCGCCGCTGCCTAGAAGATTTGATAGAGTAATTCGCTTTTTTTCGATAATGGTCAAGACAAATTCTTCCGGATTATATTGCAAACTAGTAGCGTATAGCGTGTTGAGTTGAACGTTCCCGGAAGGTATTTCGTTTAGAGTTACTATTTCGATATCGGTCATTATTGTAGGCACAACAACTTCGTTACTATCTTTGCGTTGTCGATATGCTGTTCGACAAAAAAACGTTAGACAAGTAAATTAACTTCCAGAAACTTTCTATATGTATAAGTTGTGCAAATATAAAATAATTTGCAATGAAAATGCGAAATTTATATCAAATATACTTACAACAGTAAATGTAGTAAACATAACAAATTACAAGGGTAACGACAATGCTTAATAATAATGGTACGTAATTGTATAGGTATAGTAGGTATTGCATAGCTGATATTTCGATAAATTCTGTTAAATCAACAACCACGCTTGATTTACTCCATACTCCACAGCCGTAAGGATTTTCAGCCTGCACACGAAATCGATATTTTTAATTCATATCTCTCGTAATTATCCAGTAATTATTTGTTCCATTATAATATGAATTCCAATATTCGTTCTTGTCCGTCTGATTGCCTTCTTTGTAATTATTATCGACAATTAAACCTTCCAGTCGGTACATAGTCAAGTATTGTAAATCGTTAGCTTGCGCAGGTTCCCAGTTTAATTGATGCGTGAAATTTGGAAGTCTCGTTACCGTAGGTATCCCAGGTGCGCTCGGAATCTTTGTTACATTACCTTTGTCACACAAGAGTACAATTTAAATTTCATCGTTTTATTCTAGTACATACTTTTACTTAAAACTTTATTATTCAAAGCAGTTATAAAGACTCTTCTGAATATAATCAAATAGAGGTAAAAAATGGCAGAAAGAGCCAAGCACAGTAATTAAGACGAGTATATATTATTGTAAATATAAAATTATCGCAAACATAAAATCATTAAAAAGAAAAGCGTACGTTTTATGGACCATATTCATTGCAATTAAACAGAAAATTTAACCAAACAATTATATAAATAAAATCGCAGTCAGAAGAATAAAATTTATAATTAGTAATTAATGTAAATTCGGACTGAGGTCTCTCACGTCATCCACGTAATGTGACGATTTTAAAGTGCTGATACCAATTCATAATATGTGTCTTCACGATGTATCGCACCCCGATTGGTAGAATAGAATGCAAATATGGGGAAAAATTAACTGAGGCTTCGTTAGATGTTCATGTCGGAAACGGCCGAATTTTAACGATATCTGTAATAAGACCCGCAGAATATCAGGGTGCGATCTTGGAGATACATGTTATGTTATCCGCACATTGAATTCGTCACACTACTTGGATAACGTGAAAGACCTCAGTCCGAATTTACATTAATAACTTATTATTAATTTTATCCTTCTGATTGCGAATTTATTTATATAATTGTTTTAAATATGCTGTTTAATTGCGCTAAAAATGGTCCGAAAAGGGGACCGAAACGTCCGCATCTGTTTTTGATGATTTTATATTTGCGATAATTTTATATTTACAATAAAATATGCGCGCCTTAATTACTGCGCTTGGCTTTCATTGTCACTTTTATCTTCTATTTGACTTTATTATTCAATTTCTAATTTAAAAATTTTTTAAGGCATTCTTAAAATAAACACATTATATCATAATATCTTCATTTGCTTACCAAGCGTTTGAAAAGTAAATCTTTCATCAGAGGGCCATACAAAGTTTTCCTTGTACTCGGGATATCTCAAAATCAAACGGAATTTGTATGGAGATCGCGGCAGTAAATTTTCTATATAATATGTTACTTTGTCATTATTCATCTCAGTGTTATTCGCGATTTGCCACTTCCGCATCCTATCAGTTTTGTATTCCAGTTTATATTGAATTGTCGGTTTGACGCTAGGAATCCATGAGATATTCATACGGTTTGTACTGACCCCGCTCAAAATTAAATTATTCGGTTCCGAGTACATGTGAATAATTTTTTTCAAACTGTCAGTGAAGAAGTTATTGAAGTTGTTTGGATACACACGAACGTATATCAAGTATTCTTGTCCTGGCAGCAGCGACCGGATTGTCGCGAAAAACTTGCCATCTTCCGTACGTTCGGTCTGATTGATAAATTGTTTGTCTTGTTGAGAAGTTATTTTTCGCGTGCCATTTAGAAAAACAACTGACACCCAATGCACCTCGTAGTTCACTGCCACGCAATTTAGTTTCTTGAGTGGCATCCAATAGACTGTTGCCAGAGTAGGCGTTAAAACTTGAACAGTTATATCTTCCGGCGCGTTGAGCGTAGTTCTCAGTTTCACATCCGCGCCGAATTGCAAGCCCATTGATAACTTGTCGACATAAAAATTACTCAGTGCCAGCTTCAGCGTGTACTCTGTGAACGGCATTAAATTCTGAATTTCGTAATGCCGTTCGTATGTCTGCACGTTGAATTTTTTGATTTCGAAAAAGTTATTGTCCAAACATGTCAAATAACTGACGGAGATGGTATATATAGTAGTGGCTAAGATGTACTTTTCGCATCCGTCATTGGAAATCGGTTCCGGAAGGCTCACAACGATACTGTTCGCGGTTATCGCCTTTTCCTTAACATGATAATCTTTTATGTTAGGTGTCAGACATATCGTCGGAGGATATGGTTGTAAAGAATTATCCAGAGCTATGAGTTGAATTAGCTTGAATTCTTGGGAGAATTGTGATATAAGTTTGGTATAATTAATAAATAAAGAGACATTTGCTTTTCGAACATGTTTAAATGCGTTTTCTTTGCTTTCGAGAATAGCATACTTTTTATTTAAAATATAGATTAATTTCTCGTCTCTGCTGTAGAGGTAAATATTTTTCTTGTCAATCGTTAAATAATTAAAAAGTATTTTATCGTTTCCAGCACTTAAAATCAGGTTGCACTTACAACCATTAATGTCAGCTGCTATTAAGCGATCTTTCAATGTCCAGTATATTAGCGGCTTGTCAATATTCGTGTTGTCGATGTGGATGCAGGATGATAGTTCTAATAGTTTGTATGGGCAGAAACATATATTGTCCTCGTTTTTCAGAAAAGGAGTTATGTTTTTCCCTTCGTAATCTGATTGCATTATTCTATATTGATTATTCGAAGTTAATTCCGTCCAGTACAAATATCTGAAAATATGGTTATTATTCTTTACTTATAAAATATTATTCTAACTGTATGTCAGAAATTTATAGGTAATTATTTAAATTCTTTACAACTTTGCGTCAGTTTATGATTCCATAACTTACAACCTTCAATAAAATATCTCTATATATATTAAATTATTGAAAACTATAAAATAACACAAAGTTCTAATTGAAAGAGATATAGTTGATAATTTTTTAGATGGACGAAATTATGTGTACCTTATAGATGGCAGTACATTTAAAAATGTGCCCATCCCATTTATCTTTAGAATATTATCGTATTTGACTATACCCATTTGCCACAATGTCAAGTCTAGCTTCATAAAGTTGTAAGTCTCGTCCATATATTTATATTGTACCAAATAAAGATTTCTTGCTACCCAATCGATGCAGAGATTGTGAACATTAAAACCGAGGTGAGTTATTTTTTGGCAATATGGCTTTATTTCAGTTATGCTTGGAATAATGTTGCATGTTTTTAGGTGCCTAAATGTAGTTGATCCATAAATCTCATCTTCCAATGCAGAGTAAATGCTTTCGAATTGTAGTATACCGTATCCTCTGTATCCAATGTATTTAACAATTCCGACCTGTAAATCTATATCCAATACGCACATATCACTCCCCGATTTTACGAGAAATAGAGGTACCGAATTCTCGTGCGTGGTCGACACGTTGATGAACTTAGTGTAAGGGCCAGCACCAACTTCATTGTGCGCTTGTACTTTGAAGTAGTACATTGTATCAGGTTTTACATCGTATACTTTATGTTGCAATATCTTAGCTGGGCTAATATCCACACTGGATTGAATTCTCTTCAGGCTGTCGATGAACCAATACTGGACCCTGTATTTTTGTATCTTTCCATTTGTAAATTCAGGTTGTTTCCATCTGTAAATAAAATACAATATTTTAGTCTTTTTATTTTTAGCGAATTTCTGGCAGAGGTAGAGCTTTTATATATGTATATACGTATATCTCATTAAACTTAAAAATATATAAGAATACGCGAGCTAGGAATTTAGATTATTTACTTGAATGTCACAAAAATGTCTGACTTGTTTAATCTATAGCCGAATTGCACGAATGCCCTGGGAAATGTAGGTTCGCTTGGAATGTTTTCTGGAGATGATGTAGTGCCTTCCTGGAGTGCTTTCAAAATCATACATAATTATATTTAAAGATCGAGTATATGTAAGTAAATATTTCTAAAATTTCCTAATCTTACTTATTGAAATATATTTTTGAATTGTTAATAACAAAAGTAGCATATGATAAATAAGTTTAAATAACAGATATTTCTAAAAAATAGGAAATAAAACAAATAAACATAAAAAACAAAGTATGAAAATTAACGTATTGATTTTCAAAATAATATAAAATAATGTCTTTGTGTTTTTGAGATTTTAAAAACATAATTACTATTATTGAGTAAAAACGAATATCTTATTAAAAAATATAAATTTTGCAGTGATTTTAAGCAAGCACGAATGTTTTATAATGAATAAGAATTGTTCCACAGTTACAGAGCGTTTATTGTTTCTCGAAATTTTCTATTATTGATTAAGAACTTAGTTATATAGTATTTACGACTGCTTAGAAACGATGTAAGTAGCAAAATAATGAAATTGACTTTATCTCAAACCGTTTCGCGTTATACAGTATCTGCATCTCTCTCTCTCTCTCTCTCTCTCTCTCTCTCTCTCTCTCTCTCTCTCTCTCTCTCTCTCTCTCTCTCTCTCTCTCTCTCTCTCTCCCTCTCTCCCTCTCTCCCTCTCTCCCTCTCTCCCTCTCTCCCTCTCTCCCTCTCTCCCTCTCTCCCTCTCTCCCTCTCTCCCTCTCTCCCTCTCTCCCTCTCTCCCTCTCTCCCTCTCTCCCTCTCTCCCTCTCTCCCTCTCTCCCTCTCTCCCTCTCTCCCTCTCTCCCTCTCTCCCTCTCTCCCTCTCTCCCTCTCTCCCTCTCTCCCTCTCTCCCTCTCTCCCTCTCTCCCTCTCTCCCTCTCTCCCTCTCTCCCTCTCTCCCTCTCTCCCTCTCTCCCTCTCTCCCTCTCTCCCTCTCTCCCTCTCTCCCTCTCTCCCTCTCTCCCTCTCTCCCTCTCTCCCTCTCTCCCTCTCTCCCTCTCTCTCCCTCCCCCTCTCTCTCTCTCTCTCTCTCTCTCTCTCTCCCCTCTCTTTTCCTCTCCCTCTCCCTCTCTCTTTCTCTCACCCTCTCCCTCTGTCCCTCTCCCTCTCCCTCACCCTCTCTTCCTCTACTCCCCTCGCTTCCTCTCTCTCTCGCCCCTCGACAATGAAAGTTATATTTATATTCTTCTTCTTATTGAGAGATAATTCTTTAGTTTTAATCTTTATTTTCTTGAGTTTGGAAAGCTATATTATCCTCATAATTTTTGGTGTATGATTTTATTTTATTTTGATATCGTTTTACATATACATTCTCCTGCAACTTATCTGTAGATTCTGGGATTGTAGACATACATATGTTTTCAAATGAATTCTTACCGACTTCATTTCTCACAATCTCGCTGTCAGAATATTTCTCGACATATTCGATGGATAGATTTGATAACATGTAGTAATCATGAGCATTGATGAGTTTGAAAACCAGAGTATCCTGTTGATAAATATACATTGCATAACTGTAAGTCTATTATACCGTCGAATCGCTTGATGAAAAATACATATATGTACGATTAGATAGAAACTCATTTCGCAGATGATACAGTAAATAAAAGTCGATGAAATAAATATATGAATAATGAAAGCTGAATTACAAATAGCAAAATTAATAAATATGCGATAGATATCATTTTTTATCGTTTCAAAGCAACTTTCAACTTTGTAAAAAATGGATCGCGTTAAACTTGTAAATAATCTAACTAAAACTGCGGATTGTTCTGCTTCACTTACGTTGATCCGTCCAACACTCGCAATCACGTTATTGTGTATTCAACATATTATGTATTTAATAAATTATTTCAAAATGTTTGAAAAGAAATATTATAAGTACTGTTTTGCATTATCATTAATGAAAAAACAAGAAATTAATTTTTAAAGTCAAAAAAACACTCAATATACTTTATGACTATATATAATGTTCTATTACTATCATATGCAGCACACAAAAGACATAATTACACAGTTTTGGCGCACCATGTTTCACCTATCGACACTGGAAAATAAAAAAAATCAAGTAACTATTATTCCAACTATTGTTCCAATAAAGACTGTTTTCAATACTTTTTGTTGTATGTATAAATGACATGTGTAGAGATAAGTAAAAATACTATAAAATTTTTTTTTCTTATTATCTATTTGATATTCTAATTTATATTTTACATTTATAAATTACAACTAGAAACCTTTTTCCTTCACTACTGTGTAATGTATTAAATATTGTGCAAATCACTTTTTAAAAAATTTGTTCTTATTGTATTTCTGATCGAGATATACTCTTGTAAACAAACAATTTTCTTAAGGCAAAAAGAGAGTTACGAAAGAATGGGTTAATAAAGGCTAATAAGAATTAATAATTGTCTTTCTTAACAAATAAATCGTTAGATGCCTGGCTCTTTTGGATTGTTGGAGCAGTTTCATCTAATAATTCGGTTTTTGTATTAGTTTCAGATTAATTCATTAATTTCCATATGTAAGCGAATCTACCTTAACTCGATTTCCTTTTTCACAAATGCGTTTGTTATCACTGACAGTTTTAACAATGTTTATATGTTAACACTAAATATTTTTATTATCATTTTCTTCGTAGTCATAAAAATTTTATGTATTTCTTTATTTAAAAATCTTGTCAAATTTTTTTTTATTGTTATATTTTTAACGAAAATGACTTCTGGAGAGCACGATAACATAAACTTACACTTACGACTTGTATCTCGATGAAAAGATATACATATATACGTTGAGTAATAAATAGCATATAATCAATTCGCTAGTGCGCATATTGTTGATTTAACTGGCATTATGCCTAATTGATTGAGAGCCAATTCGAAGTTCCATTGTATTGTTTTTCTACTTCGTTATATATTAGCCGTTTTGTTACGCATACAACTCAAAAATTCTAATTTTTTATATTGATTTCGTTAAATAAAAAATACTTTACTTTCTGTAAGCTTTATACAGAAATTAATAAATTTAAATAGATAGAAAAATAAAGAAGTTTTAGAAATTACAGAAAAATCATGTAAATAAGCAAAAGTGTCACATATGTGTTTATCAATGTAGCAGAGAATAAATGGAATCAACGTAAATACGATAATTAAATACAACACGTGTTACGTTTAAGTTTTAATGTACCGTCATAATTAAGTTTACCTTTGTGCTATATAAGATCGATTTTTAAATATGTGACGTAAAATTAATAAACTTTATATTTTTTATATCATCCAAACTTTTAGTTACCTATTATACAGTTTTAATTACACAAGTAATCTATTATCTACAATATATAACATTCCATTCTCTTCATGCAAGAAATCTCTACGTGAAGTTTAGAAAACTGCGTGATGGTTTAGATCAGAGCACATAAAGACACTTTTCCTGAAGACTGATCTGAATTATACGAACCTCCTGAACCGTGGAAAAGATCGCAGTGACCGTTATCGTTAGCATGAACACTTTTAGTAAAATACATAACATTTTTAACGTTCTTAACATAATAAGTTTCTCCTCTTGCAGTTATTTGTACTAGATCGGCTTTCACGCGATTCTCAACTAGTGACCAACAGCTATCCTCTCCATGCGATCCTCTCAATGATTCAGACCTTAATCGAATTGATGTTCCTTCATGTATCTCGATAGATTCTTCGTAACACGTCGAATTCGTGTTTGTGCGTGTGCGTGCATGTGTGTGTGTATAATTTACGAGTTTTTATCTTTGAATGTTACTTTCTAAGACTCTTTCTCATGATCGATTATAATGATTTTTATGATTAAATTATAAAACTGCTGATAAATCACTAATTAGTGTATTTTCCTCCATTAAACCCAATGCGAACTAATGCGTACCGCACATTCGAATGTATCAAAGCAGTGTTACACGCGTAATCAATCTTCTTTCATAGTTTTTTTAAATGTTAAAGTAGTAAAACGATTGAATAATAAAAAATGGATAATAAATTATTCATAATTATAAATTATAATAATAAAATATCAAGATCAATTTTATATATCTCTTGCCGCGAAGAATTTGTAGATTTTTTATCGATAATACAGATAATACATTTTATGTTTTCGATGTAATAAACTTACTTATTTTATTACGATACGCTTGCAGTATTGGTAAATATATTTTGCAAAGCTGCTATCTAATAGAGATTGAAACTACCAGACGTTGATCGAAAACATATAAGCAAATTCAAATAGCCAAGTTATATATTGCATTAACTATATCGGGACAATATATGTCGCCTTCTTTAGTTCAAGCATTAGACAATTTAAAGTTTCATGCATCAAGACGTTATTTAAAGAATTATTGTTTTCTTTTAAAAAATTGTCTATGATTCTGTACCTTTTTATTTTCTCTGTAAAAAGATTGTACATATAAATAATTTTTTATATTAAATGCAAGAAAGTGTAAGCCAAAAACTAATGAAATCTAAAAAGAAAGATTAATTAACGCAGATCAATGTAAAGTTATATAAATACGTGCATAGTGTATTCTTATCGTACATAAACAAAATTGAAATATTGTGTATAAACGCTTCAATCACACATACATATCCAATATATTATAGACAAAACAAATTAAATATATTAAATATAAGATTATTTGTGTAAAATGTATATTTTTTATTCCGTAACATATATATTTTGTCTCACTAGATAATTGCGCGCGCTATTTATGTTATTTCTTTATTTGTTATTAGCATATAATTTTACTACAATTGTAAAATCTTACTACATATAATTTTAATACAAATGTAAAATAGAGAATTATATATTGTGCAATTCTTATTAATATTGATTCACATCTATTACTACTATCACGTTAAATTCTGGACAAATTTAGTATTTTATGTAATAAATTAAATTAACATCCTCATTTTAAAATGTAAGAGCATGTATCACGCACATATGAAGTTTGAATCAGTACATCGCGGAAAGTTTTTATTAATTTTATAAATTTAACAAAATTTTTTGTTATAAATAATTAGTTAGACGATTCTTTAACGTAGTTTGAATTATTTGATTCAATTTCAAAGCATTTCGGTTATTTTTTGTGGACATAGTTATGTAACTTGTTTATTACTCATATTTAACGTTTTATATAATTCTTAGAAACGAGTTCATTAACTATGTCCTCAAAAATAACCAATATTCTTCAAAATTAGATCTAATAATTCAAAAAACATCTAAGATTTGTCCAATTAATTACTTATGGAAAAAGTCGTTATATTTTTAAAATTAATAAAAACTTAGTTTTGCCGAGAAAGTACTAATTCAAACTTCATATTTGCGTGGTACATCCTCTTAAGAGAGATACACACACACACACACACACACACACATGCGTGTAACACAAAGTATTATCACTACTATTATAATTTTGTTTGAAATCCGCGCCTCCTTTGATTGAAATCGAGCTCTGCCGGGTTCGCGATTTAGGCGCAAAAGAGAGAAGGGCGCTGTTGCCTTCTTGAACTCGAGAGCTTTCTCTCTCGTTCTCTGTCTCTCTCCTTTTTTCGGAACTTTCTGGCACGTTCTCAATCGCCTCTCTCTCTCTTGCTTCGGACACTCTCTGGTACGGATCTCTCGTCCGAAGACCTCTCTCAAAAGCCTGCGCAGGACGTCTCTCAAAGATTATCGAGGATATTCATACGAAGGACGAAAATATCTCGATCACCTTCAGAAGGACTTGAAGTGATTTTAACCTCTACGAGAAGCTGACTTTCAGTAGAAAAGATTCAAGGTATGGTTCGTCCGCAGATCAGATGAATATCTCTCAATCCAAGCATTCTGCTGGGTAAGATCTGACGGACATCTCAAGATATTTCTCTGAGCATAATTATATGCTATTTCTCAAAGGTCATTAACCTTTTTTTGTATAGTGATAACGAGCAATACGTATAAATTTCTCTCAGACGAAGTAAGAATCTCTCATTCTTGCAAGATCTCACTATTTTACGTTCATTTTGTTCGAGTCTGCAGGAATCGTCTGTTACATTGAGATGTGATACGATTACTCTATATGTAAAAATATGAATATATTTTTTTTTCAAAGAGCACGGTTTCTACAATTTTATGTTGATTATAAAAACTATATTTAGTTATTAAGAATATTTCTATTTTGAATTAATTATTTTCATTTATATGTTTAATGTGATAAAGATTACTAAAAATTATAAATACAAGTTTCCTTTGTTAATTAAGTCAAAGTTTACATCACATATTTTAATAAAATTCTTATTGTTTAACCTTTCAAAAATTTGACTTTTTTTATCTCTTATTATTAAGATTTTGTTAACCGTTCGTTCACTCTCTAATATTTCTACATTAAATTATGGTCCTTCGAGCCGGATAAGACGGACGGTTATTACAATGAGAGTCAGTCACGTTGAAACCCGACTTGAGCAACAGTTTACATTACGAGACTTTATCGTCAATGCTGTCGATAACCTTACTAAAATCGGGTCCTCAAACATCACATCTCAACGCGTACATGCTCGATTATCAGCTCTCAAGGAGAATTGGGAAACATTCTCACTGGTTTATGATGCAATTAATCTCTCAATTACTAAACTTACTCATGATGAAAAGGCGAAAATAAAAACTCATGTCTATTTCTCAGACAATATCTTTTCATCCACATATGATTCTTACCTCGAGGCAGTCGACAGAATGAATTTTTTTCTTGATCATGATTCTGAAAGTAACAACGACACTCCGTCAACGTCTCATACGTCAAGCATGCCTATATATTTTCATCATGCTCGACTGCCTCGAATTGATATACCTAAGTTTAACGGCACTCCATCAGATTGGTTATCTTTCAAAGATCTTTTTAGCTCTCTAATTCTAGCCAATCCGACTTTATCATCGGTAGAGAAGTTACAATATCTTAAAACAAGTTTCGTTGGGTCAGCTGCTCATCTCTTAAAAAACACGACCCTTACTGCGGAAAATTTTCAGAAGGCTTGGGAAGCACTAATCGCATTCTACGAAAATAAACGCCTTCTAGTAAACTCAGCATTACACTCGCTTCTGACGCTGAAACGCATGACAAAGGAGTCCGCCAACGAACTGGAACAGCTTTACACAAACATCATGCAAATCCATCGCACTTTGGAAACGTTGAAACGTCCGATACAACATTGGGACGATTTTTTCGTTTTTATTGCTGTACAGCGCTTGGATTCGGAATCTGTGAAGGCGTGGGAGCATCACTTGGGCTCATCAAAGGAACCTCCTACGTGGACTCAGTTTAGCGAGTTCCTAATTACGAGATTATTATCGCTTCAAGCCTTTGAAAAATCTCGAACGGGTAAGCCTGGTACATTATCTAATCAAAACTCATTCAAATCACATTTTCAGGGAAAAGCAAAGGAAACACATTCGCAAAAACCTAGTTCATGCACGTTGTGCTCTTCCAATTACTACATAACAAGTTGTCCACAATACAATGCTAAATCCGTACCGCAAAAAAAGGAAATTCTCAAAAAATATAACCTCTGCTATAACTGCCTTGGACCTCATCGAGTATCAGCCTGCCGGATAACGAAGCGATGTCTGAAATGTGGTCAGAAACACCATACTTCAATTCATCAGAAGGAAGGCGCGAAATCAACTTCTTCTGACTCCACCTCGTCAACAGCATCGAATTTAAAATCAACTCAATCAACCTCGGCTGACACTCACGTTCTAGTGTCGTGTCACACTCAACCTACAAACTCAGGCGTTCTCCTCGCAACTGCACAGGTTTTGGCAATCTCACCAAGAGGAGACATCATCAAGGTTCGTGCCCTCATAGACCAAGGGTCGGAAATATCTCTCATTACTGAACGGCTTGTTCAAATGCTTCACATTCCAAGAACGTCTTCTACCATCCCTCTCACCGGAATTGGCGCACAACGATCAAACACCACACGAGGTCTAACTCACTTTACAGTGAGATCTCACAACAATGATTTTGAGATTCCCATATCAGCATATATTCTTCCAAAGTTGACTGCTCCTCTCCCGTCAACTAACTTTCAGCAAAGACACTGGTCTCACCTCGACGGACTTACTCTAGCGGATTACAATTATAAATCTTCAGGATTAATTGATATAATTTTAGGATCCGATGTTTTCCATCAAATTATAGAAGAAGGACTCATCAAGGGAGACGAGAATTCCCCAATCGCCCAATCAACAAAGCTGGGATGGATAATTTCTGGACCTGTAGGAAATAATTACTCTCGTAATGAATTGCACGGATATCACGCTATGGTTGATAGAGAACTACATGACCTTCTACAACGATTCTGGCGAGTTGATGAAATATCAGTTTCACCATCATCATTATTATCAAAGGAAGAACAAGAATGTGAACAACATTTTAAATCTACGCATTCCCGCGATAACCAGGGACGATACAACGTTCGGTTACCCTTCAAAAAATCCATCAATGCTTTAGGAGAGTCTCGTTCAAAAGCAATTCGGATGCTTCACCGGCTATCAAATCAATTCTCAACCAATCAAGGTTACGCTCAAGCTTACCATGAATTTTTACAAAATTACGAAAGCCTGGGGCATATGATACGAGTTCCTCCTTCTCGACCAGAGCCGAAATCGACGTATTATCTCCCTCATCATGGAGTCTTCCGAGAGAATAGCTCAACAACAAAACTCAGAGTAGTGTTCAATGGATCAAGTCGGACCAGTAACGGAACTTCATTGAATGATTTACTCCATACAGGAGTCAAGCTACAGACCGACGTCTTTGATGTGCTAATCTGGTTCCGGTAATTTCGATGTCTTCTCATGCGATATAGAGAAAATGTATCGTCAGATCAATGTTCATCAAGAAGATTGGAATTATCAGCGTATTCTTTGGATGAATCAAGACCGCGAAGTTTCAACGTATCAATTAACCACAGTAACATACGGATTGGCGTGTTTTCTCTATTTAGCTCTTCGAACAATTACTCAATTAATTGAAGATGAAGGGAGACAGTTTCCTCTCGCAATTCCACCACTCACAAAAGGGAGGTATGTCGACGACATCTTTGGAGGCTCAGATTCTTTTGAGCAAACCAAAGACATCATTCAACAGCTAGCTGCCTTGTGCAAGGCGGGCGGTTTTCCGCTTCAGAAATGGACAAGCAATGATACAAGGATTCTCGAAGTCATTTCTCTCAATCCACATGGAGATCCTACTTCTATTCGGTTTGAGGAATCAACGACTGTTTACATTTTGGGTCTATGTTGGAATTCTGTTACAGATTCTCTTCAGTTTACAGCCAATTTGACTCAACCGTTGGGTATAACAAAACGCATCATCCTCTCCACAATCGCCAAAATATTTGATCCGCTCGGTCTTCTAGCTCCGGTCATAATTACAGCAAAAATTTTAATACAAGAACTCTGGGCACTCAAGCTTGGCTGGGATGATCCGTTGCCTCCGTCTGTTACAGACAAGTGGACTCAATTTCAGGAACATCTCCAGGACATCCCAAAACTCATCTTTCCAAGATGGATTAACCTCAAACAAAATCAATATGTCGAACTCCATGGATTTTGTGACGCCTCTCAACTTGCCATGTGCGCCGCTGTTTATATTAGAATCAAAGAGCAAGGAGATCAATATTATACTCATTTAGTTTGCGCTAAGACGAAAGTCGCGCCATTAAAGAAAATGACCATTCCTCGCTTGGAACTCACAGCAGCAACTTTGTTAACCAAGTTGATCTCTAAGGTCTTGAACATTTTGCAAATAAAACAAACTCCTGTTTTTATGTGGACTGATTCTGCTATCGTTCACACCTGGATTAATAGTCATCCTTCCAGGTGGAAAGAGTTTGTACACAATCGTGTTTGTCACATCCATGAGACTCTTCCTCAAGCACTCTGGTTTATCCCAGGGATTGAAAACCCAGCGGACTGTGGAACTCGAGGACTGACGCCATCACAACTCATCCAACACACTTCATGGTGGACCGGGCCTTCCTGGCTTTCTCAAGAATCGACAACTTGGCCGAAAGGACCCACGTTGTTGAGTCAACCAGAAAATCTTGAAGAGAAACCTGCTCAAGTACTCACTACTAATTGCCCAACTACAAATCTCTGGGATCTCATTTATAAATATTCAAGTCTCAACCGATTATTCAGAATAACTGTCTTATGTACACGTGCAATATCTCGCTTCAAAGAATGTCGAACGAGTCTATTAAATCATCCGATCACAACTCAAGAACTAGAAAAAGCAAAACTCTACTGGGTAAAGGAAATTCAGCAATGTTTTTTTCAACAAGAAATTAAACTTCTCTCCAATCAACAACAGCTTTCTCGATCAAACCCACTTCAACGCCTCACTCCATGGATTGATTCTCAAGGACTTATACGAGTAGGCGGTCGACTTCAGTCAGCACTCTTATCTGAAACATCAAAACATCCACTAATCTTGCCTCGCAATTCTTTACTGACCTCATTAGTCATTTCAGATGCTCACGTTAAAGCGCTACATGGAGGAACTCAACTAACCCTTTCATTGATTCGAAGCGAATTTTGGATTATTGGAGGGCGAGCTCCTGTTCGATCTTTCATCTTAAAGTGCATCAGATGTGCTCGATATCGCCAGAAACGAGCTCATCAAATCATGGGACAATTACCTCCTAAAAGGGTTACCCCATCACGTCCTTTCTTACACTCCGGTATTGACTACGCTGGACCGATCATTCTGAAAAACTGAAAGGGAAGAAATTCCAGAACCTACAAAGCATACATCGCTTTATTCTTGTGTTTATCGACCTCCGCCATTCACATAGAATTAGTTACAGATTATTCAATCGAAGCACTCATAGCAGCCTACAAGCGCTTTGTATCAAGAAGAGGAATTTGTGCTGCCCTCACAAGTGATTGCGGCACCAACCTCAAGGGAGCTGACAACGAGCTCCGTAGATTATTTCTGTCAGGTTCAAAGGAACTAGAACAAATTTCTGCCTTACTATCAAAAGATGGCACTCAATGGAAGTTTATTCCCCCAGCCTCACCCCACTTTGGAGGAAAGTGGGAAGCCGGAATTAAGTCGGTTAAATACCATTTGAGAAAAGTAATAGGAAATCAACTATTAACTTACGAAGAGATGACTACCTTTCTAACGCAAGTTGAAGCCATACTTAATTCTCGACCACTCTGTGCACTCACTGATGATCCAGACGATCTGGCTGTTCTCACCCCAGCGCATTTCCTCATTGGCAGCTCGTTGGCAACGGTCCCTGAGCCATCACTTGAGAATGTGAAAACTTCACACCTATCTCGATGGCAACTCTCAAGACAAATGTTAGACAGCTTCTGGAAACTATGGTCTCAAGGATACCTTCAACGATATTTATCAATGTATAAATGGAATCAACCATCTCCTCCATTACAAGAAGGTACTCTCGTTTTAGTAACTGATGAACGATATCCTCCATCAAAATGGCCGTTGGGGCGTATTATCAAAACTCACCTTGGAAAAGATGGACAGGTACAAGTCGTCACTGTTCGAACGCAAACCACGACGTTCACTAGACCTATCGTGAAGTTATGCCCTCTTCCGAATTCTGAGTAGTCTCTTTTGTCAGTTGTTAATCATTATTAACAAGGCGGGCGGAAAATGTTTGAAATCCGCGCCTCCTTTGATTGAAATCGAGCTCTGCCGGGTTCGCGATTTAGGCGCAAAAGAGAGGAGGGCGCTGTTGCCTTCTTGAACTCGAGAGCTTTCTCTCTCGTTCTCTGTCTCTCTCCTTTTTTCGGAACTTTCTGGCACGTTCTCAACCGTCTCTCTCTCTTGCTTCGGACACTCTCTGGTACGGATCTCTCGTCCAAAGACCTCTCTCAAAAGCCTGCGCAGGACGTCTCTCAAAGATTATCGAGGATATTCATACGAAGGACGAAAATATCTTGATCACCTTCAGAAGGACTTGAAGTGATTTTAACCTCTACGAGAAGCTGACTTTTAGTAGAAAAGATTCAAGGTATGGTTCGTCCGCAGATCAGATGAATATCTCTCAATCCAAGCATTCTGCTGGGTAAGATCTGACGGACATCTCAAGATACTTCTCTGAGCATAATTATATGCTATTTCTCAAAGGTCATTAACCTTTTTTTGTATAGTGATAACGAGCAATACGTATAAATTTCTCTCAGACGAAGTAAGAATCTCTCATTCTTGCAAGATCTCACTATTTTACGTTCATATTGTTCGAGTCTGCAGGAATCGTCTGTTACATTGAGATGTGATACGATTACTCTATATGTGAAAATATGAATATATTTTTTTTTTCAAAGAGCACGGTTTCTACAATTTTATGTTGATTATAAAAACTAAATTTAGTTATTAAGAATATTTCTATTTTGAATTAATTATTTTCATTTATATGTTTAATGTGATAAAGATTACTAAAGATTATAAATATAAGTTTCCTTTGTTAATTAAGTCAAAGTTCACATCACATATTTTAATAAAATTCTTATTGTTTAACCTTACAAAAATTTGACTTCTTTTATCTCTTATTATTAAGATTTTGTTAACCGTTCGTTCACTCTCTAATATTTCTACAAATTTCCATGTAAAATATTGAATTGTAATTTATCGCTTTAAAAAATTAAGAAACAATTTTAACATTTTTACTTCTTGTTATTATACAAAATAAATTTTATTATTTTACATGACGAATGATTTTATTGTAGATAGTGCATCCTCAGAGTTATGCATACGGGCATATGGAATAATCCATTCCCAAAAAGCATTGTTCATCACAGGATACACTGTCAAACAAATAAATATATAGAAAAAGTAAAATTATAAAGTATTGTTAACAAAATTATATTTAATTAAAATTATATTAAATCGCCGGCTTACTAGTATGTTCAATCTCAATTGAACGCTCGTTAAATGAGAAAATTTGCGGCATGATTTATTCGATTAGATGAAGAAATTAGACGAAGATTATTGGTGGTAGTACAAAAAGAATGATTAAGGAGGTTATCACGTTATATTATATTATTTAAATATCGAATGCTCGACAAACGATGATAAAATCGATAACAAGTGTCGGCCAAAAATCTCAAAAATCACTCGGTCAAGGAAATGATTATGTCAAAGATTATATAACATTATTTGAGACATCATTGACGGTTAAACGCTCGAAGGTACGGCTGGCTGTGCTTCCGACAACATCTTCCATCTGTCCAGAAAGTGGAGGCTAAGACAGAAAAATAATGCATTTTACTAAGAATTCTAATTTAACGTTTTCTTCGCAAACGTTAGCTGAGGCGTTTGCAATACAGAGAAGTTGAGTAAGCGAGGAGGAGAGAGAAAAAGGGAAAAATTAGGGAAAAGGTGATGATGAGCGAGGAGAAGCAAGAGAAGAAGAAAGATTTCGTGAGCTAGTTGGAGACGATGATAAGCACGCTTTATCCTTTTTCTCTAATTGATCCCAAATTGCCTCTGTATCTTGCACGCTTGTCTCGACCAGAAGTGCCCACCCATAACAACGTCTCCTGCCTATTATTTTCGACCAATTGCCAATTGTCGTGCAACTGCCGACGCAGGCATTCTTCTTACGCGCGGCTATGTATATCAGAACCCGGGAAAAAATGATTATATCTGCTTTGATCAAACTAGATCCGAATTATCAGATCTGCATTTTGTCTATATCTAATCAGATCTATGTGGATCTCGGCAGATCCAAAAATATATATTTGTATTAATAACATAAATATATAATATTAATAACATATATTAATGTAATATATATAGGAAAATTTAAATAATTTAATTTATAAAATTAACGATTTTATTTATATGGAAGTTAATTTCTATTCTATATCTTAAGTAGATATAACGAAATATTTTCACTTATTCGGACAGAAGTTGTCCGAATAAGTGAAAATTGGACAATTATCTGTCCGATTTTCCGAAAATCAGTTCAATATCTCAGTTCCCCTGTACGGAAATCGTGTCAGAAATTAAACTGATTGAAATAATTTCATATGTTATTAACCGCATTTTGCAAGCTTTATATACGCTCATGACAAAAATTTGAATACGGATATAGAAAGTGAATAATGCGCCGCATAGCGGTAAGCGAATAAACTACACTATTTTAATAAATTTTATAAATGGCTAAAAGCTGCAGATTCTGCTCGGTTTCTGCTGCCAATTTGCCGTCAGATTGCGCGCGCGCATATCTTGCTCGGTTTCTGCCAACAATCTGACGTCAAGTCATGTTAGCAATCCTTGTTTTGTGTATATAATTATATGTATACCAGATATAATCATATATGATTATATCTAATCATTTTTTCTCGGGAAATTCAAAATTTGATCGCTTTTATTTACCAGATTTAACTAGATCTAATTAGATATGATCATATCTCCTCAGATCTGACACCGCGTACTTTCAGCAAGAAGATGCATGGTATTTAGCAGAAAATACCATATATAATAAGTTCAACCAGATCTATTTAGATTTGTTTGGATGTGCCCCATATCTAGTCAGATCTAATCATATCAAATCGGATAAAAAATTAAGATCTGATCAGATATAATTTGATCTGATTTTATCCAATTTGATATGATCATTTTTTCCCGGAAAGCAGCATAAAAAAATCGTCACTTGACACGAGAGTGCTGATAAGTAGTGGCAATTATTGATAATTGCAAATATGTAGCGCTATTTTTGTACATTAAAATGTTAAAAGTGTGTATAAAAATGTGACAAAATATAGATAAAGCTTATAAGATACAAATTTCACTATTACATAATGTGACTATATTAAATTAACCGTATGAAAAACATGATTATTTTGTAAAATAGAAAATTAAGTCATAATTGCAAAAGAAGTTTATGTTATCAAAATAATATAATATCAAGAAGGAGGCTAATAAGAGCCGGAAATTGCAAGATGTAAACGCTACTGAGAAATTTAAAACCATGAGTTTAAACGATTTATTTATTAGACGTTTCGGTCCCAATTCGGGCCATCTTCAGTAACTATAAACATAAAGATAGTAAAGACAAAGATTTATAAAAATATACTGAAGTTACATGGTTAACGCACTCACAATATTTCTGTCAAATGACATAGATAAAAGTAAATTAAAAGTGTTGTATTACTATTCTAAAAAAAGGACGAGAGCATGCGAACTAAACTCGCTCACGATAACTCGAAATCCGCACAAGGTTTGAAAGTCGCCTCGGAACGGTACCAGCCGTCAAGGAGATTGATATTCGCGAACAATCCATGTCGTGAAATCTTAGAAATGTTAAAACATTAAATATTCTCTTGTAAATTAGTATAATAATAAATATAAATTATTCATAACTTGCCTATAATAAATATAAATTATTTATAACTTGCCACTTGCTCTAATGTTTCTCATGTCTGTATGTTAAAGAAATATATTCAACATTGTATATTAACATTATATTATAATCTAATCACGTTGTAATATTAGAAAAATAAATGATTTAAAATAATATTAAATGTATCATAAAATATGAGCAAAAGTAAAAGCAATATTTTTTAAATATTTTTAATCAATATTGGATCAATTTTGCAAAAACTCATTGTTCCATGCAATGATATGCACATCAAAAAAATTATAATCAATTTACCTTTGCAGACTTGATAATATCCACCAATCTCAGTATCGCGTCTTCTGTGTTATCTCTTATGGTTACCATATTTTCGAAACAAAGTATGAAATTCGGTCTATAAGGCGCAGCATTCCAGCAACGTAGCATCAATTGGTACAACGTCGGTGGACAGTTGAGAGGTTTCAACAGTTTGCCCCCCTCACGCACATACTGCAATACTTCAGAATTACTTTTGGTAGGATAGGGATGCTCACCCAATGATGTAATTTCCCACATTAGCACCGCAAATGCCCAAACATCGCTATGTGAAGTAAATTTTCCAAAGATCACCAAAGATTCTGGTGCCATCCAGCGAACAGGAAACCGACCTATTCCTTTCTAAAATACAATTCTGCGCAGTTAAGTTTTTTGACGAAATCGTCCATTCAGGAAGCAAGCGTTGTGATCAGATAAAGTTAACTTATCTATTTTCTTCTATACATATACAAATCAAAATAATTTGTTTTTTTTATATTCTTATCAGCTTAAAGATGTATAATATTTTACAATGCATAAATAAAAAAAAAGTATTATATCTTTCAAATAATTGCATTTACCACGCGGTAATAGTCATCCTCGTAAATATCTCTAGCTAGTCCGAAGTCGCCGATTTTCACAATACGACTTTCACGATTTCTCGCGGATATTAAACAATTTCGACATGCGATATCTCTATGCACAAAGTGCAGTTTTTCTAAGTAGCAGCAACCTCGAGCAACATCTTCGCACATGGCGAGCAAGTCTTGCAGACGCAGAGCGTGCGAATCTGATGGTTGCAATGTCCGACTTTCTCTCAAATATGTCAGTAAGTCACCAGCTTCCATTAATTCCAATATGAGCAATGGTGAATCAGCGTCCAAACAGATGCCCAACAATCTTAGCACATTTTGGTGGCGTAAGACGCTCATAAGCTTGGCCTCTTGCAAGAATTCCTTTTTATCTTGCGAGGAAGCATTCTTCAGCATCTTTATGGCAACAGGCGTTGTGCCTGATCCTTCTAAATTCTTGACGGTTCCTTGAAATACCTGCGAAATATTTCATAATCAACACAAATTGATAAAGACCATATTAAAAATATTTATATTATTTAACTTTTTATAAAATAATTTTAATATATGAATTACTTTTATTAAAAAATGTGTCTTTACTACAAAATATTCTAATTAAAAAATTAACAAAAGTCTTCAAAAATATATCTAAGTAATAAGAATTAAGGTTTACCTTTCCGAATGCGCCGCTGCCTAGAAGCTTTACTGGGTTAAGTTGCTTTTCTTTTATTATGGTCAATGCAAATTCTTCCGGATTATATTGCGACTTAAAAGCGTACAGAGCGTTGAGTTGAACTTTCCCGTAAGGCATTTCATATAAAGCTGCTAATTCGATGTTCGGAGACAGAACTTGTTCGTTATTTTCTTTGCGTCGTCGGTATGCTGTTAGATAACATTATAATACACTTATCTAATACTATGCATTGAAATATTTAAATCATTTTCAACAAGTAAATTAACTTTCCAGAAACTCTCTGTACATACATATACAGGGTGTCCGATAATTATTGACACAGCCGAAGTTGTTGCTTTTATTGCTAAGAGATGCAAACAAATAAGTCATCTTACATGCCTACTGATTCCGGCCTACCGCTTCCCACGCGCTCATTAGCTCATATATTATAATTAATAACGCAATAACTATTGCGAATTTAGCAAAATGGTACAAGACTTTTCTTTTCAGATTGAGCCAATCTACCTTCACACTTCGGCTGTGTCAATAATTATCGGACACCCTGTATATCAAGTCTAAAATCATTTGCAATCAAAGTTCGAAATTTATATCAAATATACTTACAACAGTAAAAGTAGTAAACATAACAGATTACAAGGGCAACGACGAGGGTAAATATTAATGGCAAGTAATATTGCATAGCTGATATTTCGATAGATTCTGTTAAATCAACGACCACGCTTGATTTACTCCATACTCCACAGCCGTAAGGGTTTTCAGCCTGCACACGAAATCGATATTTTTTATTCATATCTCTCGTAGTTATCCAATAATTATTTGTTCCATTGCAATATAAATTCCAATGTTCGTTCTTGTCGGTCTGATTGCCTTCTTTGTAATTATTTTCGACAATTAAACCTTCCAGTCGGTACATAGTCAAGTACTGTGAATCGTTAGCTTGCGCAGGTTCCCAGTTTAACTGATACGTGAAATTTGGAAGTTTCGTTACCGTAGGTATCCCAGGTGCGCTCGGAATCTTTGTTACATTACCTTTGCCACACAAGAGTACAATTGAAATTTCATCGTTTTATTCTAGTACATACTTTTACTTAAAACTTTATTATTCAAAGCAGTTATAAAGGCTCTTCTGAATATAATCAAATATAGGTAAAAAAATGGCAGTAAGAGCCAAGCATAGTAATTAAGACGAGTATATTTTATTGTAAATATAAAATTATCGCAAACATAAAATCATTTTAAAAAAAAGCGTACATTTTTTGGACCATATTCGTCGCAATTAAACAAAAAATTTAACAAAACAATTATATAAATAAAATCGCAGTCAGAAGAATAAAATTTATAATTAGTAATTAATGTAAATTCGGACTGAGGTCTCTCACGTCATCCAAGTAATGTGACGATTTTAATGTGCTGATACCAATGCATAATATGTGTCTTCAAGATGTATCGCACCCCGATTGGTAGGCTAGGATGCAAATACAGGAAAAATTAACTGAGGTTTCGTTAGATGTTTATGTCGGAAACGGTTGAATTTTAATCATATCTGTAATAAGACTCGCAAAGTATCGGGGTGCGATCTTGGAGATACATGTTATGTTATCCGCACATTGAAATCGTCACACTACTTGGATAACGTGAGAGACCTCAGTCCGAATTTACATTAATAACTTATTATTAATTTTATTTTTCTGATTGCGAATTTATTTATATAATTGTTTTAAATATGCTGTTTAATTGCGCTGAAAATGGTCCAAAAAATGGACCGAAACATACGCTTCTATTTTTGATGATTTTATATTTGCGATAATTTTATATTTACAATAAAATATGCGCGCCCTAATTATTGCGCTTGGCTTTTATTGTCACTTTTAACCTCTATTCGACTTTATTATTCAATTTCTAATTTAAAAATTTTTTAAGACATTCTTAAAGTAAACACATGATATCATAATGTCTTTATTTGCTTACCAAGCGTTTGAAAAGTAAATCTTTCATCAGAGGGCCATACAAAGTTTTCCTTGTACTCGGGATATCTCAAAATCAAACGGAATTTGTATGGAGATCGCGGCAGTAAGTTTTCTATATGTATAATATGTTATTTTGCCATTATTCATCTCAGTGTTATTCGCGATTTGCCACTTACGCATCCTATCAGTTTTGTATTCCAGTTTATATTGAATTGTCAGTTTGACGCTAGGAATCCATGAGATATTCATACGGTTTGTACTGACCCTGCTCAAAATTAAATTATTTGGTTCCGAGTACATTTAAATAATTTCTTTCAAACTGTCAATGAAGAAATTGTTGAAGTTATTTGGATACACACGAACGTATATCAAGTATTCTTGTCCTGGCAGCAGCGACCGATTTGTCGCGAAAAATTTGCCATCTTCCGTACGTTCGGTCTGATTGATAAATTGTTTGTCTTGTTGAGAAGTTATTTTTCGCGTGCCATTTAGAAAAACAACTGACACCCAATGCACCTCGTAGTTCACTGCCACGCAATTTAGTTCCTTGAGTGGCATCCAATAGACTGCCGCCAGAGTAGGCGTTAAAACTTGTACTGTTATATCTTTCGGCGCGTTGAGCGTAGTTCTCAGTTTCACATCCGCGCCGAATTGCAAGCCCATCGATAACTTGTCGACGTAAAAATTGCTCATTGCCAGCTTCAGCGTGTACTCTGTGAACGGCATTAAATTCTGAATTTCGTAATGCCGTTCGTATGTCTGCACGTTGAATTCTTTCATCTCGATAAAGTCATTGTCCAAACATGTCAAATAGCTGACGGAGATGGTATAGTAGTGGCTAAGTTGTACTTTTCACATCCGTCATTGGGAATCGGTTCCGGAAGGCTCACAACGATACTGTTCGCGGTTTTCGCTTTTTTTTCAACATGATAATCTTTTATGTTAGGTGTCAGACATATCGTCGGAGGATATGGTTGTAAAGATTTATCCAGAGCTATGAGTTGAATTGGCTTGATTTGAGAGTTAGAAGGAAATTCTTGGGCGAATTGTGGTATGGTATAATTAATAAATAAAGAGATATTTACTTTTTGAACATGTTTAAATGCGTTTTCTTTGCTTTCGAAAATAGCATACTTTTTGTTTAAAATATAAATTAATTTCTCGTCTTTGCTGTAGAGGTAAATATTTGTCTTGTCAATCGTTAAATAATTGAAAAGTATTTTATCGTTTCCAGTACTTAAAATCAGGTTGCACTTGCAACCATTAATGTCAGCTGCTATTAAGCGATCTTAATGTCCAGTATATTAGCGGCTTGTCAATATTCGTGTTGTCGATGTGGATGCAGGATGATAGTTCTAATAGTTTGTATGGGCAGAAACATATATTGTCTTTGTTTTTCAAAAATGGAGTTATGTTTTTCCCTTCGTAATCTGATTTCATTATTATATATTGATTATACGAAGTTAATTCCGTCCAGTACAAATATCTGAAAATATGGTTATTATTCTCTACTTATAAAATATTATTCTAAGATGTATGTCAGAAATTAATAGGTAATTATTTAAATTCTTTACAACTTTGCGTCATTTTATGATTCCATAACTTACAACCTTCAATAAAATATCTCTATATACAGGGTGGACCATTTTAATCAATCCACGCGAATATCTCGAAAAATATGGAAGATACGGAAAAATGTTTCAGACAAAAGTTGTAGGACTTGAAGGGGGACAGATGATGAAAATATGTGCTTGACCTTGAGTGACCTATTGAAGGTCAGGTCAATGTCATCGATGTTTTCTTAAATGGAACCCTCTATTTTTCAATGCATATTCTTGTAGCTTATCTCGAGAGCTTTCCAAAACACTATAATGAGTTATTTTTTAATTAAGTACTTTTCGAGTTATAAGGCTTGAAGTTTACAGTATTTTGACATAAAATACAAAATATCTTGTAAAATATTCAGTTTTCGGTAATCATACCTTAATACTTTTATGCATAGAATCATGAGACCAATTAATTGGTGTAAAAAAACACATAGTTGCTATTAAGAAAAAGTATGTAATTTGCAACATGCAGCTGCATACTTTTTTTTAAAGCAACTATGTGTTTTTTTAAACAAATTGATTGGTCTCATTATTCTGTGAATAAAAGTATTAAGATAAGATTATCGAAAACTGAATGTATTACACGATATTTGGTATTTTATGTCGAAATACTGTAAACTTCAAGCCTTATAACTCGAAAAGTACTTAATGAAAAAATAACTCATTATAGTGTTTTGGAAAGCTCTCGAGATAAGCTACAAGAATGTGCATTGAAAAATAGGGGGTTCCATTTAAGAAAACATCGATGACATTGACCTGACCTTCAATAGGTCACTCAAGGTCAAGTACATATTTTCATCATCTGTCCCCCTTCAAGTCCTACAACTTTTGTCTGAAACATTTTTCCGTATCTTCCATATTTTTCGAGATATTCGCGTGGATTGATTAAAATGGTCCACCCTGTATATTATATTATTGAAAATTATAAAATAACACAAAGTTTTAATTGAAAGAGATAAAGTTAATAATTATTTAGATGGACGAATTATATGTACCTTATAGATGGCAGTACATTTAAAAATGTGCCCATCCTATTTATCTTTAGAATATTATCGTATTTGACTATACCCATTTACCACAATGTCAAGTCTAGCTTCATAAAGTTGTAAATATCGTCCATATATTCATATTGTATCCAATAAAGATTTCTTGCTACCCAATCAATGCAAAGGTTTTGCATTTGAACATTAAATTGGTGAGCTATTATTGGGCAATATGGCTTTATTTCAGTTACGCTTGGATTAATGTTGCATGTTATTAAGTTCCGAAATATCGTATTCCCATAAATCTTATCTTCCAATGCAGAGTAAGTGCTTTGGTATTGTTGAGTACCGTTTCCACTAATGTATTTATCAATTACGATCTGTAAATCTATATCCAATACGTGCATCTCAATCCACGATTTTACGAGTAATAGAGGTACCGAATTCTCGTGCGTGGTCGACACGTTGATGAACTTAGTGTAAGGGCCAGCACCAACTTCATTGTGCGCTTGTACTTTGAAGTAGTACATTGTATCAGGTTTTAAATCGTATACTTTATGTTGTAATATCTTAGCTGGGCTAATATCCACACTGGTTTGAATTCTCTTCAGGTTGTCGATGAACCAATACTGGACCCTGTATTTTTGTATATTTCCATTTGTAAATAGGATGGTAAATCAGGTTGTTTCCATCTGTAAATAAAATAAGATATTTTAGTCTTTTTATTTTTAGCGGATTTCTGCCAGAGTTAGAGCTTATATATATATATATATAAATCTCTAAAAGAAATTATAATAGAAAATATAAATCTCTAGATATATATATATATATATATATAGAAATTATAATAGAAAATATAAATCTCTAGATATATATATATATCTCTCGTTAAACTTAAAAATATATAAAAATACGCGCGCGCGTTTCGCGCGCGAGCTAGGAATCTGGATTATTTACCTGAATGTCACAAAAATGTCTGACTTGTTTAATCTATTGCCGAATTCCACAAATGCCCTAGGAAATGTAGGCTCGCTTGGAATGTTTTCTGAAGATGATGTAGTGCCTTCCTGGAGTGCTTACAAAATCATACATAATTATATTGAAAGATCGAGTATATGTAAGTAAATATTTCTAGAAATTCCTAATCCTACATATTGACATATATGTATGTATAATTATGTATAGGAATTCTGACCTCTCAGTAACTAAGAAGAAATAAATTGGGACAAATTTTTGAATTGTTAATAACAAAAATAGCATATGATAAATAAGTTCAAATAGCAGATATTTCTAAAAAATAGGAAATAAAACAGATAGACATGAAATACAAAGTATGAAAATTAACGTATTGATTTTCAAAATAATCGAATAATATAACATAGTATCTTTGTGTTTTTGAGATTTAAAAACGAAATTTCTATTACTGAGTAAAAATGAATATCTTATTAAAAAATATAAATCTTTCAGTGATTTTAAGCAAGCACGAATGTTTTATAATGAATAAGAATAGTTCCGCAGTTACAGAGCGTTTATTGTTTCTCGAAATTTTTTATTATTGATTAAGAACTTAGAAATATAGTATTTACGACTGCTTAGAAACGATGTAAGTAGCAAAATAATGAAATTGACTTTATCTCGAACTGTTTCGCGTAATACAGTATCTCTGCGTACAGTGCCCCACCCCCCCTCTCTCTCTCTCTCTCTCTCTCTCTCTCTCTCTCTCTCTCTCTCTCTCTCTCTCTCTCTCTCTCCCGCTAAAATATTTCATTTTCTTTCTAATATTTATCATATTATACACGCGCCTCTACAGTTAAGGGATTTTAATAAGTACAATCTTAATTTAAAAAAAAAATTTTTTTTTTTAAGAGAAAAATATCAACGAAATTGGTTTTTTTATCTCTATTATACTAAATTACTTTGTTTAAAAAAACATTTTTTAATTTTTGGCTGCTTATTTCAAAAATACAGGTTTTCTTTACTTTAATAAATAATTTTTTATTTTTAAATAAACATTTTCTTTATATTAAAATTTAAAATAATATATTTTAAAAATTATCATTTTTATTACATGCAAATAATAATTTATTTAATATAACAAAACATTTTTGGAAACAAAGTATATATTTATTTAAGTAGAAGAAATCAAAATTAACAAAATATATTTATTTGATTTTAAAAAATTTTATTTTCAGTGCATCTGTTTCAAAAGCCTTCATTGGTAATTCAGAGCGCAATGTGCTATCAACTGCCTTCTTTCTCACAGCCAGTTTACGTATATTTTCTAAAGACATTGCTTTTTTCCGTTGCTGTGCCTTATCAGCTGCTTGTATGTAATTTTCTTACATTAAATATCTTACAAATTGTCTAATTTTAATTTCGAGAACATTTTAAAATAAAACTTGCAAATTAAATTTTATTGCAAAAGATAGAATATAATTTGAATCTGATGAAATATAATTTGAATTTTTGTATAATTTTCAACATATGCGAAGAGGATTGATCTGATGTATGTACAGCCCGCTTTAGGGGGACATTCTACTTTCTCATGGAAAAATTTTTCTGATTTTCAGGAATTTTTTTTATGGGAAAATAATAACGCAACAATTTGAAACTTTGACATTATATTGTAGTATCCTTAAATTATACAAAAAAATTTTTTTAAATGTTTTTTCGAGTTTATTTATACGAATTTTTCTCGATTGCCAAAGACTGCGTGCTCGCTGGCGGACGTGAATGCGTTCGTCAGAATAATCTGTGACTAAAATACAAAAGGAATCTTAATTTGCATATAAACCGCTATCGCATGAACCACGAAGAAAAAGTTTGCGTGAAAAATTTCAAAATGGCGGACTTTCAAAAATTAAATTCGAAAAAATGACATTTTTTTGCGTCTTTTTATGATAAAAAAAATAGGAAAATATTGATTAATTGACACGCCCGTGGTTCATGCGATAGCCACAGATATATAGAATAATATGTTAAAATTTCAGACCGATTGATCGAGTAGTTTTTTTGGAATTGTGCCCGCCAGGGAGTCGATTCTGTAACTCAAGTGAGATCACTCACTTCTCGCACTTTCATCTCACGTGAATTTGTTTGCACGATTCTGTAACGTAGTGAAAATACGAAGTGAAAATACGAAATCACTAGATTTGCTAGTGTGGGGAGAAACGTTTTGTATGTACAGAAACTGTACCTAAAATAATAATCACAAATGTTTGAAGGTTCACCATTTAAAAAACAGCTTTTACAACTCTTGCGAATAAATTCCTTTTTTCGGCGTTACAACACAATTATAGAATACATCAATTAGCCATGTTCAGATTTTCTCAAAATGCTTGTGCGCGAGCATTAATTTAAAAAATACATTTCAAAATAAAACATTTGCATAATAAAAGAATAAGATAACAGAAACATGATTATTCATTAGAAAACAATATTTATGTATTATTAGTAAATATATATTTGTTAGGATCAATGTTTTGTATATAATTTGGACTTGAATAAATTAAATAAAAAAGCACTCTATATATATATATATGTATATATAAGTAAACAAAGAAACTTTTTTATGTAACAATATAGTAAAATAAAATTTTATGGCGTTATTAATGTCAATTAGATTTAATAAACAATATTGTTAAACTTAAAATAAATGACATTTACACACACATTTTAGATATATATATTTAGAGTTATACATATAAACAAAATGAGAGATAAAAATAATTTTCGTCAAAAATAAAAAAGGGAGAGAGGAAATAGTTTGTAAAGCTTTTAATAAGTAAAAATATATTTATACTTTTTAGTCCAAAAAAAATATAATTATATTTATATTCATAAAAGCTTTTATTTATAAAAACACACAAAAAGTAATTTATGCAACAAACTGTAAACGACGCGTGAGGATTACGGTCCACAAAACAATGACAAAAACGAAATAAACGGAAGCACAAATTTTCGATTAACTATTATAATTCTTTAATGTTCTTTAATGTTCTTTAATGGACAAAATGTTAACATAAACACACGACGATGAGAACTGTAAACAAAGTAACGACACTTAACCTTTTATAAACTGTCAAAAACGCGTCACGACGCTGTCTATGATTTTTCTCTCGCTCTATCTCTCAGTCTTTCACTCTCGGATTTCACCATTCGACAAGAAATTTCTTGTCGAACGAACTCCCGTGAGATGGCTCACATTTTCACCATGATGAAAGTTACTGAATCGCAGCAACCGCTCACTTTTAGCATTTTCACTAGATTTTAGATACAGAATCGACCCCCAGGTCAAAAGAAGTGGTTTTGAGAAAAACGCGTTTAAAGTTTTTCGTATCGAACTTTTGTATATAAAAAGTATTTACGCCTAATCAGCTATGCCTGCTGCATACAAAATGTCAAAGTTTCAAATTGCTGCGTTATTATTTTCCCATAAAAAAACATTCCTGAAAATCAGAAAAATTTGTCCATGAGAAAGTAGAATGTCCCCTTAAACACGCAATCGCGTTAAAGTTGTTTGGCATTGCTTCTACGTCACGGATGCTCAACTAGTTTCTCCAAGGAATCAGATTTCTTTACCCTTGACATTTCAACATGTTATAAATAACTACTTGAAAACGAAGTTTACCCTTTACCCTTGACATTTCAAGAATAATTAACGACTTTATTTTCAATCTAAAAGATTCAATCTAATCGCACTGATTATTGCGTAAGCCTACGTGATTACGAGATCTTTAAATTAATCATTGTGCAAGTTTCAAAATATATTAATAGATATGATACAGTGCAATGAATAAATAAACGCGAACGCATAGTCTACAAGGTGACGTAAACACAATAACATGTGCAAATAAAATTATAAACAAAATTACTTATGCTATTGCATCTTAATTAATTGGGCGATAAACATCCCGCAATACTCACGTTTAAGTAGTTGAAGTAAATAAATTCTTACTTTTTGACGATATCATCAAAACTGATAATATCTTGATAACTCCTTTACTTTTTGGTTGTCATCATCGATCATTAAAAAAAGTATGCTCACAATAAATTTTTAATGTATAAAAGCACAATCCACACAGTCGGCTAATTACTTATGTAATAATGGATTCATCTATTAAATCGAAATATAATCGGCGAAAAGATGATTTAGAGTAAAGAAACAAATAATTGGAGCATACATGATCGATTGTTATTTTTAAGAAAAAAATAATCAAATATTTTTAATTAATTATTTTATATTATATCTAATTAATTATTTTATAAACTATAATTATTTTAGTTTAATGACACACCCTTTCTTTCAAAATTGCTTTCTTTATTTGGGATTTTTTAGAGAAAATTAAATAATGTTTTACCGTCATTTAAAGTTTCGGTTACGTTACTTGAAGTGCGGTCTTTGATATTGTGTAATTCTGATAAGATACGAAAATTATTGTTTCAATTAGGATTTTGCAATCGTTTTATCATTAAAATTAATCGCTTTATTTATTCGCAGGAATGAAAATGGGCTAATTACATGCTAAAGTTGTTTTGAGATCTTTAAATTAATCATTGTGCAAGTTTCAAGATTATTAATATTCGACTAATCAGAACAAAAATAATTAACATTTCTTTGTCATGGTTGATCAAATTTCAATCTTCAATCTCAGTCCTCAATGCATATCCAATACGGGCTTAAGTAGGGCGCAAATTTTCTGCCCGACTTTTATGGCTTTCCTGCTCTTCTACTATTGGTTTATTACAACGATTCCTATACCTCAATTGATAGATCTAGCTCCAGGATAAACTATAAAAGATCGACCGAGAATTCGTTAGTAGTGTTCAAGAAATTTCAGAGCAAAGTAACAAAACAAGTATATCATGCTGACTAGTTTTGCGTTCATCGTTATAGTGTGTTCGGACTTGAGCAACCGTAACAATAGCGTGGAAGCGAGGATCGCCCGGCAACCCTTGCGAGCAATAAAAAAGTAAGTTACGCAATCCACATGTGCGTGTACGCTCAGCCGGCCACCACGTGGATCGTCGCAACGATCCTTCGCCGTGGGCGGCGGGCAGCGAAGCAAGGGGTGTCACGCGTAAATCGCTTTCACTGCATCGTGAAAAGGAAGGAAGCGATCCTTGAGCAATTGATGCAATCCGATACTGACTTCTCGCGAGGAGACCGGTCACTCTTCGAACAGCCGTACACGAAGTCGCTCGCTCCGCGTTGCATTCCGCTCGCGAGTCCGCCCTCGAAGTCGCTCGCTTCGAGCCGCGTTATTCACTCCATGTAACCTTTTATAATAAAGCTTTTTTTAATGTGTTCAATAAATGCAAGGATCGCGAGTTATGCTAACAGTGCCCTGTTTTTGATTCCGCGTTCGCGTCGTCACATAGTGATAATACTTTTCTGGATATATGCCAGGTAAGCACATGGGGAAAAAATGTGATCAAATTAGCACATTTAAAATATTATTTAAAATATTAGATTAAATAATAGTTGTTAACTTATATTAATTTAATTAACTAATTTTAACTTATTGTTAGTCAAATGTGTATTTAATAATTTTAACTATATCGAATCTCGTCTTCTCCAAGATCTCTATTAAATCTCCAATTGTATTTTTTAGCGCATGCATTTATAGATATTTTAATTCCGAAATTTAGATTAAGTAATTTTTATTATTTTATTCGCACGTGCGGGTGCTCGTGAAAAATATATAATTTTTCTCCATTATCGCTCAGATATAAACTAAGCTACTGGAAACAACGCGGCGCTGAATCTCTTACGGGTGATCTGATCTTTGGCAATTTTAAGAATGCCGTACTCTTCCGTTCCGCGCCAGGATGGCACATCGACCAGCTGCATAAGACGGCCCGTACGGATGCGCCCTTTATCGGCTTTTACATTTTCCACAAGCCATGTCTGCTATTGCGCGATCCGGACATCATAAAGCAGTTTATGATCCGCGACTTCGACAATTTCTGCGACCGTCATTTTGCCGGTTCCAATCAGAAGGACAGTATCGGCATGAAGAATCTGTTCGATCTGAAAAATCCGGCTGGAAATACCTGCGAACCAAAATCACGCCCACCCTGACCAGGGGCAAGCTGAAACAGATATTCCCGCTGATGACAGAGATCAAAGAGCCAATGATGGATTATCTCAAGAATTATCCGGAGAATTGCGACGGCATGAAACTGGTGGATGCTCAAGAACTCGAATTCTTCATCATTCACCGGTTTCACGCCGTCGCAATCCTCCGGATGATTCTTGAGATAATCCATCATTGGCTCTTTGATCTCTGTCATCAGTGGGAATATCTGTTTCAGCTCTCCCCTGGTCAGGGTGGGCGTGACTTTGGTTCGCAGATATTTCCAGGCCGGATTTTTCAGATTAAGAATTTACACGATTCAAGCTCGGAAGCCAAAGTTAGGCAAACCTAAAGTTTACGTTATGTAAACTCCTTAGCACTTTCTACACTTGAAATGAGATAAATGTATATTCGGATATTCGAGAGAAAAAGAGCGAAGAATCCAGTGCAAAAAACAAACCTAACATAGTTAGGATGTCCTGGGGAATATCTCAGGACCTCCTGGATATGTTTGGGATAGTTGTTTATATATATCTATAAGATATAATTGTAAATAGTTTATAAATAAACAACTTATAAACATTTTTTTCTTGTATGCAAGAAAACTTCGATTTTTATGAAACATAATGTCAATGTAAAATCAGTATATTGCATCTTATTATTCAATATATGTATATGTATACTGTACTTTATTTAATATGAAAAATTTTGAATACAAACTTTCTTTTATATAGTTTATATTCTTTATAAATTGCTATTAAAACAATGCAATATGAAATAGAACATTTGATAAGAGAGAGAGTACACACATTTATATTTTATATAATTTTTATTATAAAAGTCACTTGCACACATTAGGGTATATTCTTGCTTAGTTGTGATTGTAAAGCTTTTAATAAAAATGTATGAAAATTGCAGATTTGTTTCACCACTTTTAATTAATTTAAAATAATTTCTTAAACTATTTTTATATTTGCTTTATTATTAAATCTTTCCGGAATGATTAAAGTGGAAATGAAATAGCACAATATTTTTAACTATTTCTATTGATTGCTGTATTATTCATTTAAAATGCTTGTTAGGACTTAACTAAAAATTATTGTACATAAAATTTATTATACATGTATATGTATTCGTTTGCTCTAATATGCACAATATACAAAAATTACACAGGAGTAATTAAAAGATTATCGAGAGAAAAATCATTTAACGCCTAATGTAACACTTTCTTATAAATAAATTAACAATGCTGGGCAAGATTTAAAATAAATTCAATAGAAATATTTAGCAAAAGTAGATGTAGTTATAGGAATAGTATTTAACGTTTACAGTTACTTGATATAAAATAACAAAATAATTAATTGTACGCTTCCATATATATTATGAATAAATTAATTGTCCCCTTAATTTTCTTATTATTTATTTTTTAAATAACTCCTTGTGTACTATTACAATAAAGATGTTCCTACGAGTATCAATATAACTTTTATATTTCATGATAAACTACAACAAAGATCAATTATACATATAAGATTGACTTAAAAATAAAATAGTATATCAAGGTATTGTACCATTTTTTCCAAAGGAATAAAATAAACAATATAAATTAAAATTGTTAAGATTTTACATTTAAATTTAAAATTATTAAGATTTTACATTTAATTGATATATCTTTTATATAATAATACATATATGCAGGATATCGATGATATATAATATATTAATTGGACATTGATTCCTGCAGAATGGCTATGCTCCGAGCATGAAAACATCAATATTGAATATTTACAAAAATACAAAAGCTTATAAAACATCGACTACTATACAGCAAACTTCTAATTATTTTTTATAGCTCACTTTTTCTACACATCAAAAACTAGCTTTAATGACACCATAAAGCCGGTATAATGTAGTTTTCTAATCGTAAATTGTAATAATCGTATTTTGCTAACTTAGAAAATCAGACTTTTAGTATTCCATGAACAATTAACTAGTTATATGCTCACTGCTTACCTAGGCCTTTTATGTATTTATTAATAATGGTAGATATTTGGATAAAAAATCATTCCTTTTGATCGATATTATTTATTGTTTAAACACCACGAATCTTGCATTTCATACGAGGTGTTCATTCTTATCGCATTTGCTCAAGATAAAATTATTTGATAAACCACAAAGAGATATAAAATCACAATTGTCTCATTAATTCTTAGAAGTAAAATAAATATATCCTACTAAACATATACTACAAATTTGCAACATATACAAATAATTTGCTGCATTGCTTTGATTCTGATACAATGGTCAGGAACTTTATGTCTTGCTTTGTTAATATTAGATTTCTATTGTTAGCGAAATTTTGCAAAGTTAATTATGCTTAATTGCTATTGATTTTAATTAACAAAATATATATTGTGGCTTATATACAAAGTAAAATATGCCTCGCATAATTTATTAGAGACCGTAATTAATGTGTTTAGCATTAATAGACCTTTGCATTAGCAATATTTTATCCGCAAGCCAAATTAGCACTTCTGTCAATTTAAGTCATAACATTCTAAAAGTATTGAAAAAAGTATTTGATATGCCTTTTATAAAAAATAAAAGATATTATTTCTTTAAGAATACACATACATTCAATATATTTAATTATATAATTATTGTATTTTTCATTGCATGATTATTTGTATTAATCGTATTTTATTAATTTCACATAATTTGTAATTTTAAATTTCTTCCCAATCAAAAAATTTTAATAATTATCTCGTAAAAATTATTTTGTACATTGTGTTTTATTCAATCGTATTTTTTGTAAGCATTCTTAATTATTACAAACTGATCAAAATATGTTACTAATTTTGCAGAAAATATTGTTTTTTGCTACATTTTTTATTTTTAAAGAAAGTTGAAAAAGGATGGATACTAAAAAGTGTAATGTATTGTAAATTATATATATAATTTTATATTTTTTGAATACAATAGTAATTTTTTAATCCTTCTAAAATGGTGATCAAAATTCGTTTTAAAAGAGTTAAAATAAGCCTTTTTTAAAATAATTAGCGACAATTTTGTATCAATTATTTGATTATTTGCATTATAATGTATCTAAATAATTTTTTTTTTTTTACTGAAAGCATCTTAAAATTAAATACTTTAGAAATGCTAAATTTAACATGGCAAAAATCAATGACACAAATTATATATAGTCAATTTTCTTTAATTAAAAAATTTTAAATCCTAGATGTGCATTTGCATGCGTTGCTTAATTATAAAGATGCTAAAAAGCTGGTAACAAATTTCCATTCTAATATGTTAATACTATAGTTACAAGTTTTACTAATGTATAAGCATTAGATTTTTTACAATAGATTTTCACACCTGGAATTCAATTAAACCACATTTCCTATTATATAGTGTAGTATAGTATATTCATAAATTTATTGTCATCAGAATTTGAAGGTGTTTTGTGATATTATATAAATTATTTAAATATTCACTATACATACATATATAGGAACAAATTCAAATATCAAACAAATTCTTTATAAGAAATTTCTCTTTAGTGAGGCCTCCTAAATAAAGTTTAGAAGTTTATTATTCAATTTGACCAAGAGCATTTATAATTCTTCTAATGAAAAAAATTGATTATCTTTTATAATTTCTTCTCTGTCATATTGATTGCATCATGTTTAAGTTTTATTATTCAGCATTTCAAAGATGTTTAATTTTGAAATGTTTTTATTTTCCAAGGAAAAATTACTATTATTATTATTGCTTACAATAATTATTATAGTTTATTTTTATAAACTTATTATAAATTATATACTGTAAACTTTATTATTATTATTGTATTTTAGAAAAATAAACTATAATAATAGCAATTAATATTAGAACAAAATAATAAAAACAAAATTATTATTCACTGTATTACTATTAAGAAAGACGTACTTTGCTCATTTTTTTCACGATTATAGATAAATAAAAATACTACTATCGTATCAAAAAACAAAATTATATATAATTTATATTACATTTTTAGGTAAAAATCAGCATTTTTTATCCATTATTATTTGTATCAATTATGATATTGTAAATTTATTAATATTATTAATTAATTAATATTAATAAAATTCAGAATACCGATAATTGTACATTCAACTCTTTGTAAATATTTACTTCAGAAATGTTGATGTTAATTCCACATATCCAATTAATTTTTTTTCGCAAAAGAGCTTACGTTAGTCTTTCGTACAAAATTTTTCTAAAAATGTATAAAGATTTAAAATTTCTTCTGATTTGGCAAATCTTTATAGGTATATTTTTTGCATTTGGTGAAGAATATTATATAACATTAATATATTTTTAACATTAATATATATTAAATTCCTGTAAGCGTTTTTCATAATGGTGTTTAATTCGTCGTATAAAATTTTCACGGAAAAAATTCGCTTTTGTGGACAAGAAATTTTTATGTATCTTTCCGAATTGTATGTAAGTTTAGAAATACGTTTTGCATGTAGAAATGTGTAAAAACGCATTAGTAAATCAATATGTCTTTCACGAATGATACCAAATTATCAATACAATATTGATATACTTGTAAATGATATTAAGAAATGTTATCTGTATTTATAATAAGATTTCCTACACAATTTGCTTCTAAATGCAATTAGTTCTTAATAAATGATTTTTGTGAGTATGTGTTAAAAAATGATCTATTTATCGAGATTTGTTTTATCATCAGGATTCATGGAGGTTCTAATGGCGTTCTCGTGAATCTTCCTTATGAGCGCTATGCCTGCGTGTTTCTTGACCGCTGGGTGTAACAGGTCGTCGTTTTGATCTTTTGAATTTGGCAATATCTTCGCCGAATACGTCGCCAGTTCGAAGAGCGGATATCAAGTCATCGAATTCGCCCTTGTTGTCATTTTGGCCGTTACTGTTCGCTTCATTCTTTTTGGTTAGTGATATGCTGTTTAAGATACCTTCTCGCGAGTTCTTCCTCTCTATTGTTCTCTTCCGAAGCTGTAATAGTAATTTTAATGTTATGAGAATTTTAATGTAGAAATTTTGACCACCAGTAATAAAATTAAAAAATAATGAACACAATTCTCTCGACTGTACTGGCAAATTCTATTTATTATTAAGTGCACATCACAACGTTTCGACCTTAATTTTAGGTCCTTATCAAGTGATCTATAAATCATATGAAAAAGAACGAAGAATAATTAAGGACCTAAAATTAAGGTCAAAACGTTGTGATGTGCACTTAATAATAAATAGAATTTGCCAGTACGGTCGAAAGAATTGTGTTCACTATTTTTTAGTTATGAGAATGTTTTGTGAAATTGTGGTGAGTAAGATAAACTATTAAATAAATATCACTAAGTCAGCTAAGTCTATTCGAAAAGATTTTTCCAAGTGTCTGCTACAAATTTTTGTCAGCAGAAAGATTACAAATTTAGTACAGAGTCTGTTAATTTCAATTACGTCAACAGACAGTTAGCAAAATTCTAACAGAGTCTGCTGACATAATCTGATAGCAAATTGGCAGCAGAAACCGAGCAGGTTTGCAGCCATCTGCAACTCTTGCTCAATTTTGGCTGCCAATCTGCTATCAGATTGCGCGCGCGCAGATCTTGCTCGGTTTTTGCAGCCAATTTGTCGTCAGATTCTGTAAGCAAACTCTGCCGGCAGATCATAAGCCTAATCGGATATAGTTGATGTCAATTTGCTAGCAATTGACTTGGCTGAATAAATCTGTTGTCAATCTACTGGTATATTGCGCGCATTTTGCTTACTAAAAATCGAGCATTATTTACTGTCACGACGGCAGCAAATATGTAGCAAATATCGAGCAGGATCTGTCATATCTAATATCAACGGAAAAGAGACGGCGAAAATCAAGCATCATGTGTTATCATGTTGTGACAGTAAAAACGCGGCAAGAATGCAACACGACCTATCATTTCATGATAGCAGAAATCGAACATAGCTTGCTATCACGACGTGGCGACAAAATGCTGCAAAGACAGAACATACCTGTAAACACAATTATATTAATATAAATGCAACAAAACTAAATATTACAGGTATTATTGCATAAATGTTATCGGTAAAAATTGCCAGTTACTTTTCCAGTCATAAATGTAATGTAACATATGTTATATTGTAATTATATTCTAAATAATATAAATAATTGGCATAGTTAAATAATTAATAAAATAATTAAATTTTAACCTTTTAGTTTAGAATTCTGAATCCTCTGTTGGAATTGTATCAGAATTTAAGCTGACAGAAATAAATACTACATACTTTTGATCTTGTTAGCCGTGCTTTGCAGTCTTTCTATTTGTCCGTAACAGAAACTTAATAACTATATGAGATAGATACATCTCGTATAGTGGTAAACAAAAGAACTATAACTCAATATAACATGATATCTTATGATATCGCTGTGTGTTTGCCATTATTTTGTGATAACAGACTATGTTGTGTTTCTGCTGTGTTTTCCTTGTTATCTTTTAAGACGAGACAGTGTATGCTCGATTTTTGCCACGTTTTTGCCGTTACACCGTACTTGCAGATAAGCTTGATTTCTGATGATATTCTGCCACTGTAGCGTGACGTCATATTATGCTCAGTTTTCATTCAGTTTTTGTTGACATATTGTATTAACATGCAATGTTTAAATTCTGAAAGTGTTTTTATGCCACGAACTTCTGTTTAATTTTTGCAACATTTTATAGCATATTATAACGCTTTTATAGCATATTATAAGGATTGTTCGTTTTCTGCTGCATTTCTGCCGACATTATTTAAAACGGCAAACTATACTCGGCTACTGCCAGAATTTTGCCAACATAACATATAGCACACATTTGTGATACATGCTTTTGGCAGATGTAACTATCTGGATACATACCCATTACCTACCTACCTATCCATCTACACAAATACGCGTGTGTATATGTGTGTGTATAACAATTACAACACATATAAATACGATATGCACATATTTATTAATTGCAAAATAGAATTGCTTACTTCCTGTTCCTGTTTTGCTCTACGTTCCTCTTCTTCAATCTTCTTTCTCATGTTTTCTACATCTTGTCTCGCTTCAGCAAGAGCTTGCAGGAAATTTTCGAAAATGCCAAAAAATTCATCTGGTTGAACACCAGCCGAATCTTCACCAAATAGTCTCACTGCTCGATCAAACTATTTTAATAAAAAAAAAAAAGATTATCTCAGTAAACACAATTAAATTAATGTTATATAGATGCAACAAAACTAAATATTAATATTGCATAAATGTTACAAATAAGTTATCGATTAATTGCAATTTTTCATTCAAATTGTAATTTCATTAATATAACATTACACGTAGCATATGTTATATATGTCATAATTATATGTATATCTCATATGGCACAAATAATTGGCTGAATGTAATTAAATAATAAATAATTCAATTTAAATAATTCAATTCATAAAATTCGAGTTAATTAATATAATGAAAATTGAACTTTTATTTTGCCTCTCAAATAGGAAGAAAACAATTATCCATTTATTTGTCCAATTTCAAATCAATTTAATATTTTGAATCATTTATTAAGATTATATCAGAAATTAAGCTGATAGAAACATACATACTATATGCTTTAAGTCCTATCATACTCAAAAAAAATTTTAATTTGGTACATTTATGCATTGAGCTTACTTAAAACAAAAAAAATCATATTTTTATTTTAAAAGAAACCCCCGTCGTGAAAGGGTTAATACTCTACAGATATTCTTACCCTAGTCTTCATATCTTGGAATAAGTCTTCAGCCTCTGCTAATCTACATGTGGCTTGCGCCTGGAAGTCCCTCATCGCTGGTAAAAACATATCACCCTGAAGTACCTGAGATTGACCTCGATGAAATTCTGAAAGACGAATAAAATACAAATAGCATAAACGGTATAAAATCACTTAACTTTTTCTTATACATTCTCACATACTTTTGAAAAACCATTCCAATTTTACAGAAAAAAGAAAAATTATAACTAGTAGTAAGAGCAAGTGGTATAGGAGTTTGAGGTGTAGGGGTTACGCCGCAGAGGAAGAACCTGTAGCCAACATGGTATTGTTGCCTCACACCAAATGATATTGACAGGAGGTTGTGCTGATAACTGGCCCCCGCGGATACCTAGCTCTCACTTATAACTCCACGTGCCACGCCCTGGTAATTGCATTAAGCTGCAGGCAAAAGAGAGTAGCCTGATAAGGCAATAGTAGTGTCTGACCCAGAAAGGGTGGCTGCAAACAGCGTCTGATACCAGGTTAGGGGCGACTGATTATAAACTGGAGAAGGCAACGGGAGAAACTACTCCGGTAGAAAAGTTCTCAGGAAATCACTATGGCGACGAACCAAATACTAATGGTACCGGCATTCAGTCCTGCGCTTCAATAAGCAGAGGTTGCGAAGAATGTCCTGGCTCAAAGTAGTGAAATCCAAAACACGCATAGCCACATGGAACGTGAGAAGTCTGTTCGAGGATTGGAAGCTGGACAACGTTGTGAAGGAGATGAAAAGGTTTAAAATCCAGATCTTGAGGGATAGCGAGCTCAAATGACCTGGCGTGGGTACTTACAAACACGGAACACTGTTTTATTCTGGGAGCGACATAAACGATCGGCACCACTGTAACGGCATCAACATTTTTGTCACCTCCGAATTCATAAAATATGTCGGGAATTTCAAACCTATCTCAGATAGAGTCATGCTACTGCAACTACATGGTCATCTACTCAACATTAACATCTTACAAATATATGCAACATCCGACAAGAAATATAACGAGGAAATCGAGAAGTTTTATACCTCTATTGAAGACACTCTCGGGTCTTTAAGAAAAGTAATATAATTCTCCTTGCAGAAGATTTTAACACAAAAAGCGATCAAGAAAGACAGACAGATATAGTGGGAGAATTTGGATTAAGGAAGAACAATGATAGGGGTGACGGACTCTATGAATTCTGCCAAGAAGTAGAATTGGCGATAGCCAACACCAGGTTTAAACTGCCAAAGAGGCGCTTTTATATATTTGAAGTCACCTCTTGACATTCCAAACTCTTCTACACAAATAAGAAATCAGATCGATTACACTTTAATAAGTAAGCGTCAGAGAAATTCTATAATAAGAATAACTACACACCTCAAGGCAGATATTGGTTCAGACCATAACTCATTCGTTGCCAATTTCGAATTAAGGCTGAAATTTATTAAAAGAAAGCCTCTTATGAGGCAAATAGACACCTCGAAACTACATCTTAAAGCGCCGAAAGACGCTTACTGAGGATCTTAACGACAAATTGAACTAAATTCCAAGAACGGAATCTCTAATCCAAATATTCAGTGAAGCAACTTAAAGCAAGCCATAGATGAAGTCACTACAAAGCATCTGAGAGCTACAAAATGTGTAAAAAAGAAAAGTTATATGACTGAAGATATATTGAAGCTAATGGAAGATCGCAGACTACTCAAGAATAACAGAGTCGAATATCAAAAACTGCAAACTATAATCCGAAAGGAAATCAGGGCAGTAAAGTCGAAGTGGATAATAGAAAGCTCTAAAGAAATGAAGGACTTTATCAAAAGACACGACACATTTAATATGCATAGGAAGGTGAAGAAGATGGCTCAGATTTACAGAAAACGCATACCAATGACATTTATCCATGATACAAATAGGATCATAGTTGATGAGAAGGAGATGATGGACATGTGGGAGTCTCATGTTTCCAAATTATTTAGGAATATCAGACCAGATAAGGATACCATCGTGAGTAACAACCTTAAGAGACCTGATATTTAAAAATCAAGTTCTACATGCCATTGCAACAGCAAAAAACAGGAAAGCTGCCGATCCGGATGAAGTTCTTATGGAGATCATAAAGCTAATAAATGAGCACAATGATCTGCTAGTCAACAGAATATACACCACTGGAAAAATTTCGGATGAATGATTGGTGTCAACTTATGTGACTATCCCGAAAAAGACACATCCGAAGAAATACGATGATGTATTTCGTCTGATTAGTCTCATGAGCCACGTACTAAAAACTTTTCTCCGTGTAATCCATATTAGAATAAGGACAAAGTGCGAACTAGATCTAGATAGCAGCTAATTTAGATTTAGGAATGCCTTTGGTACACGGGAGGCATTATTTGGCGCCAATGTTCTTTTGCAGAAGTGTCGAGATCAGCGCAAGGATCGATGTATTCGCATGTTTCATCAACTATGAGAAAGCGTTCGACAGAGTCCAACACGCGAAGCTAATTGGGCTTTTTTGCGAGATTGGACTGGATGGGAAGAATGTCTGACTAATAAAAAACCTATATTTGGAGCAGCGTACAGAGATAAATATTGGTAACACGACAACATCGAAAATGAAGATACAGAGGGGAGTTAGACGGTTGTATTATCTCGCTACTTTTATTTGATCTATACGCCAATCGAGTTTTTAAAAAGGCGCTAGATGGCTTGCAGATTGGAATTAAAATTAATGGTGTATATGTTAACACTTACATACGCGGATGACACGCTCATCCTGACCGAGGACATCTTTGAATTTGATGCTTCTCGATAGGATCAACGAGATAGGAGAGCGATCAGACCTCAGCATTAATGTCGCAAAGACATAATTTATGGTGTTCAGCCACCAGAAGCATGATAATATGTCTATCCAACTTAATTGGAAACAGATCGAGAGTTAATAAATACAAATACCTAGGAAGTATTCTAACTGAAGATCTAAACCCTGATAAAGAAGTGAAATGTCAAATCGAGGCTGCCCGAACGACTTTTAACAAAATGACGACGATTTTCTGCGATGACAATCTGAATCTTAAATTGCGGCATAGAATAGTCAAATGCTGTCTATGGTCTATTCTGCTGTGCGGCATGGAGGCATGGACTCTTAAAGTGAGTACAATGAATCGTCTGGAGGTTTTCGAGATGTGGTTATTTAGGAGAATGTTTCGAATTTCTTGGATAAAAAAGTAATCAACAGAGAAGTCTTACAGAGAGCAGACACATAGCGGGAGCTCCTCCCCATAGTCAAGCGAAGGAAGTTAAACTATCTTGGACACATCTTGAGAAGAGATAAGTACCAGCTTCTATAGTTGATAATGAAAGGCAAGATTGAGTGGCAACGGAAGGTCGGCAGAAGGCAAATGTCCTGAGTAAGGAACATCCGTGAGTGGACTAGTTTTAAAAGGGCAGAACAACTTTTCAGGGTGGCGGAGGACAGATCCGCTTTCGCGCTGGTGACCCCCAACGTCGGGGAGACCGTGCACGGCACGTGAAAAAAGAAGTAAAAGCAAGTAGAAATTTTTAAGTTATTTTCAATTTTTAACATCTTCTATATAAATTCCAACTAATTTACCAAACTTTATTATTATATAATTTCTATTTTTATTAATTATAATTCATTATTTTTATTATTATATAATTCTTAACTGTAAATAATTTTCATTACCTATTTCCCTCTGAACATCCTGCAGTCCATTTTTAAGGTTAGCTACTTCCTTTTGCAGGTCAGCCATACTGACTCTAGCTGCTGTCCTAACATGCGGCATATCCTCTTCAATATCTAAGACCTCTCTGAATCTGGCTTCAAGAATCTGCACGAGATAGTGTAACAAAGTTGTACCCTTGGAGCAAGAAGACTTCGTGTCAACTAGACGATTTAAAGAAGCCAATCGGAAGCCGCATGCGTTACCCCGCGCATTTCCGCGGTTTACGTAATTTCCTAATGCCAAGACCAATTCTAAAAGCTTTCTGAGTCTTCTTGACCTGGCCACTTGTCGGCTCGCTTCTAGAACTGCTCGCATCCTCGGCGTCAATTCCGCGATGCTAGCTGCGAATTTCTTCTTGTAATGCAGAGAACGCAACCTCTGCTCATAATGCGGAACTCTAAAAGCAGAAATGTACATTTTATTTATTCAGCGTTTTATTAATACGCTTTTGCACATATGAAGAAATTCGAATTCATGAGTAACTAAAAATATATCCAATCAATATTGATCAAAATAATTATATTTTTCAGTCTAATAACTTAATACTAACTTCAAGCTAATAACATTGAAAATACAACGCACTTTGATATTTGATACAAAAAATTGTCGGCTCTATTCTGTAATTCTTTCTGATGGATATCTAACGAGGCAGCCTCCTCCGAGGACGGTATGTACTTTAGTAACTGCTCCACCATATCGATATGCAAAATGTTCTGTTGATCCATTGATAGTATCGTTCTAGTGATTTCATTGTCAGACATCTTCAATTTCGACAATAATATTGTGCAATTTTGTGCTCTCCTCGAATCAATTACTGACATTGTTTTCTTATTTTTTCCTAGAGTTCTTAAGTCTTCTATCGAACCTTCCGTGGAGACGCCATTTTTCTGATATGCGCAAAAGATTTTGTCGATGGACTCGAGATCCATTACATTATAAAGCTTAGTATCGTCCAATTCAGACCATATTGTGCCTTGTAACTTTTGCTCAGGTATTTTGGACCAATTAAATGACTTCAAAGGATTACTCGGCTGAGGAACGTTCTTCATTATTTCCATCTGCAATATTTAATCCAAATTATGCAAATAAAATTATCTAAATAGGCACAATTACTAATTATATTTCTCGATACATCTAATTTATGGTACGTTACTTTACATAACATACATAAAAAATTGATTATTAAATTATATATATATACGAGGAATATTCTGAAAGTAAAGATACAAAGCTAATAAAAATGTAAGGGAAAATATTTTTACACGGTTAGCAGCTCTGCCGTGTCTGCTAGAATCCGTGTGACAGAGTTTACCAGGTTTCAGTCGCAGCAACATTGTGCTTGCAGTGTATGTTTAAAATGGCCGTGTCAATTCCTAATCAAGCCAAGTGCGAGGTTCGTTCAGTGATTTGTTTCTTTTGCGCGAAAGGAGACTGCTGCTGAAATTCATTGCCAACTTGTTTCTGCTTATGGCGAAGACGGCAATAAACGACGTTATAAACAGGCAAAACGTGGCAAAATGGTGTCGCGAATTTAAAGCGAGAAGAAGTAACATTCATGATGAAGGAAGAAATGAAAGGCCATTCGTTGTCACTGATGAACTCATTCAACAAATTGAAGAAAAAATTCATTTTGATCGGCGTTTAACGATCGATAAACTTCATGAATAATATTGATGACGACGATGAGGTCCAAGACGCGGTAATAACGTGGTTAAGAGAGCAGGCGCGAGACTTCTATGACGTTGGAATCAAGAAACTCGTTTCCAGGTTCATTAATGCATTAATCCATGGTGACTATGTTGAAAAATAAATAAAGATATGTTCTAAAGGTATTATAAGTCAATCCCAAAATAAAATGCTTTAGAAATATTTTCTGGACTTTGTATCTTTACTTTCAGAATATCCCTCGTATATATAATTATTATTAATAATATATAGTTTTATATAGTTATTATATATACTTATTATTATTATTTATTAAGAAATTAATAAAGTAATATAAATAATATAATAATAACCTTCATTGCTGAAGGCGCAACCGATATTAAACAAGGAGGCGGTGGAGGTGCTAATGGAGGCGGTGGTGGTGGTGGCGGAGTAGGTTTTGTTTCAAGCTTCTCGAGTACTTCATCCTCCACAATTTTCAGAGTAGCTTTTGCGTCGTCTGGTAAACTTCCCGAAGCTACCAACTGTTCTAGACGCTTTCTTTCAGATTTTTCATTATTAATTTGTCGTGACAATGTTTCAAGGTTATCTTGTAACTCAGAGATTTTTTGCTTTGTCTCTATGTGCATCGACGTCTCTTTCTCGAGACGTTCTTTGATTCTTGCTAAACTGGCCTCCATATCTTCCTAAAATGCACATTAATTTAGCGATTATATAATTTTCATTAATTGTCTTAATTATGTTTATTAATTATGTTCATCAATTATGTTCAAATTAATAGAATTAAAAAATTATTATAACTAGAAATTTCATTAAAATTGAAGAAGTTTATAATAATCGAAATAAGTTACAAAAACAATATAATATATAAAAAAATGTGTAATAACTATTAACAAAAATATATATTAAATATAAGTTTAACATGAAAAGTGTATGAAAAAGAAAATTACAAATGATTAAATTATAAATGAGATATTTTTAATAAAAGTAATTATCTCTTAGTACATTAGGCAAAATCTTAATATTCATTAAAATATTTATTAGAAAACTTTTAAAAATGTATTTATTTTCAGAAAAAAAACTCTAGATGTCTAAATCGTGACTATTTATAGTAAAGAAATAAATAATGTGCAGAGCAATAGAGTGATAGAGCATTTGACATGTGTCATATATAGAATATGAGATTAATAAATAAAATTTATTTCATGTGAATATATATATAAATTTACAAAACAAATAGTGCTCAAATGTTATTAAATTAGTCTTAAATTTGAAATCCTCAATAAGATATAAAAACAGCTTCAAATCTGAATGTAACATTTTTTCATTTTTATAAAAGGATGTCAATTTCATTTTTATAAAAGGATCTCAATCAGTTTAGATATTTTTAATATATTTTAAACATATGTATAACTTTAATAAACAAATCAAAAGAAATCAAGGAAAGCGAATTTGTTTCATATGCATCATATATATATATATATATATATATTGTTTTAGGAAATCACACAACCAATCTCTTATTATCTTCAAAAAAAATAGCAAAATTTTAAATATAAAATATATATATATATTTTAAGATAATAAGAGATTGTCTGATTTCCAAAAACAATATTGATTATCAACCGTACTTTCTCTTGAGTCCTCAAATCTAATTCCTGCTCTTTCTTAGCCAGTCTTGTGGACATATCCGAATTTTCACGCTCCAGTTCTTCGGCCTTTTTTCTTGCTGCCACAAGTTCCTCTTCTTTTGCGAGAAGGTGGACAATCTCTTTTACATTTATTTCGATCGGAGCCACATCGGGATTTCTTATCAAGCCTGTCTCGTTGCTTTCGGACTGTAGAACAATTTGCTGAACGATTCGATCGAACAGCAACCAATGCTGAGGATGTGAACCGTAATCCACTAAAAAAAGTAATCAACATTATAGTATGTCTTATATATCTTATCATAACACAATCTATCGATTCAAGAACTCACATGGCAACAAAAGACAATGTTCAAGCAAACTAAGAAGATGAGGATAAGCAGCAGTATGACTGAGCTTCCGTCGCAAAAGATCGAACATGGCACTAGCACTCTTAGTATCCACATGCTCCTTCTCAAATTTCCTGGCAAGCTCCTTCTCGTCCTCATTCCGTACCATTTCAAAGAAATCGAGATGCCTATCGAGTGTCTCATTCTCATATCTTCTCAATTTCTCGATAATAGGCTGAATGCCGAGCATCAGTAACTCGTATCTTAGGTGCAGTCTGAACTCCAATGTCACCTGACCGGGCCCATAGTTCAGCACAGCGTTGATAAATGACATGATTGCCGTCTTCAGAGATAGATTGTCCTTATAGATGCCAAAGTTTTTGTCAAGATTATTGATTATACATTGGAAGCGTGTTCTCTCGGAATGATATTGTTGGAAGTGCAACATGGCCTCTAGGACCTTGCGGTGACCTCCCGGCACCAGACAAACTGCACCGAGGATCTCTAATACAGAGATCTTTGTCTTTATATTCTCAGTCGCCAGCGACTGCGATATCGTGTTGATTGCCGTCGGGTGCGCCAATACATGAGCTCTACCGTTCTAGAAAAAAAGTTAATTATTGAATAATAAAGAAGAAATAGCATGATACGCGCTTGGTTTCTCTTAACGAAATTAGAAGATAAGAGATTAGTTAATTAGTGATTCGCATATCTTCAAAAGGATATGAGAAAATTAAGTAAGAGTTGTTTATTTGATTCTCTCTCTTCGAGATGTACAATCTATATATATCGTTAATAAATCTTCTTGGACGCTTATTACATAAGTTAGTAAAGACTCACCGAATTGTTCATTAAAGCTTTTAGACATCCTATAACGCTGGTATGGAGATTGCTATTAGCCGCCTCAGCATTCATAGTCTCTAATACTTGTAAAAGAGCATTTAAACCATCTAGTTCTATAAATCTGAGGACGAAACTATGCGGTTGTGTCCTCAAAGCAGTCTTTAGGGCTTCGGCTTGGCGCATTTGATTCGATACCTCCTCATCTTCCTCTGGAAAAGGACTCTGCACAGAATATTCAATATGCTAATCATATATTATTATTAGAGGAATAAAGTTGAAAATAATTCGCGGTATAATTTATATAACTTTCTGGGAAAGTTATTAACTCTAAGCAGTCTTATTATTGCAAATTTATACGCATAATATGAAAATACATATTTTTTAGACACACACTCTCCCCTTTTTCCCCTCCACTCCATCAAGTCTTCTAAATTTACTTTGTCTAATTTTTTTATTCTTGATTCATATTTTAGTAAGAAAATTTTTAAAGCAAAATGGAAATAATCGCAATCATAACAAATAAAATTATAAAATAGAAATATTTATTGCAAATATCAATGCTGTTACATAAATTGTAATAAATAATATTATAAAATAGAAATATTTATTGTATGCAAAGCAATGTTGTGTAATATTATTGATATCTCTATATTCTGGTTAGAGAATTTCAATATATTTAGTATACAAAAACTTTTTTAATTAGAACATTAGATGCAGTCTGGAATGTCAAATACATTTTATGAAAAAGCTGATCGCGTCGATAGTTAATAGCTATCCATTTCATTAAACAATTTCGTTCACTCACGCTTGCTATCGTTTTCAATCTATTGATATAGTCCTCGGGGTCACCACTAAGGTCGGTTGTCCGCAAGCCTCCGTTGTCCAGCGTGCCATTACCTTTTCTAGAGCAATATATCTGCCACTTTTTATTCACAGGAAGTGCTAAAACCGCTTGCCGATTGGCTTGAGTTAAATCCAATTCATCGACGAGTTCGAGAAACATTTTATTTAGCTCTTCCTCGGCCGGCATCGGCAAGGTAGGTGTCATCGCTTGTAGCGTGAGCGTACCCGTGTGTTCCACAACGCAATACGTGATTTCCGGTGGCTCATCATCCTGCAAAAAAGAGCAATTGAATTAATTCAGCATTCTGTCACATACAGACTATTACAGATCATACAAATAATACTGTATCAATAAGCATGAAAGAGATACAACATAGTAGAGGCACGACTGAATATATTTTCTTGTTCTAAGTCTCCTCTGAGTATACAAGTTAAAAGTATGAATTCTGTCGCTTTTCATTCCGTATATATGTATATATTTTTATTCCGTATATTTATATATATGTTTCATAGTTATTTATATATTGTATATGATATATACTTATATAATATATATACAGGGTGGACCATTTTAATCAATCCACGCAATTATCTCCCGAACTAAGCGTTGTTTGAAAAAATGTTTTAAATAGAACTTACTCTGTTTCAAGGGGGACATCTTATTATGGACACAATTCTTATCTAGGTAGAGGTGCCTCCGAGATATCAAAATAATCTTTGTTTTTTTAAATAGAACTACTATAATTTTTTTATTTAAATAGATTCCTTGCAATTTTAGACATAAAAAGTTATAAGGATAGAATGGCCAAAAAGTGACTAGTTTACGAGATATTTTATACTTTAATTTGGCATAATTTTACATAAACTATGAAAGATCTCGTCAAATATTCATTTTTCGATGATCTTACCTCAATACTTTTATGCACAAAATAATGAGAGGAATCAATTGGTGTAAAGAAAACATATAGTTGTACTTAAGAAAAAATATGTCGTAGCTATTTGCAAATTACATATTTTTTTTTTAAACAACTATGTGTTTTCTTTACACCAATTGATTTCTCTCATTATTTTGTCCATAAAAGTATTGAGGTAAGATCATCGAAAAATGAATATTTGACGAGATCTTTCATAGTTTATGTAAAATTATGCCAAATTAAAGTATAAAATATCTCGTAAACTAATCACTTTTTGGCCATCCTACCCTTATAACTTTTTATGTCAAAAATTGCGAAGAATCTATTTGTGTAAAAAAATTAGGGTGGTTCCATTTAAAAAAACAAAGATCACCTTGAAATCTCGGAGGCACCTTTACCTAGATGGGACTTGTGTCCATAGTAAGATGTCCCCCTTGAAACAGAGTAAGTTCTATTTGAAACATTTTTTCAAACAACGCTTAGTTCGGGAGATAATTGCGTGGATTGATTAAAATGGTCCACCCTGTATATGTATATACATATATATATATACACATATATATTTATATAATATATACAAAATATAGATATATATATATATATATATACTTATATAAATAACTATAAAACGTATAAAAATTGTATTGTTTCAAGAAAAAATAAATTTGGTGTATCTATTAATTTTAATATAATTTAAATATATAATTCCATTTTACTTTTAAAAACTATTGTACACAAATAAATTTTCTAAAAAGAAGAAATTTTGCAATATTTTTTATTAATATCAATATACATATAATCATTATATGTACAATCATTATATAATCAATATCAATATAATCATTATATTTCTTGTTGAGAAATATACAATGATTTGATCTTAACAAAAAAAGATAACGTAAAATTCGCGAACACATTTTTACAATATCAAATGAATTATATTGAAATAATACTACTGCTATGTCTATACATCGTGTGAATTATATTTAAAATACTAGTTATACGCACATATGTATGTGTATAGACTTTCGGGGAAGCAGATAGCATCGCGATCAATAATGCAACTTGCTGTTGCATTGTCGCAGTTCTTTGCGCTGGATTCCGCTTTCGACTAATAAAAGTCGTGAAGCTATTTATACACTTTTCCATTGAATTAGTTATCGTAGCGATTTGATTGAATTTTTATGAAAATAAGAGAGTTACAACGATCGAGGCTATGCAACTAGCTCTTAATCTTATTAATGTATGTAAGTTTAAGAGAATGTTGTCAATGATCTCATGATCACATATATATAACATCGAGCATTCTATGAATATTCATCTTTCTTCCATGAAATGAAAATAAGATTCTATATGTAGAATGTTTATACATCTCATATATGATTTGGATGTATATTACAATATATAATATGTATATTCATTGATGTATTTTATATGTACATACAGTATGTACATACACATACAATGTATGTTAAATGTCTATACATAATATGTACATACTTTGTTGTACATAAAATGCAAATATATATACAGAAAATGATTTTTGTGATCTAATGCTTTGTTTTTTGAGATATATGATTAATTTTTGCAACATAAAATAGTACAAACCTAGCACAGCACAGCACAATTTTTTTTTTTACAAAATAACGGTACTAACTTTGCGCACATAACTAGAAGCCGATAGTAAACAAACTTCTTAAAAGTCGGACAAAATATACTGTTACATAAATCAATATACATCTTATAATTTAAGAATCAATAAAACCCATTTTTTTGTCTAAACAATCTCTTAAAAAAATATAGTCTCTCTCTTATATATTCTTTAGATTATAAAATTAAATGATTAGGAACAAAGTACTATTAGCATCAATTCTGGCAGCATTCAAAATACATGTTTTCCATCACATGTTTATTCGGTCATTACAATGTCAACAGTTTTGAAAGAGCGAATTCCATTATATTCGCGAAAATTGTTCTCTTTTCAATGTATTTGTTTTTAGATTGTTAAGATCTTTTAACTCAAGTTTCTTGATATCACATGTGAAAAGAAACTCGTAAAAACTGTGCAACATTTTACAAACAATATTATCGATAAAATACGACGGCTGAATCTACCACGGCCGATTTTAGTTCCTAAAAAAGGAATTGAATACGAGACCAATCCTTGTGAGACCGATCTTTGTTTTTCCTCTTTATTTTTCCGAGTCAAGTATTTTATTCAGGTTCGCTGGGAGTTTCGCCCTTCATTGTTCACCAGGAAAAAAGACTGTAGAACTCTTAAGGATATTAGATATATGATTATATTCACATATATTGTAAAATATAATTAATCTCCAGCTAAAACGTCTTACAGAGTAAAGTAAAAATCAATCGAGTAATGAAATCTGTAAATCGCAGAACTAACCAAAGACGACCATTTGTAGCTTCTGTTGTTTCTGGAGGAAACGGTATACTGATTTTCTTGACTCAATCGACCATCGCGGTCACGATGTCAAAGACCTCGAATGTTCGTGTTTATACGAGAGGGACATGTCAGATCTCATACACACAGAGCACACACATTCACGCACACACGCACGCACGTACACACGCACACGCACACGTCGTCAACGCTGCACGATTTCTTTTTTACGCATGATATATATCCCGCGAGAATCTTGAATTATTTATTAAACAAAGAATAATAATTTAATTAGATTTTGTGTGAACTTTCAGCGCCATGGATTTTTCGTTCAAGAATGCCTTTACTTTCGATGAAAAGAAAATTATTACATCATTAAAATCATACATGTTCCATATTGTGAATAATACAATTTGCGAATAGTACGAATATATTCAAAAATATTAATACTATACCAAATATTTTAAAAATGTATCAAAATATTTCATAAATTATAAAATGCGAAGATAAAATAAAATTATATGTATATGTTTTTTATTCAATTTTTTGTATGAATTTTACTATAACTCATTTTTAATTTTAAGTACCTACTTAATATTAATATTAATATTACTATTACTAATACTTAATATTAAAAACTAAAAATTGACATGAGACCATGTAGGAAAGTTAGTTTTAAAAAGAATATTTCTGAAATATTATCTGATTTATTGAGATATATAGGGTGTCTTGGAACTGGTGGTACAAGCGGAAAGGGGGTGATTCTATATGAAATAATAAGTCGAAAATGTAGAATAACATTTTTTTATACAAGGCTTCGTTTTTTAGAAAAACGACTTTAAATATTAGTCAGATATGCGTGCTATGTCTGAGCTCACTATACGTTTGAAACAAAAAATAAATTTAGCTTTCGAACTCTTAAAAACACAAAATACGCTGGCAAGAACTCGTATAAAAATACGAAGAGCACAATTATGTATACGGCAAAACGGGCAACACTTCCAACAATTTTTGAATTAATAAATTAAAGTTCTTAAAAAGTAAACATATCTTGACTTATATATTATGTATCCCCGAAGTATGACATTAACATTGTTTGTAAACACAAATGTGTGCAAAGGTAATATATAATGAGCTCGGTTGAGACCAGACATAGCATATCTGACGAATATTTAAAGTCGTTTTTCTCAAAAATGAAGCCTCATATAAAAAAATGATATTCTACATTTTCGACTTATTTTTTCATATATAATCACCTCCTTCCCGCTTGTACCACCAGTTCCGAGACATCCTGTATAAATATACATACACACACATATATATGTATACATACATACACACACACACACACACACACACACACACACACACACACACACACACATATATATATATATATATATATATATAGTATATTTCTAAGAGTATATTTCTAATATATTATCCAATACATACATACACACACACCACACACACACACACGCGCGCGCGCGTGTGTATGAAACACTCCCTTCTTGTTTGTATCACCAATTTTGGAACATCCGGTATATATGTAGTTATGATGTATTATCTTATTTTTCAATCTTGGGTAAAATTTAAAAATAATAAGTGCTGAGACACTATTTCAACATCTCAATTTTGTCAAGCGTATTACTTGTGTCGACATTACGGTTATATTTATTTTATTTAAAAAAAACATATACAAGAAGAAGAAAGCTGCAATCTGAAAACTAGAATAGAACATGTGCGACTTTTATAAAGGCAATGTCAAGCGTTGATGATGTCAATGATGTCAAGACATATAGCACTTGGCATGCGGAAAGAATTTCCTACTGATGTCTCACTAGGTTGCAGATAAATGAAGATAATTGACGAGAATCACAGAGAAATCTTTGAAGTTGTTGCAACGTTATCCAATCTTGATCACGAAATAATTTTCTACTTGCATGACTATTGACTGTTATATATGACTGTTGATAATAGTAACATCTTCAATTGCTGGAAAAATATATGAGTTGAGAATTTATAGACAACTGTAAATAAAATAGATTTTTATCGTTATTATAATTTATATATGTATTTGGAACAAAAAATATATCAATATTGATAAGATTTAAATTAAAAAAAAAAGATAACCAGCCAACGGTATATGGTGTTCCCAAGCGGTCACCTATCCAAGTACTAACCATGCCCAATTTAACTTCAGTGATCGGACGAGAACTAATATTTTAACAAATATTTATTTAATACTTTTAATGTGTATAATAAATATCACAACAATACTTATATCTATAATTCCTGCCTAGCTCAGGCTTGACCTACCTTATCACACACACAAATACATACAATTTATAATAACAATAAACTTTTCACATTGCCGGTGTATGTTATTTTACCTTATCCTTACTTGCTCTCTTACTCTATGTGATACGTGGCTAAGAGGCTTATCGGTCTATAACTGATTGGTAATGTTTTATTTTTACCTGGTTTATGGATTGGTATTATATATGCGATCAAATTAACATAAATAATTGGCAATGAGAGCCGAGAGCAATAAATAAGGCGCATAAATTAATAGTAAATATAAATTTAATAAAGACATTTTGCAAAATACATGGCGTACGTTTCGGTCCCTTATTAGGGCCATCTTCAGCGCAATCGAATAGAAATTTAAACGGTTACAATAAAATCATAAATAAATTCGCAGTCAAATAAAATTATACATAATAAAAGTCAATAATGTTAGAACGGATTTTGATCTCTCATAGGTGTAGTGTAACGGATGCATCATAAACGTTGTCAGGCATCTACAATATCTTAGAATACTCCCAGGTTGATAAGCCAAGGAGCGAATGCAGACGGATTAATTGCATCGTTTCCATGTATGTGTCCTTCATGATGGAAACGTTCAAAAAATGAAGATGCCTGTCAAGATATGAAGCGTTTATGTATGTCGTATGTAGCGGAGACATTACAAAAGATTCTTAATTAGACATGGTGAAACTTACAGGTGTGTGAATGCAGGAATTAGATGTTGAGAAATCACAAGAATAACGAACTTTTATAAACATGATTGGTTAATTAGCGCAGTTTAATATTATATGTTATGAGAGAACATGTCTCGATGACAGTTCGAGAGACAGTAAATCAGCTGATTTAAAATTGACAAGGTGAAAAGACAAAAACAGCAAAAAACAAAGACAGCAAGTAAGAACAACATAGTTATAATAAGCAAAGGTGTCGAGGTTAAATTTTTGAAAGCATATTAATTACCGTCATGTAAGAATCAGGCAACCATTTGGTGTCCGTCTGTAAATTTAAATTATTTTTTGCCTCTTAATAAATAACATTTCTGAAATTAGTTTTTTGTCAAGGAAAAATTCTCTGTCTAAAATTTCTATTTTATTCCACTTAAAATCATGATCGAATGTGAGTCTATGGTCGGTGATAACTGACCGGTTAGTGGTATTTCCTAATATGATTTCGATGTTCTGAAATCCTTGTATGTAATTGCCTACTCGTTTAGCCAACGTAAGATGCGTCACAATTATTGCAATTAATTTTGTACTACATTATTGTGTTCTGCTTTTGCAAGAGTGTCTTTATGTATTTTAATAAAATTACGCATCTTATTTAGACTAGTATATGTAATTTTAACATTCACATCTTTAGTTCTTTTTTTAAATTGTTCAGAAATGTTAGGGATATAAAGTATTGTGAAAAAAGAAGCAGGCTCAGTAGTCAGTTCATCAACAGTCTCGTCTTTTTATCTGATCTTAATTTAATAAATAAAGTTTGGAGACGATTATAAAATGTTCGAAAGATGAATTCTAGTGGGTAGCCGTTATTCAATAAAATTTCAATGCTCAATTCTAGATTTTTTTGATGGAATGTGGAATGGGATAAAAAGATCGCTCTGTCAATTAAACTTATTGCAGTGCCCCTCTTCTGGCAGACAGGATGATTAGAGAAAAAGTTCAAGTATCTCCCCGAAAAAGAAGGTTTATGAAACCAGTCAAATATAATGTGATTATTTCTTAAAATCATGGACATCCAAGAAGTTCGCGCCTTATACTCTACCTCAAATATAATACCATTTCATCAAAGGTGGTGTGAAAACGAATACATTACACTGTCCGATATTTGACCTCCTTTTTGCAACATGAGTGTGAATAGTCATTTCCGATGTATTTTTGCTGAACACGAGTCCGTTGGCCATTGGCTACCACAATTTTGAGCAAAACGTCGTTGTTTTTGGCCTCTTTAACGCCATTTTTCTCAAAATTGTGAAATTATAGCCAAAGGACAACGGATTCGTGTTTAGAAGGCAAAAATACATCGGAAATGACTATTCACAGTCATGTTGCAAAATGGTGTTGGACAGTGTTATTATTCATAAACGTATAGGCTTCAACTTGGTACGTCGTATAATACGTGAAAACGGTTGTTTGTACGAAAAAAAAATATACAACCTTTTTTGTAGAAAATTTTCTAATCTATACATTTGATAATAGCTATTTTAGTTATAGGACCAATAGGTACGGAGATATTTATTAAAAACTCATTTTTTACACCTATCATTCGCTGTACAACTTTTTCCGTATAATGGATTGAGAGATGGGGACTTTTGATATATTATTTATAACTACTAAATGAAAATACATATCAAAATTCAGCTAGCTCGGATTTTTTTCGTAATTTTGGTGTTTTTTTTACTAAAGTGACTGAACTATATTAGATTGCGATCCGAATCCAGTTCATGGAGTGCATTTATGTCAGTATAATTGTTAACTTGTTTGTTTATAACTATGTCTATTGTGCTGGGGATACCTCCATTATTTGGTATATGCGTAGGTTCGTTTGGATACATAATTGTTACATTGTTCTGCTGTATATAATTATTTAGTCTGGCATTCAAATCACCAACCAATAATACCTTGTTAGCCACTCCAAACAATACATTTAAGTCCCTATTTGAAATTCTATTTAGTGGTCTATTGTACGCGGCTATAATGTGAATGTTATTCTCCAGTCTAATACATATATTTTCTATTGCGACCTCTGATTTCAGTTTAATTTCCTGATACGGTATATCTTTTCTTATTAGAACGGCTACTCCTCCTGCTCTATTCTGTCTCTCTTTCCTGATACAACTATAATCCTTGATTTTTAGTCTATCATTTTTATTTAATTTAGTTTCATTAATTAGCATGATTCCTATATTCAGTCCACACAAGAATTCTATTAAGCCTGCAATTCTATCACGAATACCATTTGCGTTCCAGCTACAAATTGTGATTTATCCATGTTTTTGTTCTAACTCTACGGTAAAATTATAAAATACTTCGAATTTTTCAACATGTGATTTACACTTCGAAAATTTGTTATTTAAATTTCTAATGTCATTGAGCATTTCTTTCACATTTATAAGGCTGTTTAAGTTTTTAAATTCGCTTACTAATGATGTAAAGTCTGTATGTGTTTGATCACTCGTGCCGTCTGTTTCATGTGTTGTTGTTGTTTATTTTTGCCCCGTCCTATGTGCTTGTACCCATGGATTATCTGCTTCCATCTTCTTGAGTGGTATGTCATTTCTGAGTCTGGGGAACTTACTTTCATCCGTGATGTCAACAGTAATGTTTCCTTTTGGTTGATGTTTATTTGTCCCTGTCGCCTTTGTAATCCAGGTTAATTTTTCTATATATTTCTCGCAGATAATGGCATTTGCTAAATGGTCCTTGCTACAATTTGCACATCTTGCTGGAATGGTTGCTGATTTTTTGCATGCCCTTGTTAAATGATCTTCTGCACACTTGAGGCATTTGGGTGTAACATGGCAGTTTGATGTTGCATGCCCCCACTTCTGGCATCTATGATATTGCGTGATGCGCTTTTTATTGAGATATCTCTCCCACGTTATTTTAGTGACTTAAGTGTTTTTGAAGTGACGGCTCAAGGAGGAGGGAAGGGAGGAGACGCGTTGATAGTTTCATGTACGTGCGATGTCGTATTTCTTTTAGCGCGCTTGCGCGGATAACTCCCTGGGGTTTATTTTGACGCTTCTGTTTTCTAGACGTTTTTCTTCTCTATATAGTTTTTTCTTAAAGTTTATGTTCTTTTATATAAAGAAAAGGTGTGCTCTTTCCTGTTTATAATATATACGTAGTAAAACTTATCCACGGTGATTGTCTGTTTATTATCTTTATGCAACAATCCTTTCAATATTTGTTCGCGTGGTATAGCCAACAGGTTATGGGCCCAGAGGGCCTGTCTAAGTAAAAATTGTGAATACTATTGGAAGATCCGACAAAGTACAAGAGGAGAAAATGGCGGAAATCACGCGTATCGCGATAACGAAACTAAAAAACGATAATTACCAAGTGTGGAAATATAAAATGGAGTTATTGCTTATTAAGAAAGACCTTTGGGATGTAGTGAATGATGCCGCGCCTATAGAAACGACGTCAGATTGGAATAAAAGAGACAACAAAGCTCGCCCAACCATTGGCCTCCTCGTCGATGATAACCAGTTGGTGCACGTACGATCTCCTATGACAGCAAAACAGGCGTGGGATGCATTAAAGGCATATCATGAGAAGTCTAGCCTCTCGAGTAAGGTTTTTCTGCTTAAGAATATTGTTAATCTCAAACTACAATGTGGTGACATAGAAGAACACCTAAATGCAATTTTAGAATTACCCGACAAACTAACTGCTCTAGGGAAAAAAATTGTAGACACATTACTGATAGCAATAATTTTAGGAAGCCTGCCCGAATCTTATAGTACATTGGTGACTGCGCTGGAAAGTAGAGCTGAAGATACCCTGACTCTGGCACTGGTAAAAGGAAAACTCATAGATGAGTACAAACGTCGCAGGACTGCTAGAATAGAGGACGCCATGAAAGCGGCAAATAAATCTGGAAGGACGTGCTATTTTTGTCGAAAGCAGGGACACTACAAGAGAGACTGCGCTAAATTCAAAAGGTGGAAGACCAGTAAAGAGAAAGCTCCCCCCTCTCTCTCTCTTCTCTCTCTTTCTCTCTGGACTGGTGAGGATGACAGTAGCGACGAAGAGAATGAAGCAGTGCAATGTAGTTTCGCGGCCCACGATAAATTGACAAGCCAAGAAGATTGGTATGTGGATTCTGGGGCTACAAGCCATATGACGAACAACAAGAAATTCTTTAAAGAACTGAAAAAGATTAATAGATCAGTTACGGTGGTTAATGGACAGAAGTTACTTGCAGAAGGAAAGGGGAAAGGAATATTAAAGTGTATTAACCAAAAGGGAGAAGTGACGTCAGTCATGGTATAAAACGTGTTGTATATCCCATCAATCGCAGAAAACCTATTATCGGTACGAAGACTAGCAATCAAAGGATTTACAGTACAGTTTGATGACTCAAAATGTATCATTGCCTCCGAAGGAAAGAAAATAGCTTATGCAGAACCATCAATTGGCATGTACAGATTACAATTAAATGAAGCGGTGATGTCAGTGAAATCAAGGCACACGTTACTATGTCAGCACACCTGGCGAAAGAAAGGGCATAGAAAGTTTGGTCATCGGAGTCAAGGAGCTATACAACAACTCAGTCAAGGCTTAGCTACAGGAATTACAATTGAGGATTGTGGAATAAGGGAAACTTGTGAATATTGCATTAAAGGTAAAATGTCCAGACTACCTTTTCCACAGGTATCGGAGTCAAGGAGTAAAGCGCCCTTGGATTTGTTACACACAGATGTTTGTGGACCAATGCAAGTAAAAACCCCTGGTGGAAAAAGGTATGCGCTAACAGTTATAGATGATTACAGTCGGTTTACTCACAGATATTTGCTTGACAAGAAATCCAGTACAAAGATTGCTCTAAAAAGATATATTGATCTCGTCTCAAATAAATTCAACAGAAAATCAAAGGTTATACGATCAGATCGAGGACGGGAGTATATTGATAAGAACTTATAAATCAATTAGAAAAGGAGAGCGCGCAAGTGCAGTTGACAGCATCGTATTCTTCATAACAAAACAGTGTGGCAGGAAGGAAGAATCGCAGCTTGATGGATATGATCAGGTGCATGCTAGACGACGCCAAGTTGCCGGATCAGTACTGGGGAGAGACGATCAGCACTGCCAATTATTTTCAGAATCGTATGCCAACGAGAGCAACCAATAAGACTTCATATGAGCTGTGGGAAGGGATTGTGCCTGATGTAAAGCATATTCACATTTTTGGCTGTACAGCTTATGCGTTAGTGCCGAAGCAATTGCGTAGAAAGCTTGATTCTAAAGCCACTAAGGTTAGAGAACCTCAAAGAGAGAGAAGCGACAACTGGTCATGTGACCAGTCGTTCGTGATTGGCTGGCATAATATGTGCTATTTGGGCATTGCGACGCCAATGCAGATCGCTAACCTCACAGCACGTCACACATTTGACATGTTTCGATATTCTGCATTGGCGTCGCAATGCCCAAATAGCACATATTATGCCAGCCAATCACGAACGACTGGTCACATGACCAGTTGTCGCTTCTCTCTCCTTGAGGTTCTCTAACTAAGGTATTATTTATGAACCAGGATCGAAGGCATATCGATTATTAAATCAGAGCACAAAAAAGATAATTGTAAGTTGCGACGTTCAATTTATTGATGAAGAAGCCCCGGACGAACAGTATACTGAGGTCGAGTTCATGGAGGATCCCTTAACACATCTAAATAATATTTCTGTACGGAGAGCAACAAAGTACTCCAAGACGGGAAACAAGCTTGGTAAATCACAGTAAGCTGGACGAGAAAACATTAGTCTCCGAAGGATACGCAACAGGAGGAGAAAAGTACAACTTCAGATCGACAGGAAAGTGACAAAACAGAAACAAAGGTTATCAAAACTGTAGATAGCAAAAATGAAGTAAAGCAGGATCGATCAGAAAGTCTGAACGGAAGAATAAAGGACAACCTCCAGGGAAATTTAGGGATATGCTGAACATGGTAAGAGAAGCACGTGAACCAAAAAATATTCGTAAACCACTAACAGGTCCGGATGCACAGAGATGAAGACGGGCAATGACAGAGGAATTGGATGCATTGGTGCAAAATAGTACTTAGGAGCTTGTTGATCCACCAAAGGACAGAGCTATAATAGGATGCAAGTGGGTCTTTAAGATTAAACACAACGAAGTAGGAGATACTACAAGATATAAAGTCAGACTTGTTGCACAGAATTTCTCACAGAAATTTGGCATAGATTACGATGAAGTCTTCGCCCCAGTGGTCAGACAGACGACTATCAGGATACTACTGGAAGCAAAAACGGCATTCATTAACGGAGAGTTAAGGGAGAGTATTTTTATGTGACAACCAGAGGGCAACAGAGTTAGCATGGGGGATGAGAAGAAGGTTCGCCGATTGAAGAAAAGCATCTGCGGACTAAAGCAAGCAGCCAAGTCATGGAATGATAAATTGAAAGAAGCATTGCAGATATACGGTTTTGTACAAGGCAAAGCAGATAGCTGTCTCTTTACGAAAGAAGACAACAAGAACTGCATTCTGTTAACAGTATATGTCGATGACATGCTGGTTACAGGAAACTTGCCGAAATTTTTACGCGACACAATGCAAATGTTGAGTAAGCTATTCAACGTCGTGGACTTGGATGATGTCAAACATTATGTTGGAGTTGGAGTAACACGAGATATCAACGGAATTTTTTATTTGAACCAACGAAGCTATATTCAAAAAATAATTGAAAATACAAAAATGGAAAATTCAAAATCATCAGCAATACCACTGAATCCAGGATATTTGAAATTAGATCGCGGAGATTCATTAGATGATAACGTACAATATCAAAAATTAATGAGGCATTATTGTATGTAGCTGTGAAATTAAAAAATACAATAACAAAAAAATTAAAAAATACAAAATACCCCCAAAAATACAGAAAAATGTAACCAATATCTCGTCGCATCCTCGTTGCATTTCCGGGTTCGGCAGAAAACGAGATTAAAAGAAGCAAAAGATTAATGTTCAAGAAGATAGTTTTGGGAAGGTGAAGAGCGGATGAAGCACACCACATACTCACACACACAGTTCACAAAATCATAGCAAGTTTACATGGTAACACAAGTTTCATTTAATAAATCAGAAAAAACTCTTTACAATTATATACAATCAGAAGTTCTTATTCTTCAATTTATTATGCTTAAGCGCAAATCCCTTCTTCCCCCGCACTCAGTTGCTTACACATTCCCTTACAAACACACACAAAACATACCTTCTTTTTCTCCTCCCCCCTTCCCCCCAAAAAACTCACACGGACGCGTTTTGTGGTGGCTCCATACATCATCCGAATTTCTATAAATGTACCATATGTTCTTGCTCAATTTTCAAGGTGTTCCCCAATGATTACGAACTTCTGAATAATTTTATCGTATTCAGGAGGTCAAAATCTACAAAAAACACTATTCCTTTCATTTACACCTTTTGGGGCCAAAATCGGCCCTTTTTTAACATCCTCCTTTGAGGTTATATTTTCAGCTTGATCAGGCATTGTGATTTCCACAGTAAGGACGCGCTTTCCTTATAGTATTTTGTTGTTGTTTTTACTATTTTTATTTTTAGCAACTTTTCCTCACTATTTTTTGTGTTTTATTTGTAACTTTTACTTCTGACACCATGTAATGACTTGTGTTATTATTTTATTAGTGTTTATTCTATTACGTTAAAATACAGGTTATGCTGATATACTGTAGATGTCTCTACGTGACAGAACGGGCCTGAAGGACGAGACCTGGTGTGTTACAACGTGGTATGACCACTGATCTATATTATATGGATAGCTGATGCCCTTTGTTCTCGAGGCCCAAACATGTACCCAATTGAACGGCGCCATAACAGAGAAAAAGTTGTACATATACGCACGTAATTGGCTGGTTAGGCACTACACTGTCACAGCTGTATGCACACACATGCACACATTACACACATACGCACACAGACACCTACATTCCTCTAACATGGCGGACTTCAATTGGGTACAGCGCCACAGGGCCAGTCAGCTATCCATATAATATTAGATCAGTGGGTATGACTGTTGCCGAATGTATTATTTCCAGTTGGTACAGAAATATATAATTTGAGAATTTTTTCGACAACTATAATATATAACTTTCGATAACTATAAATATAAATTTCGATAACTATAAATAAAATAGATTTTTATTGTCTAAAGCAACATAGTTATTTTTAGTCTATAGCAACTTACATGAACAATATTTCACAAAATAATTAGATTTTCGTCCATTAATTTTTGCATCAAAAATGTGGACGAACAATATGACTTCTAATCGAGAAACACGTGCGCTTTAGTAAGCAATGATGACATATATTTTCTGGAAATAATCATGGATAATAATGACATTAAGAAAGTTTTACATACAATAAAATTGTATCTTCATTAAATGCAGTTGAAGTATTTCTTTATAAATAAGCAATTGTAGTGTGTATAAATAAAATTAAAATTTTTATTATCAGGCTAATTTAATATATCCCTATCTTTATCCTTTCATATTTTTATTTGTTAATATTATTTTTATACTTTTTATAATAGATGAAATATATACAAATTTGTAGAAACGCTTTTCACATGTTGAATCTATGAAAATCAACGAAAACACGCACTTAAAACAGATTTAAACAAATATTAGTATATATATATATTTGTAGACTTCACTCTGAGATTTTATGATACTAAATCGCATAAGAGACGAATCAAGAGAGTACAGTTAATAACTGAATCCTTTTCACTTTCAGTCAACTTTCAAATTACGCGTGTATTTAGCTTGACGGAGAAATGCTTCGATAAATTTATGCACTATGTACATATTCGCATATGCATTTGAGAATAAGAAAAAATAAATATTAAGAAGGTTTACACACAATTAAAAACATATGTAGATATCAAACATTCTTTATGATAATATTAATATATTATATAATATATAATAACAATAATAATAATTAAAAGTTTTTGGAAATTAAAGTCAAATTCGTATATATTAAAAAACTAAATTTAATTATAAATTAAAAAGAAATGTTTAAATATATAAATAGAAATGTATATAATATATTGTAATTATGTTTGATAAATATTATATGAGAAAACACACACACATAGCCATATGAGAAGATTTATTTACATTATCAGATTATTCACGTGCATGCATTCCGAGAATGCTTCTATCTTTTCATATTACAGATGTCAGCTCTATTGGCCTAACAAAAGAAGAATCATTGGCATACACACACGCGCGCGCGCGCACACACACACGCACACGCACATACATCTAGTATACAGGGTGTAGAAAAAGTACAGCGAAATATCTCGAAAAATATAAGTTTTATAAAAAAATATTTCAGATAAAAGTTGGAAGGTTTAAAAAGTTGTATGTACTGATCTTATCAGTTTGACCTTGGGTGGCGTCGTGAAATATCTCGTAAAATATTTATTTTTCGATGATCTTACCTCAATACTTTTATGCACAAAATAATGAGAGGAATCAATTGGTGTAAAGAAAACAAATAATTATTTTTAAGAAAAAGTATGTAATTTGCAACTAGCAGCTAAATATTTTTTTCTTAAAAACAACTGTGTTTTCCTTACACCAATTGATTTCTCTCATTATTTTGTGCATAAAAGTATTGAGGTAAGATCATCGAAAAATGAATATTTTACGAGATATTTCATAGTTTACGTAAGATTATGTCAAACTAAAGTATAAAATATCTTGTAAATTATTCACTGTCTGACCATCCTACCCTTATAACTTTTTATGCAGAATATTGCGAGAGAAATCGATTTATGACAAAAATAGGATGGTTCTATTTACAAAATTCAAGATGACCTTGCTCTGACCTTGGCGACGCCACCCATGGTCAAACTGATAAGAAAATACAACTTTTCAGTAAATACAACTTTTTAAATCTTCCAACTTTTGTCTGAAATATTTTGTCATAAAACTTATATTTTTCGAGATATTTTGCTGTCCCGGTACTTTTTCTACACCCTGTATATATATATTTACGTAAAAGTGCGTATTTTTTAGGCACAATGATTTAACGCAGATTGAAACAACGTGACTCAATCCTATCGAACTGTTGCGCGTTTCGTCTTATTTTATATCTAGAAATTCATTTATTCTCCTTCCTTTCTACAAGAATTTATTTTGCTTTAGGTTATATATGTATATAAACTTCCTAACAACAATGTCTTGTAATCACTAACTTGTCTTGTAATTCCTAACAACAATTTGTCTTGGCTCACACAATGAAGATTACAGCTACATATTGAGGGATTTAAGAAAAAATGCATAGATGAGTGTACCAAAGAATTTTAAAAGCTAAGATTCTCTCTTTCGTAAAATGCGTCAGCTCAATAGAGTTATCAAAAGCACGGATTTCAATTAATGTTCGATTAATAAACACGCTCTCTTTTTAATTATGCTTTATATACTTGTATTCTTCGTTCTTTTTTTTTACAAAACGTAAACATATACATATTTTTTTGCTACAAATATAAAAAGCATAGCCAGAAGGAAAAAGAGGAAACATAAATGATGCATATTATATTATTTTATAAGTTAGCTTTTGTTACCATATATTCCATTTTAAATCAAAAAAATAATTCGAAGATGTGTGTCTATAATCGAAATATGTCAATATTACTGCACCATTACAATTTATATCATCATTAATATTGTCAATAAATCTGCGAATTCTAATAATATAAAAAAAAATTAAAAAGGCTCTGGTATTAAATATCTAACTAACGGGGGGGACTATATTACAATGTATACATAACCTTAAGCACTGTCAAGGTTTAAATTTTATTATAAGTTGAGATGATCAACATCGATCGCCGAGTTTAAACTTTCGACAAATTCTGCACCAACGCGAGATAAACGTGGTGCAGACGTTCCGTGTCATTCTGTTCAAACTGTTTTTTTGTCTCTTAATAAAATAAATATCATTTCCGACATTAAGTGCTTTCCATGGATAAGTTCCTGATCCAAGATTTCCATATCCTCTCATGCGAACTCGCGATTAATCAACCTGTGGTCCGTAATGACAGAACACTGTGCTGTATTTCTGTTAATGGTGATTGCGGTGCTCTGCCAGTCGTGTTTTTAAAACTCTACTTGTCTGTTCGACATTGAAGCATTGCCATTTTCACAAACCTACATATGTTGGAAGATATTTACATTTTGAGTCTCAACATCCTCTCTGCCAAAAAAGAAGCACAGTCATCGACCTAGTTGACAGAGCTTTCCGACTCTCCCACCCGAGATTTCACCAGAAAAATTAATCATCTCAACTCATAATAAAATTTATGGCAGTGCTCAAGGTTATGTATACATTGTGAAAGTCACGCGGTCATGGACACATTCGGTTATTCAACTGACAGTTGAGTTCCGACCTTTGTGGCGCTCGGTTGGGTATGCTCGGACGACGAACTGTCAAGTGTTCGGACATTGTGCAACGCTTCCGAGCAACCGTGACCAGGTATTTTTTTCCTCAATAGCTAGAACCGGAGGGAGAATTGTCGCGATTGTAAGAACCATTGTAAGAATCGCTGGAGTCCTGAAGATGTATGCACTCTTTAGCTTGACTTACTTGCTGATGATGGTCCAATCCAGGGACCGAAACATACATTTACAGAATTAATCAATAGACTCTCATTAGAAGATAAGAATCTGCGCTTTGCTAACCGCATCTGGCTCTTAATAGCCCATTTCCCGTTAATTAGATAAAGAATATTAAGTTGATAGCAGATTTATTGAATATTATTTATAGGTAATCAATCATAAATCTATCAAAAAAATATGTCTGCACATTTATACAAATGTTAAGTTGAAGAAACACAAACAAATATTTAAAAAATGCATTAGGCACATTATTACACATTTATCTAATTCTAATAGTAGTCCAGTAAGTCTTACATCTTTCAAATCATTAATAATTTTTACGAGGAATTCAGCAAATATTTTGAAATTCCTTCTGTAAAATAATGAATTTGATAGCACAATGTTCCTCACAACATACGATTCCTTAAAGTTTTCTCATAAAGATCATAAGATCATAAATTGCCGATCGAATTCGCTTAGAAGATTGTGAAAGCTAATGTAAACAATATATATGCTATTTCGACTTTTTCGCTTCAAAATATTACAGACACAAATAATTACGATATTTTAAATCATTATCATATTGCTCTATAACAATGGAAATTAGATAATTCACTAGATAGGTAATAGTATTCTAAGTATATTTTAAATTTCTGTTTTGTGTGTTTCTTTTCAGATATATAGATGACGCTTTTGTATATGTGACTATATAATAATAATAATATTGTATTATACTGTATATTTTTCCTATAGATGATATATTATATGTTTCTATGGATGATATATTATATGTTCGATAGATGATATATTATGTTTTCTCATTGATATTTTTTTCATAACTATGGGCACAAGAGAAATTATTACCTATTCTAAAAAATTATAAATAACTTGAAATTTTAACTAATTCGTTTTCCTAAACTAACTTACTGTTGTAACTTAATATATGAGATCAATTTTCTGATATATTAATAAAATATTAATTTATAATATTTATATCAGTAAATATCAATATAATTTAATAATAGTGTAATATATTAACTATACGTAAAAAATTACGATCTAGTCAACTTCTTTCTTAATTTTATTAAGAAAGAGGTTATATTTATTTACGGAAAAATTACTTAGAACCATACCTGGAGGCAACCGCAAAATGATTTCTTCACTCGTGATGGCATAGTCTGGCAGCGACTGACGAACTCTTTCAGAGGCTGTGAACTCTTCACAGGACAGCTTGGAATCCTCTGCAAATCATGAAATCCTTGATGTAATATTTAATACAATCACACAACACGTATATAACGAAAAATACCAATGTAAAGATCCAAAGAATTCACATATATGCGTAAAAATAACGCATACTGCTAAAGTATTATCATTATAACTAATACTAGTAGCATTTCGTTGAATGGCAACAAAGAGCACCGTTAGAAAAAAATATTCAATGTTATGTGACAAAAGTAGTTAAAAAAGAAAAAAATTTCAGAATTATGTCGTAGAAATGTTATGCATCTTTATAATGTAACATAATACAATATTATTTTAACTAATTAATATTTTTTTTTTTTTTTTTTTTTTTTTTTTTTTAAACCGCTAGTCAAATAAATTCACATAGAAACACTCCTATCACTCGACCAATACTAGCAAATAAATTAAACGGGCGAAGTTTGAAGAATATTTTTCAGGGAGACGTATCTCTTGGTTTGAGATTACAAGAATCCCTTGATTATTCTCCAACAATCCCGTTAATAAATAGGCGAGAAAAATATAGGTCCGAAAAGTCGCTGAAGCAGGAATCGAACCTGCGTCTTTCGCTTGCCGGGCGACTGCTTTAACGTTGGAGAATAATCAAGGGATTCTTGTAATCTCAAACCAAGAGATACGTCTCCCTGAAAAATATTCTTCAAACTTCGCCCGTTTAATTTATTTGCTAGTATTGGTCGAGTGATAGGAGTGTTTCTATGTGAATAATACAATATGTCATATAACAATTTATAACATATTAAAACGCTATTAGAAAACAGGAGTAAGTAGTTATAGGGACATAAAATAATAACATCGCATTAAACGTCAATTTCATAACAGTCGTTGTGGTTCGTCTTTCGTTAGTTCTATAAGCGGAACATTTTGCCTAGTCATTACACACACAGTTACAATATAAGAATATTATGTATAATAAGAACAAATTACAAAAATTAAAGAAATAAGTCTGATTTAATATTTTGTGCAGGAAGAGTGTAAGATACTATATTATTATTTCGTAAAAAATATGTATATACAATATATAACGCTTTACATAAAATAAATTGTTATATTAAATAATTAAAACTAAGAATAAAAAATATACTAATCTTGAATTTCAATAATAAGATTTCATGTGAAAAGAAAAACACAGCTATCTTTTTGAAAAAATGTGTATAACAACAAAACAAAATTTGTCTGACAAAAGTACGTTTCTGGATCTTTATTATAAGCAAATACAGTTCTTAACACGTGCTGAACTAATTTATGATGACTTTTCGTTCATGCCGTATAAGTAGCATACGCGCCTTCCGTTATCGAGATTAATAATTTGTTTATAACATATACCTTATAATATTCATAAGATTACAAAAATTAATATCATCAAGAAAAAAGTTTAACGTTCAAAATACTTTACAAAGCAAAAACAAAATTAAGCAAAAAAAAAAGATGCAGAGCTGCAACATGATTTCCATAAAATGAAAAGAAAAAACAGTTATATCTGATAATCACATGATATAAATGTATATATTTCTTTTGTGTACTCTTGTATATACCGTATATCCTCCGTTTCTCTTATTTATATATGTATATATATTTATATATATTTATTTATTTTGTATATTATATATATATATATATATATATATATATATATATTTCAAATAGAGACATTCATACCACTCGACCAATACTAGTAAATAAATTAAACGGGCGAATTTGGAAGAATATTTTTTAGGGAGACGTATCTCTTGGTTTGAGATTACAAGATTCCCTTGATCATCTTCCAAACATCCCGTGAATAAATAGGCGAGAAAAATATAGGTCCGAAAAGTCGCTGAAGCAGGAATCGAACCTGCGTCTTTCGCTTGCCGGGCGACTGCTTTAACCAACTAAGCTATTCAGATTCTCTCGATCCCATACTTCTCTCTTGCCTTTTTAATAGATGTTAGTAAACAATAATTTGAGAACATTTTACCGGCTCTCAACGGTGAAAGATGTAAATTCTAATATTGTGTGTTAGCTCCATAATTAGGTCCAGGAGCGAGGGTAGTTAGGTATGAATGTCTCTATTTGAAATTTATTTGACTAGTGGTAAAAAAATTATTAATTAGTTGATATATATATATTATTTATTTATTTATTCTGTATATTATATATATTATTTTATATTATATATATAGGTCATTCCACGTCAAATCGGTCACCCCCCTGCCCAAAATTGCATTGAAGTAAATCTAACTTGTAAGATACCAAAATTTAGCTTAAGGCTTCTAGTTTTTGATGCCGTCTGGCGATTTTGAAAAATTTCAAGAAATGACCTTGATTTTGTCGGTCAAATAGAAAATGGTAAGTATTTTCTTATTCAAATCCCTACTATTTCTTGCAGATGAAGTGCAAAAGTCATTTCCAATGTAATTTTACCCGCTGAATCCGAATCTGAAGTAAGAAAAACAAAATTATATACAGGATGTCCCATTTTAATCGACCACACCTGATAACTTCGTAGGAAGCGGTCGAATAAAAAAATGTTTAATATAAAAGTTGTAGGGTTTAAAAAGGTCTATTTACTGGCCAAATCCGTTTGACCTTGGGTGGTGTCGTCAAGGTCAGGACAAAGTCACCTTGAATTTTTTAAATGGAACCACCCTATTTTTTATATGAATCGATTCCTCGTAATATTCTGCATAAAAAGTTATGAGAGTAGGATGGCTGAAAAGTGAATAGTTTACGAAATATTTTATACTTTAATTTGATATAATCTTACAACTATGAAATATCTCGTAAAATATTCATTTTTCGATGATCTTATCTCAATACTTTTATGCACAAAATAATAAGAGGAATCAATTGGCATAATGAAAACACATAGTTGTTTATAAGAAAAAATATTTAGCTGCTAGTTGCAAATTACATATTTTTTCTTAAAAACAACTATGTGTCTTTTTTACACCAATTGATTCCTATTATTATTTTGTGCATAAAAGTATTGAGATAAGATCATCGAAAAATAAATATTTTAAGAGATATTTCATAGTTTATGTAAGATTATGTCAAATTTAAGTATGAAATACTCGTAAACTATTCACTTTTTGGCCATTCTACCCTCATAATTTTTTATGCAGAATATTGCAAGGAATCGATTTATATAACAAAAATAGGGCAATTCCATTTAAAAACTTCAAGGTGACCTTCATATCTCCGAAGCACCTCCACCTGGACAAAAATTATTATCGCCATATAATAGCCCCCTTTGTACCGTGCAATTTTGGTTAGACAAATCTTCGTCTAGACCTTATAGATTCGAAGATATTTAAGGTGCTAATAGTTATTGCCTCACCCTGTATATACAAATATATACCTAATATATTAATATTATTATATATAGTATATAAAACGGTTTTTTATATTATTATTAAATGTTATTATCAAATTCAAGCGTATTCTCGATCTACTTATATTATATAATAAAGATCAGATAAAGTAATAAAATAATGCAATAATTTCCCAATAAGATATATAGATATTATAAGATATATAGATGTTATTTTTTAATGTAATTTAATGTAATTTAATGTATTGGAATAAAATTTTTTAATACTATAAAATAAATACTTACTACATAAAACATATATCTTTTTATATGTATACCTCTTTTATACGTCATGATTTCATAATATTCAATTTTTAACCTTAAAAATTCATTAAAGAGACAAATTATCTTATTTATATGACAATTTCAACTATTCTAGCTTGTCCTATATAATTGTATACTAATGAATAAGAAATTATGTTACGTTATATAATAATGCGTTAGAAAGAAAATTCGAGTTTTAATTACAAACAGTAATTAATTTGTAATTAAAATTTGTTTTCACGTAACGATGCAACAAGCGATCAATCACTACACACACACATACACACATATACACACAATAACCTACAGTAACTGATTCTAAGTGAACGCAGCGAAAGCGTTTCAACAACATTCAAAATTCCTTCGCGATCGATTTCCTACATAAGAAAAACGCCACCTTTCAGTTTCAGGCTCTAGGCACGATATCCTCAGCATTAGAAGACGTCACATCGTTTTCCAAGATCACTCAGATCGTTCTTTTACACGCTACAATCAGGTAAATGAGAGACACCCGGGGCATCGGTGCGTTTTCGATTGTAATCTTCCTTACGATTAACCGCGACTTTCACTTTTGCATGCCTTGAAGAGGAAACCACTTTACTCACACGCATGGAAGAATTGGGCAGCTTGAACCACCAGCAAACTCTGACGACTAATACTCTACCTTATCTTGCACGTTGTGTCTGTATGAAATTCTTATCACGAAAGAAAAAAACAGAACAATGTCAATTATCGTGCGCCAGTTATCGCGTGACTATGCATATCATTGTGATGTCCTCGGAAATCAGCTGATCGCCAGTCATACAAGTAGACAAACGCTTTCGGAGGCATTTTACTTTTATGTGATGCGAATGGCATATATATAGTTCTCGATTTCACCAGCCTCCATATATTTTCCTGCATTTATATTTGTTTCACAAAATGATAAAAGATAACATTTAAAAGTAAAATTAAAACTTATAAAAAAATATAGAAAGTACAAATAATAGATATACACAAAGTAGCGTATAATTTAAAATTCAAGATTCAAAATTGTTTCTTTAAATAAAATGTTTATGTATGAAGGTACTTCAACCTGATTATATAACAATCTTAAAATAAAAATTCTGCTTTAGCTATTAAATGTAATGTTAAGCCAATTAACTTTTCACGAAGTAATCGTCAATGAGAAAACTCCTCGATGTGTACTTGGCAGCTATATTTCTCTTGGCTATTTCTGTTTGTGAATAATTGCAACCTTTCTCGAGCCGTTATATCGCGGTTCGTATAACAAGAATGTCGAACACATCAAAGCGCTGTACATAATTGTGTAAACGCGCACGATACTTCTTCTGTAACATGCTTTTCAAAATGCATAACTACATGTGAGAATGAATAAAATGTATTTCGCTCATTTTTAATGCATCGTGACAAAAAAAACAAACATAATAATGTCGAATCAAATATTTTAGTATATTTTAGTATATTTAGTAATATTTAGTAATATTTAGTATTATACATTTAATATTTTACATATTCTTGCAATTTAATTTGCATAAATTTCGACAATTGGAATTTGTATATTTATCTTCTCTATACTATATTATTTAATTATTTAATTAAAAATTAAATAATTAAATATTATAGTATAGAGAATATAAGAGAATATAATGTAGTATATAAGCTATTAAATTTCTTAATATATTTATTATTCTTACCGATATTGAAATTCATAAAATATTGCAGCTAAATTGACGTTCTATAATATCATTTTCTCCTATATTAAAAGCTAAAAAATAAAACCAGAACTCTTATTAAACAAATTGATTTCAACAAGGGTAAATAGATTTCCCTCATAAATATCAGAATTTTTTTTCGCATCACACGTCAAGACATTCTTCGCTCGCAAAGCGTAAAATTCATTGATATTTCTTACAAGTGTACAATATATGCGATACGCGCCTTGTTTTTTATGTTACAATTAAATTTTTCTATATAGATTTGTATATAATAAAATTATTTTTTGATAGCTTCTTCTTCGCACGCGCACACGGTGCACTGAGCTCTGATATACAGGGTGTCCGGTAATAACCGTATCACCTTTCGTGTGCAGATAGACCGGATTAAACCGAGTAGGAAAATCTTCTACCGTTTTGCGATTTTCGCAAACATTAATGAGGAATTAATTTTAAAAAATCAGCCGCAAGTATAAGTGCGCGGCAAGAACTGCGCGTAACACTGGGCTGTCTTTTCTCGCCGCACGCTTATATTCGTGCGAATTGGCCGATTTTTTAAAATTAATTTCTCATTAATTATTGCGGACATCCTGTATAAACCTACCTACATATATCTTAACAAGGGATGTTCGGTTTCCATACAAAATCGATATTCTTGAATCGGTTTCGAATCGGATAATTAAAATCGATTCACTAAAAAAAACTGGACTAAAAAAATCAATTTCTCAAAAATCGATTTAAAAAAATCATGCGCAATTTAAAAAATAAATAACACGTTTTACATCTAATATACAGAATGACCCATTTTAGTCTTTCTTTATGATTATCTTTAGAAAAATAATAATTATTAAGAAACATTTAATATCAGAGTTACGTTGCTTCAAATATAAAGGTTAACTTTATTCTAGATAGTGTGTCATTTTCAAGATTTAAAGATTACCTTATTTTTTAGGAAGACCTTATTTTTTAAAATAAAAACATCTTGTTTTAGAATTAATAAATCTACAATTAGAAGGTAAAAGTAATCTATGATTAAAATGCGCTAACAGAATTGCCAACATACAGAATAAAATAATTTGTTGTTAGGTTAAAGTCAGTCTATAAAGACATTTTTATTAACGAATCGAAAATCGATTCTCTATTAAAATAATCGATTTGCATCAAAATCAAGTAGAAAAAAATCTATTAAAAATCGATTTTTTTATAAGAAAAGATCGATTTTTTTAAAAATCGATTCAGAATCGAACATCCCTAATCTTAACCTTCAGAGAATACGCAATTGAAAAAGAGTTATTATTTTCAATGCAAATTCCGTCGTAACGGCGTTTACCGGAAGCGAGTACACAACGACGGTAGAGAGTCACGGATTTGTAAGCACACTTTTCAAAGCTTTACGGTCTAATCCATCTCCTCAAATTACTTCCTCGTGAAAAATACAGGGATATGCGAACTTACGTTCGTTATGGCTCGCAACTGTCATCATGTCATCATGTCATCAGTTCAAGACAGTTGTAAACATATGAAAATAGTATTATAACTTGAAAGAAATAACAATCACATTGTCGATCATTTAGACGTTTGTTACGTGTATTAGTTCAGAGAAAGAAAGAAATAAGGAAAGCGTTGAGTCTCGCTGATTTTATCATATCAATACAAGCAAAAGTTTTTATGCAAAATATTAATGTACAAAGAATTATATTCAAAAAGTACGTCATAAGTATTAGAAAACTATATTTTAGTAATTACGATTTAATAATTTACGATTATTTGTAGTTGATAATTATATTTTGTTCATACGGGGCATACTACATTATGCACTTAAACTTTCTTATTTGCAATTCATAATTTAAAATTATAATTATAATTTAATGTAACAACTATAATGAAAAAAACTCTTTGAGATTAAGTTATAATAATAAAAGAAAAGTAACACAAAATATGAAAATCTAAAAATACAATACAAAAAAAATCAAACATTTGCATCAAAACAATTTGTTTTCGTCAATATTATAATTTTTAATTAAATAATTAAATATTAATTATATATTAATATTATTAATACTTAATTAATTATTATTAATAATATTAATTAAATATTAATATAGACATAAAAATACTAATAATAAATATTAATATTTAATAATTTAATTAAATAATTAAATAATTAAATATTAATAAAATTGTTAAACATTATAATACATTTTTAATTATTATACAATTAAATATTATACAATAGAAAAAAGGAAAGTGCCAATTAGAGCCTGCACACGGTAATAAATGTGTAATGAATTTCATTACGCATCTATTACCACGTCCAAGCTCTAATTAACCCTTTCCTTCTCTCTATTGATTAATATCATATGAGCCTGCATTTTTAATGATTTTAGTTAATTAAAAATATTATAGTAAATTTTTAATTATATAATTAAATATAAACAATAAAATATAAACTATTAAGTGTTAATTACTTAATAAAACAATAATTAAACATTAATTTTTTAATTACTTTAATGTCCAACATATTTCTAAGAAACATGCGTGTAAAATTAAGAAGAAAATATTTGTCACTGTCAAGCTGAAAATCGTGCAATCTTTTTCAATGTGAGCGCCTTATCAACATATGATCGCATTGATTTAAATAAAGATTAATAATCTATCTCAACGTCACATACTTACAGAGAAGTTAGCAATATTAATATATCCATACTTCTAGCTTTTTATTCTTTATTAGATATAATTCCTCATAAATAATTATCAATCGCAAATATTAAATTATTACATTTATTTTCATAAAAAAACAATATATTTACACCATTTCCAATATCTCCTTCTAATATGCAAAATAACTTGAATTATATAATCAGTCAATCCTTTAAAAGTGCCGAAGAAAACTACTTATTCAATTAAATCTGACTAGCTAACATTTAGATTTAGATCATGTAAATCAATGGGTGTTTTATCAACTTAATTCATGGCAATGATACATATCTCGAAAGACCTGGTTACAGAAATAATATTAAATGCGCAAGATGTTATATTAGATATATGCTACAAAGAGAGGCGTAATAATAACACACTCGAAAGTAATAAACTCATTACTCATCGCCGCGATATAATTATACGCTATAATTATTATGTTTCGTGCGGGCGCGTGCAAGAGATTTGATCTCGCAAATATCATTTTAATGGCGCATGCATCATTCGGATCAAATAATCGCGCGCATCAGTTGCGATTAATATACGATTTATTTATGGCTACTCCGTGACACTTAACACTTGGAAGTTGTATATGCAACGTGCGAGATTTATTGCATAATTTATTATGCGAGCAGAATTTCGTGCAAATTTCTTTGCTCGCGGTGCGAAAAAGGTAATCACATGTTACGATTGTAAATGCAGATTTTCTTCGCGAATTGCATCTTTCTGATGAAAAGCGTTGTTTGATTCTGCGTCAAGAATTTTTTGTTACTTTTCTAGAGTGTGTGATATTATAGTTCGTAGAATCTAAAAACCCATTTTAACCATTTTGTGACACAATTTTTTTAAACATATTTTGCTGAAATTTAATATATGGCGTTTTTTTGGAGTCGCTGATTACAAATCTGAAGTCAAAATTTAAAAATTCAAAATGGCAAATCCAATATGACAGCCAAATTTAACAAATTTAACTATAGCTTATAAATAGCATACAAATAGCTGAACTTTTATACGTAAGGATTTTCGAGATTTCTAATTTTAAATCTGCAGTCAAAATTTGAAAATTTAAAATGGCGGAATCAATATTGAGAAAATCTTTACTACTTTTTAAATATAAATAATATTTTATAACTGTTAGTCATATCTTGATCGCCATATTGGATTTGCCAATTTAAATTTTCAAATTTTGCCAATAGATTTGAAGTCAGCTTCTAAAACCTATAAAGATGAAGTTTCAGCTAAACAGAACTAATTTAAAAAAATGTTTAGTTATTTTTGGCCGTTATAATGGATCTAATATTAAAAATTTTCGAATGCAGAGATTTGATATCAGCGATTTGATAAAAATATTATTAATGTAATGTGATTTCAGGATATGTTTATTACCTTTTTCTTTTTAGCATTAAAAAAAAGTATTTTCGCTGATATTTCGTTTCTAATTTATTGTAAATGCAAAATAACATTTATGGTCATGTGTGTGTGTGTGTGTGTGTGTGTGTGTATGTGTGTGTTATTATGTATATATAGGATGTCCCGGAAGTAATGGTACAAGTAAATAGGAACTAATTTACTCTCTCTCTCTCCCTCCCCTCCCCCACTCCTCCCACCCCCTTCTCTCTCTCCACCCCACCCCTCCCTCTCCCCCTCTCCCCCTCACTCTCTCCCTCTCTCTCTTTCTCTCTCATTCTCATTCTGCCATATAACACATTTAAAGTCTTATTATTAGACATCTTTTTAAATTTTTTTGTTAAATTTTCTACATAAGTATTTTTTTTGATTATGCTAGTAATAAAGAACAAACAATTGCATAATAATTTTGATATCATTGACGGAATGCAAATTTCGTGAATAAATAAAAATCTTATTAACAATAAAAATCTTTATTATTTATAAAACATGGTATACGATAGATCGCGTGTGTCACTGAACCATGACAATATATACTAGCTGTTATCACTGTCCAATAGCAATATTCGTTTATGGATGACTATAACTCGCGAAACGATATTCTATCTTGAATTGATCTTGAGTGGAAACGCTTCGTTGAAATTGCTTGATTTTCTCGAGCATATTGTCGTGTGTTCTCGCAGAGTACAGTTTTAGTGCTGCACCTGTGATAATATCTGTTTTATATAACAGATATGCAAAATCGATAATAAAAAAAAAACGAGACCTGCTGTGAGTCGTATTTTCTATAGAAAGATAATATTATAGTGATTTACGAGCTTATTACATGAGAATGGACAGTTCTATTAATTTGATAAGATACTATTTTTCTTCATTGCATATTGCAAAAGTCATATAATTGAGAGATTAATACTCGAAATTGTATACATTACAATTGGTGTTCGATTTAATCTGTCCACGCCGATATCTCGGAAACTATCAAAGCTAGACGAAAAATTCAAAAAGCCCCTTCAATGGGATTACTTTGAGATGATTTCTAGTATGATGGAACCGTACCCTTCCGCATTGGATTTCGGGAGGGGGGGGTAGTCGAATTTTTCAAATGGAAACCCCCTACAAGAATAACATCAATCGATAGGGCTCGATGAATCCAATGACCTATGATATAAAGGATCTATCTTCAATATTACGCCCGCAACGAATTTTTGAAAATCGTCTCAGGAGAGTATCAAGGGTATCTCTCTAATTTTTATTAAGATCAAACGTGTTTATCTCATAAATTTTTTTTTTTTAAATTCATTTAGAATTTTACTAAATAATTTGTTGCAATGGTAAGTTTTCTCTTTTTCAACCAGTCTCTATTGAAATATTTTTACCTTCCCATTTTTACGTGTTTAAATTTAACTTTAATGATCCAAAAATTGTTTTAAACAATTTTGAAGCTATTAATTTTGTATAATTTGAAAATATATACTTTTTCTGTTTTTTATTATTTTACAAGTTTTCTTATACAAGTCACTATTCAACTATTTTTATTATTCTACGACAAATATATAAGCCGACGATTATTTTTCAACACATTGTTCGCGCTGTTCGGAAATGCACTCTCAAAGAAGCAAAATGGCAATTGTTACGGCGAAGCTTGTTTGCTATGCGTGTTGTAAAGAACCGAACAAAGCATGTTGCGAAGAACCGACTTTCTATTACATCAATGTATGCACGGTTCTTTCGAATTATAATCGAAATGAATGCCTCCTTGCAATTAGATTAATTCATTTGAATAATTATGGCGCGGCGTATTATGCCACCATACTTTCAACTATGATGAAACTATTACTACCATAAGCATCTTCTATGGACAAAAAATGTAAAATGCATTTTATAAATTCATATCTTTAGAAATACGCGAAGTGTGTATAATATATATATTAAATAAAATATTTCTTCTAAATAATTCCTTCTAAAATATTTCTTCAATGAATGCGATATTCATTATGATTCATTGTCAGTGGCTGATAGTATGTAGAGCAAAATGCATTATTTTGAAGTATTTAATAATTTCTATATATTTGTGAGTCTACAGATTTGATAGTCTGTAAATAACATATATACATTGTATAAGTTTCTTGAAAATTAAATATTTTACAAAAAGCTTAAACATTTTAAACGGTCGACTTATAAAGATTCAGCACTTTATAAAAAGACTAAATCTTTCTATGCAAAGACTAATCTTATAAAAAATCTGCAATACATATACACAAATAATAAACATAAATTTTAAAAAGTTCCTATATTCTATATGAAAATTATTCTTTCTTTATCTTTTGTATAATTTTATAATACATATATTAAAATGATACAATAGGTAGACATTATAAGGAAAAAGACAAGCTTTCTCGTGTGTGGTTGAAATACATTCAGAACAGCTGTGTAGTAAGAGATACATATTGTGATTACGTATTCGATATCTGCACGCTAATAAATTCAACTATAGTAAAACATTTGTAACAACGAACAATGAAAAATAAGCTGAATTTATGTACTTCACATTATCTCTTTCTATTTCATATCGTCTATATCTTTCTCTTTGTCAAATCTGGACTTGTCTTTTCCTCTCCCTTCTTTATGAGTACTCTCACCAAAGATATTTGAGTGAAACTTTTTAGTGCATCCTTCCCCCTTATCGACATCAGTTGAATTGATTAATCGATCTATCAACTGTCATAAAATGGGAATTAAATGTTCCATCACCAATGAAAATAACTTTCTTATTAGCTACTGTCATTCTCTCTTTCACTCTCTCTTCCTCTTTTTCTATTAGAGTTTCCTATTACAGTTTACATCTGTTAATTAATGATGGAATCATAATATTAAAAATAAAAATTGTAGAGTAGGAATATATCAAAGTAAAATGTAACTGCTAAAAATATAACTGCGTGTATGACATATAAAAATCGATTTTATATTAATATCTAATTTAGACTTTATATTAATATTTATTATAGTAATATAATTATTTATGTTATATTAATATCTGTTATAATACGTATAATTTATTAACTCTATTAATATAATTATATTAATATAATTGCTAATAAATATATTGGTTTTGAAAATTAAAAACTTATTACATTTATATACGAATACAAATACTATATGTATAAAAATGATTTTGATCCGTAAGTATCTAGATAGTTTAACATATTACTATTACTATTATAACATTTTAGACAATATTTTAAATAATGTTTTTTAATTTATTTATTCAATTTTATCATATCATTATTTAGATACAATCGAAAATTATTTAGAAGTAAACTATTAAATACTAAGTTGAGCTCATTAACCAGAAAAAAACGAACGTATGGAATGAGATAATTATTGGCTTGATTGTATTCTATAGCGTCACATGACATTCAGTACTTTCAGAAACACCTAAAACAATGTTAATTATATGATGTACTGTTTTTGCAATAAATGACAGACTTATATAATATTATGTGTACAGGATGTCCCATTTTAATGGAAACAGCTGTACATCTCCTAAACTTGACGTTGTACAAAAAAATTTGTCAGACAAAATTTATAAGGTCTGATAGAGAAAAAAATTGATGATCTTGAATTTTAACTAACATTATGTGAAGATCAACCTAGTTTTTTTAAATGAAAACAGTAATTTTTTATATAAATTGATTCCTCACAATATTCGGCATAAAAAGTTATGCGCAGTAACTCTAAGGCGCATATACTTTATTGTAAATCTAAAATGTGCGTATTATACGTATAAATAGCGTACGTTTCGGTCTTTTTTTGACTGATATTATAATAGGACAATAATATATAAAGAAAGAATACAATTAAAAAAAATAAAAATAAATTAAATAAAATTAAAATTAAATCAAATTAAATCAAATTAAAATTAAATTAAAATTAAATTAAAATTAAAATTAAATTAAATTAAATTTAAATTAATTAAATTAAATTAAATTAAAATTAAATATACAAATAAAAATAAAAATTAGCAATTTGCTATAAGGCGTGTCGCACCGTAAAAAGTAGCAATAGTAGACGAAAATAGGTCATGATTTAATAAAATAGGATATGATTTAAGCGAATGACAAACAAAATGACATATTCCCCCTACAGTACTATATCCGATAAATTAGATCTGTAAAATCTAGACCAAAAGAGAGTTAATTAATATCGTTAAATCATTAATAATACTGAATAAGAAAGTAGCATCTGCAACATGCCGACCTTCTTTCAAAGATGACAGATTAAGACGTTGCATAAGATGTGAATAGTCATTCTCCCAATATTGAATAGTTCACGAGATATTTTATACTTGAAAAATAACCTTAGTTAAAGCTCAAGATTATCAATTTTTTCCCTTCTCAAAAGCCTATAAATTTTGTTTATAACTTTTTTTATACAATGTTAGGGTTTTCTTTCCCCCCCTAATAGATATACAGCTGTTTCCATTAAAATAGAACATTTTGTAGAACATTTTATTCTACAAATATAACACCATTTTGTAAATGTATTTGTATATTTATCTGTATATACAGGGTATCTGAAACTACTTGTACACCCATTTTAAAATGAAGGGAAGTGGTTTTTATTAAAAATCCTAAAAATTTTGATAAGTAAATCGGGTACGCTCTATCGAATGAGAGTACCTTCAACTTCCGGAAATGAGCTACCAGACCAAAAGTCGAATTAAAAAAAAAACATGGTAACTTTTAATTCAGATTTGGATTACACGCAAAAAATGAAACATTTTTCTCAAACTTTTATTTCTGAAAATGCCTCCATTGACCTTGAAATGGGTCTTGAAAATAAGTGTGACGAAAAAATAAACTTTAACTGCTCTTGATATAACCCAGGATTAACGACGAAAACGTGGCAGATATATGATCCCATGTTTATTAGTGTGTGTGTGTGTGTGTGTGTGTAATATACATTTTACATTTCGTTCTTTAATTGATATAAGTAGTTTAGTTGATCTTTTTTTAAAATGTCAAAAAGATTATCATATTTGTTGCAACTTTTAAATTTTCAAAACTAATTGTACGCACATTGACAGTCCAGATTTGAATCAGAACAATGTTAGAATAAAGTTTATTTGAAATTAAATAAAGCGTACAATTTTATGATCTATTTAAAATTCTGGAAAATTGGATTCATAAAAATAATTTTGTTTTTTCTTTAAATGATGCCAAATATTTTCCTTCGTACTGTTTCCCTCCAAAATAGATACCGCAAAGATAGATAAGTAACGAACCGTAATCACAAAGTAAACGGTACTTTGCCTGTTCCTCGAATTGAGCAATATACCATTCTTTTTTGCAATTTACTAGAAATAATAGTTGCGTTTATGACGAAGCTTCGCTAATGACGCATCTCAATACTTATAATACGCAGCTTAATATTTGAACTATGCACATTACCAGATTCATCTTTTCCATTTTCTCCAACATGGTGTCCATCTTGAATTTCGTCGGTTAGACTCTTCTTCAAACGTTTGCCCTTTCGAGCCGCGAACTGAAATCTCTTATGCCGAGTATTCGTTTGAAAGTTGCTCGCTTAGCATACGAAGATTACCAATATTTATCGATGAGCACAATAATGTTACATCGTGTCCCAGAATGAAACATACAACTTAGTGCATTTATAATATTCTAATACTTCATCCTGTAAAGATTGTGGAAATTATGCGTGATGTTTAAGATCTCTTCTTTTTGATGTATATATAAAATCTTTTTGAACGGTTGAGATATTTGTGGTTCTTCTTTATGTAATATTTACAGTTGATGTGTTATATTTCACCCTTTTACATCGGAAAACCTTAATATTGAAAATATTGGTTTAATTTTATTAATTGCTACCTTTTTGTAATTTGGCGTTGGTCTCTATAATAGATTTCATTTACGTTTAATTATATACTCTTTCTTTTTTTCTTCTCTCCTCCTCAATAACATAATTTTTTTTTATCCTTGAAAATCTTTGTTCAATCCAGAATTAAGATTTCTTATATTATGTAAATAAAGATAAAAAGAGTTGAATAATATTTGAGAATGCAACTTTAATTTTATTTAAGATTTTCTGCAACGATAAAATTAGTTAACTTTAAAGGCTCAATATTATATTAACTTTTATTTAAGATTTATTTAAGATTTTATTTAACATTTAATTTTTATTTAAGATTTTTATTTCAAATTATTTGCAACGATAAACTTAGTTAACTTTAAAGAATCAATATTATATTAATTTTCTTTTTTACCACTGCTGAATAGTGATTTTTATTACAAAAAGTCTCTTCAATATATATATTTTCTTATTTTTAGAAACAGAGAAGCTAATCTCAGGTTATTTTTTAAAATAAATTTCAAGATTTTGTTTTACAATAAATAGTGATTTTAATAAACTTTAATCGTATCATTGTCATAACATCTATATATCATCGTCTTTTTCTTATCAGTCTATTGATCAATTTATTCATTAACTTATTGATCAGTTTATTGATTAACTTGTTGATCACTCCGATGTCTGTTTCTATACAATCTATTTTCGAATTATAAGAAAATAATCCAGCAATATTAGCTTCATTCAGAGAAGACTTGTTTTCTTTCTGTTCGTCGATTCACCGTTTTCCCCGAAAAAAAGAAGTCTTTTCTGGAGTTTCTCTTATTGAATCTCTTCATTCGTTTTTAACTAAACTGAATCGAATCTTCGTTGAAAGAAAATTAAACGTTTAGCATCACAACATTTTCCCAATGCAAACTCTTTCACTCATAAAAATATTTCGCGCTCGCGTGTAATTATTTAAGAGTCCGACAAAAATACAATAGACGATCACAAATGTTGCGACCCGAATTTTCTTTCCCGTTTCGATCAAGACAGCGGACGATCTCGACTGCGAAACGTTCTTGCTCGCGATTGTAGGTTGAACTGCCAGGTGAAAACACAACACCTCTTAACCTGCACAGGTGTACATAGAAGTCCCCCGACTGGGCTCTGGAAAGAAGGGGGGCCTACTTGCGCGCTAGGATTCTTCGCCACGAATACTTCGATCGGCGCGGGCCTGATGTGAAACTGGGGAATATCATCTGCGCAATCCCCGTCCTACGAAGATCGAATTTAGATGAGATAGATATTAGCTTAGAATAAATGAAAGTCATTAGCCGGCGAGCGATAAGCGCAGAGGAAAGTCGAACCGATACGTACAAAAATTTGCCCGAAGGGGAAATATCACCTCGTTCAAGCACTTTCTTTTACGTGTAACTTTAATGAAAACATAAGATATGCGAAAACTCCAACTCTTTTGTGACTAAATAACTTTCTATCGTTATCATTAGTTGCAAATGAATAGAGACATGAAGAAAAAGAAAGTGCGCTGCATTATTAATAACATATCTAAATCAGATTTTGTATTACTTCGTTTTTAGATCATTTTCAGTTTACTCGAAAAAACTATTGTGAAAAAAATCTCCGTATGATTTATTTTACATAAATATAGTGATACAATTTTTTTTTAATCTAACTTTTTATCTTAACATTTTATTATTACTTGATGATTATACTTATAACTTATGACATAAAATTATAGATTTAATCAAACTAATCTATCTATTTTTAAGTACACTTGTAATTAATATTGTATATGTATAAAATACAATTTGCGAGTAATTATCTTTCGTAGACATAGCGTTCTACTAATGAATACATTAACATATGATTAAAACATAAAATATTAATGTGCCATACACATATACACACACACACACACATATATGTATATTAATACACAATAATCAATACATATACATATATCAAAATTTAATGAGTTTTAAAGCGAAAGGCCTTTAAAATTCTTGTTCTTGCATATATTATACAAATGAAATAACGAACATGTGCGACGGCATTTCTCCTTGTATTTTTCGAATTGACTTCGGAAAAATCATTTTTATGATTCGATTGTCCTCATCTTATAAATCTGTGATAAATTTGTTATACATTTTCTACACTGAACACGTCATATAAACACGTGAAAGTTATGGAATAAATTTTGTCTGATTGCCGAATTTTGTGCGCGATAACGTATGCAATTTCATTGCCTATAACAATTTTAACGTCGCATATCGCGGCTTTATTAATTATTAAAAATCACAAGACTTTTCATATTAATATATTATACTTTTCCCTTCATTATTCGCACCGGTTGCTCATAGAAAAATAAAATCGTAAGAAAAATTGTGTTATAATGAAAGACATTATTAATTATTTATTTGTAAAACGGATAGCTTCTGATTAAAGATAATTCTGTGTGTGTGTTCGACAGAAATTTTTCAATTTTAAGAACAAATACATTTTTATTATAAAAAAATAAGAAAATAGCCATTCTTCAATGCTCTCTTCTTATCTTTTTCATACTTTTCACATTGGCTTTATTTTTATTAACACGTTATTTCTTTAGAAAATACTTTTCCTCTTAAAAATATAGAACAAATAAGTTTTAATGTTAACGAGAAAATTTAAATTATATAAATATAATAGGTTAAAGAAAATCTTGCTTTTTAATAGATTTTAAAGAGTCCGTCATTACAATTAAGATTGTAAGTTTTCTCTCTGAGATATGTGTACACATATGTGTATGCTTATTATGCGGTTTTGACGATTAATGGAAAATAAGATACTAAAAATCAATGTGTCTTTTGAACCGATATATTTCTTATTAAGTGCTGCACTTCATCAGCACTTTGTAAACTTGGTTTGTTTAGTTAATTTATAGTCATTAGAAGCTATAACAATAGCTTGCAAAGTCATTTATAGATTAAATTAGCTTATGTCAAAAGTTTTTGAAGTCTGAGAGCTTTTTTGCGACTTTTTTTAAATAAATTATATAATAACGGGAACAACCAAATATATCTCTTTTGATATTAGTGTTACGTTATTCTGCATGTTTATAAATTTCTAAATTTATTTCATTATTTAATCCTTTTTACTATAATTTTTATCATGTTGCTGTAATTTTTAGTGAATATATCAATTTTCTAGATCAATTTCGCAGATTTCAATTTTTATTTGTTTTTAAAAAGAGGCCATTTTCTTCAAAATTTGAAACATTATTATCAAAAGTGTAATATAATTGGATAAAAAGCGCAATCTATAGTAAAAATATCCATAAATATGAATTTTTATTTTAAATTTTTAGCAAGAAATTAAAATCCAAACACAGTTTATCGTCGACCAACAAGTTTGAGTGCTAAACACACTTGATAAGCAAAGATAAAGAAATAGAGTCACAGCCAGCTGACTCGCATGTACGTATGCGTTGTGTGTGCGTGCGTGCCACGCGTGTGAAACGGATTCGCGTGAGCCTCTTGGATCTTCAGACCCGAAACCGTGCTCCGCGTCGTTGTCATCATTGGTGTGTAACACTCGACAAAAAGTGCTCGTCCTTGCTCGCCCCGCGGCGACGTGCACTCTTGTCTCTTCGTTGCTGATGCGCAACGACTGGTTTTTCAGGAGGAAAAACAAAACGTATGACCGTCAGAAATTTATTTCTCCTCCTCTGCGCCATTCCTTCTGCATGGTAAAGGGACGAGACAGGAGAAGTTTATTGCCCATCTCTTTTACCAGATTGCGCTTCTACCTTGAATCATGTTCTATTGTGGTAATCGTATCTTCAGAATTTTGTTATTAACGGTGAGTCCATGCAATCGGATTAAAATGAGTCAAATGCACCAAGCTAGCAGCAAAGCTAAATTAGTAATAAAGCTCGTGGATTTGTGAACGACAAATAATTTTTTATAGCAAATTCAGCGCCATCTTCACACACGCGCGAGGTTATGTTGAAAGATCAACTTTTACTTTCGTTATCCGCGCGCAATTAATAATTATGGAAATGTTCCTCACACACACACATATACACACACGCACACACACACGCACGCAGTAATAAACAGGGGTGTATGTAGTGAAGGATGGCACGAGTTTAGACACATTCGTAGCAATTATCTATCCGTAGCGGAGACACTGACGTATCAAGTAGAGCATTTACACATTTTTCAGCCCAACAAATATTCGCTAGAAAACGATATTTGCGGACTATAAAATTATGTGAGTGGCTAAATCGGGAATCATTCCTATATGTCACTCGATGATATACAAAGGGATCTGATGCTCTCATAAAACATGAGCTTTGCCGGAGATGTTCTTATTCAGAAGAATCCACTCGATCCAGTCGCTAGTCCAACAAATACATTTGATACTTCAATATTTTGATACTTTTCTAGACCAACATCAACCGCCAGTTCATTTTGAAATAATTCAACATTTTATATCCCGCTTTCGTGTGTGTTGGACTTCTGTTATACTTACATTCTCTTAACCTTATTCTGACCAGCTAGTCCATCTTCGATATGTTTTTTGATTCACACAACCTTGGAAAATCTTTATTTCTTCGAGTACGAGTATAATCCACTGCACATGAACGCCACAAAAGACGCGTAATATTCCAATTCATAATTTAATTTCATTGTAATGTCATACAACTTTACATACTTTATATTTGTGTTCACTTATAATTTAAAATCCAAGTACCTATATCTTATTTTTGAACATATATTCTTTGAAAAAAAAATTTTATTGGTTTTTATTAATCATAAGTACCTGTTGAATGTAAGTATTTGAAAATATCCAAAATTTTCGGAATATATATCTAAAAAAATAAACTTTCACTCTTTATTAGTACTAATTATATCTACTTTTTTTTATTATGTGTATGACATACAAGATTAAATTGTCATGTCACTGACATTTGCTTCTTTATCGCTTCCATACCTTTGCCTCTCATTCGAATGGATAGAGACACTCGCGCGGGACGAGCGACACTGTTTGCTATGGCGTTGAAGCTAATCGATTGCATTGTGGTTCGTTTACTAGCTTTATCGCAGGAATGTATGTATATAATGCTTTAAAGCTGCGGGACACTCAGCATTAATGTTACTTGGCATACATCGGCGGTGAAAACAAACGAGAGAAACTTTCCGCGCTTCCGCAGGAACATGCAAGGCTACTTTTTTATCGTATTTCCGGAATGATCTAGCATGAGAATGAGACGCAAATTTCAAATATCTTTACAAAAGGCGAACGCAAGCATGTCTAATTTGGTAATTATATATAAATAGCAAAACGATTTTTTTTTTAAGATGATTGTGTGATAAGTTATCATATTATACATATATATTTTATATAAGATATATTCCTTTCTATATAGATATAGCGATTAGCACGATCAACAATTAAAACGATTTGTGAAGATTCCATTTTGATATAGAAAGCTTATCATAGCTTTATATACGTCTCTAGTATCTTTGAAAAATTTTTTTCAACGGCAATTTTAATTTTTTGGACCGAAAGCAAATAATAAAATTGAATACTTCATTAATGATATATAGATCCGTTATTAGTATCGACAAATTTTTCATAAAAGAATATGTCGGTATAATAACATATAATAAAATAAAATTTTTACATATAGAAAGCTTTTTTATTTTCTCAAGAAAACCAAATTTGAAAATTGGAGATACGTGTATATTAACATTTTAGCTTTTAGCTAATTTTTTTTTCGATGATACTGTGATATAGGTTGAATCCATGTCAAGCGATTCTGTCAAAGCATGAATACAAATATAATATTGTATTCGAGAAAATAAAGATGTGATTTTGATATATGGCAAACCATTTGTTAATTTATTTATTAATTATTTTTTATATTTTCTTAAATAAAATTTTTTTATTTTTTATTTTAAAAAAATTTACTTTCTTATTTGTTAAAATATGTTGCACTATCTATGTCGCAAAACATAATTAAAAATTGTACAAATAATAGTTTAGAATACAAATAATAATTTAGAAATAATAATTATTAATTTCCCAATTTTTTTAAAGATCTTCTGAAGAACGAAACTTTGTATAAAAAAGCTTTATTTTACATTTTCGATTTACTTTTTTATTTTCTAATATCTTCTTCCTGAAATTATCAGTCATTAATTATTCACTATACTATATTTTCATACAAACTTTTTTCAGAGATTCCAATTTTTACATTGCAATAATATAATTAAATACATCGGAAGTCGCGCATAAGTATAAAAAGAATTTCAAGAATACGTAATAAGTATTCACAAGTCCTCGTAACCTATTCGGTCGGCAGTGACTATCGTGAGTTTATCTGTTCGTGACATGTCTCGCGAACGATTTGCAAGTTTAACATGTGCATTATCATTTACATACAACGACGATTTGTCAGTCCCGGTAAAAGCATAGAACACTATATTGCGTGTAATGCTGAAGACGCCGTCTGTAAATGATTTATGATATTTTGATCAAAGAAGTGTCACGATAAATACTGGTAAAAATATCAAAATCTGCGATCGACTTCTTTTTTTTTACCATCCCCCCGGATTTTTTCCCTTTTAACACATCGTTTTTTCAGTGGGTGGGAGATCACGACGAAAAACGATATCAGACATTATAGAGAATACTATGAATGTACATGTATAAATGCATTTTCCACAGCGTCTTAATCGATGTCAACTATTGCAGGTATCGACTTACTGAAGAAGAACCGTTATGTAGCATCTTCCTATGCCTTCCGTCACAGCGATATATCGTCCTCTTCGTTTCGCTTTGGACTTTAGTACGTCCGCGATACGTAACAGGACGGTCTGTCATCATCATGTCTAAATTGACATAATGTTAATGTAGGTAGGTAGGTTAATGTAGATGCACAGGTCTTGATTAGAAAATAGTGGAAATATTCAAAATGCAGACTAATCAAACTGCGTCAATTTCAATTAATCTCGATCACTTAGTTAAGTAAAATCAAATACTGTTTTAAGCACTTAATAAACAATTGTTAGATAAAATGTAATAATGTATGTGTAATAATTAGATTATATTATCAACTTAATGATAATATTAATGAATATATAAACTTACACACATTTTTTACGAGTGTTCTGCCAAATTTCTGCGTATGAATTAGATTTTAGAATCTTTTTTTTAATTTTGCAGTGCAGCTTTCTAACTCATTCTTACTCATACAGTGTCAACGAAGACCATTTAGAAATTCACATGTCGTTTCTGGAATATTAGCTATTTATATGTTATGTCCCGTTAAGCGTTATTGCCTATATTCTAACGCGAACTCTTCTATAGGTAGAATCCGGCTATGACATTGTAGCTCGTCTAGTATTCAACGTGGGTACGTTCGCAGCTGCGTAAGTTCATTCATGGATTATATTGTCATTCCATTCTCGTTCGTGTTATACCGTTTCCTAATCACACAACAAAACGTCCTTTTCACGTATTACACACTTTTGACATATTTTACACTTTTCAACTACGATCTTATTTGTAAGGATCTAACAAGGCCGAAACAAATGTTGGTGTTTTTAAAAATATATGAACTTTGATGGTTGAGGTCTCTGTGATGTATGCAGAGTACATATTGTTTCTAACTCGTATTGCCCTACTTTTCTTATAAAAACGAGCTATTTATTTAGCAAATGTAGTCACAATAAACAAAATATTAATCGTTGACTCTAAAATTAGTAAATTACGTATATATCATATTTAATAATTAATAGAATAAATAAATAAAAACTATAGAATAAATTGTTCTTTACATATAAAGCATCGTTTGCAAAAAAATATGATTTTGAAAATCAGAAAATTTTTTAAATTTGAATAATTTTTAATGACTTTATATCATAATCATCCGATTCATTCTGTAACAACTATTAAATAAAAAAATACACCACTCTATTTAGCAAAGCTGTTTAAAATAATTTGTTATTGTAAAAAGAAAAAAATAATATAAGTAAGATACAAAGAAATTACTTTTTTAAAATAATATATTGTATTTTATATAGTTTGTATTTTATAATACTTTTATAGTCTTATTGAGACAATTTCAACGATGTATAATATACAGGCTTATTATGCAAAAAATTAAAAGATTATTATCAATCTAAAGAATGATAAAAAACACACGCCACACACACAAGTATAGGAAAGGATATACATACTGCTATGCAATAAACAAAAAAGTTTAAAAAAATTGTTAAACATTGTTAAAAAAATAGCAGTTTAAAAACAATTATAAATCAATGCACTTAATTAATTCTGTACTATTAATTTATAATTGATAGTAAATAAAATTGATATATAATCCATAGTAAATATATTGGAGTAGTGTGTGTGTGTATGTATGTGTGTGCTAAGCAGGAATTTAGCAAAATGGTACAGGACTTTTCTTTTCAGTTTGAGCCAATCTACCTTCACACTTCGGGTGTGTCAAAAATTATCGGACACCCTGTATATAAGTTTACTAAACTTGCAATTTATAAGTAAATCTACATTTATAAGCATAAATACCATGAGAGATATCCATACTGATTCATGATGATATTATATATGTATATATATACATATGTATATGCATATATACATACATATATACACATATATATATGTATAATATCATTATAAATCAGTATGGATATCTCTCATGGTACTTATGCTTTTTATATAAAATTCTATAAAACGTTACGTTAAAAGATATAAATATTTTATATAATAATTTTTTATTATTTTTTAGGGATAATGTAAATAATTTTTATAATATAGTACGCGCGCGCGCACACACACACACACGCACACACACACACACACACAGGCAGGATTTCTACGAAAAGTGTAGAAATCCCTTAATATTTTGTAAAATAAGCATTTTCGAAAAAAATGTTCCATATAAAAATTATAAGGTTTTAAGTGACGCGTTACAGTCTTAGTATAACTTTGGATAGCGTTGTCAAGGTCACGTAAAAATCATCTTAAAATTTTTGAATGGGAATATCCATTTTTCATAGCATGTTCAGTGCATGTTTTTTTCATAGCATGTTCCGACACGCTCGCGCGCATGACACGCTCGCGCGCATGCACACACGCACGCTTACGCACATAAATACAAACACGCGCGTGTGCACGCACACATACACAATTATATTCAACAAAAGTGTAAAACCGACCGTGCAATCATCACGTGGTACATCTTAGATACTGCTAATGCCGGCGGTACTGTAACTTTCAAACCTCATAACTCGGGAAGTACTTAATTAAAAAAACTTTATGATGTTTTGAAAATGCTCTGGAGGTCAGCTACACAAATATGCAATCGAAAATGTGGATTACTATTAAAAAATTTTAAGGTAATCTTTATGTGACATTGACAACGCTATTTAAAGTCATACTAACATTGCGATGTAATGCGTTATTTAAAGCCCTCCAACTTTTATGTTTTTTTCATTCTTTTAACATTTTTTCGGAAATGCCTATTTTCCGAAATATTAAGTGGTTCCGACACTTTTCAGACATCCTGCATATATTAGCGATAGGATTAAGTATCTTCCAAGTAGGTTCGAATTTGTTTGCATGGTTTCGAACTCTCTATGATTACTTCGGAAAAAAAAAGAAACTACTTTTAAATAGACCGAACCTGGACAAAATAGGTTCGAACCCTCTATGAGTACCTCGAAAAACAAGAGCACTATTTCCAAGTAGACTCGAACCTGGATCAAGTATGTTTGAATCTTTTATGAGTACTTGAGTGTATATTGAATAATTATACAGGGTCCGGTAATACTCTTCCCACCTCTCGTGTGCAGGTAAAGCGGATTAAACCGCTTAGACGAGTAGAAAAGTCCTCTACCGTTTTGCGATCTTTGCAATAATTAATGAGAAATTAATTAAAAAAGATCGACCAATCCGCGCAAGTATAAGCGCGCGGCGAGAAGAAACATCCCAATGTTACACACATTGTTAAGTTGCTAGGTGCGCGACAAAGCGTTGCGAGGAATGCTCTACAAATGGTAATGGCTATGTACGAACGGCATGTAATGCTGGAGTCTCGCGCGCCTAGCAACCGTGTAACATTGACATTGTCTCTTCTCGCCGCGCGCTTGTACCCGCACAAATGGGCCGATCTTTTTTAATTAATTTTTAATTATTTATTGCGAAGATCGCAAAACGGTAAAGGACTTTCCTACTCTTGTCAGTTTAATCCGCTCTGGCTGCACACGAGAGATGGGATGATTATTACCGGACACCTTGTATATTTAATACATAATTCTATATATAGTATAATTCATAAATGCATGACAATATTTCAGGGATATATGTACATTATATGTATATATGTATGCAAAATAAGAGTTATATAAATGTATAAACAAAAATGATTCGGACATAAATAAATATCAAAGTTTTGAACATACCAAAATTTTTGAGCTGGAAGATTAAGCGAAATTCTCGAAGTATTCTTGTGTCTGAACATACGTTACGACACACCTTAATGTTGAGTCCTTCAGTTGCTGCAAAATACCAGGGCTTGTTCGAATAGTTTCAAATCCATTTTATATCTTTTCTTGCAGGTCGTAAATTATTAATTTGTGTAGCACATACATAATAGATTTTAAATAATCCCAAAAACAAAAGTCTAATAAATTTAAATTAAGAAATTGTGGTAGCTATGATATGGATCCACTTCGTTCTATCCACTGATCTGGAAAGAAGTTACTTGAAAATGTTTCAACTGTAATAAGAAAGTAAAATCGAGCATTTTCTTTAATTTTTCATAACTCAGAAATTATGGTATGTATGACTATGTTCAAATAATATTTTTTTTACTCGTTATAGTGCATACATTCATTCTCTGAAGTATTGCCGTATTGTGTATTTATAAATCGCTCTGTATATTCAATATGTTATACATTATATATTATTATATTTTTTATTTTATTTAACAATATTTTTATATATTAAATAATATGTTTAATATTAAAATAAATATAATAAGATTAAATAGATGTACAAAAATCTCCTGATTATTAATTGTAAAATAGCACGTCCTAAAATTATAAATTAGGATGTCTAAAATTTATGGTTCTTAAAATATTGCTTATATTTTTATTTAAAACATTAAATAGTTAATGATTTGTTAATACTTCGATTCAGAAAACGCTATCTATCAGACGAGCTATAACCTTTCCAGAAATCAACATGCTTTGCATACATCCGACGACGAATCGTGACATACTAACCCGAGAGGTGCGTTTTAGAATAAATTTAATAGATAGACACACACGCACACATGTTAACGGTGCTATGGTCTCATATGGGACGCATTTTAATTCGCTAGACATGAAGAGGAGGTGACATGCGACCGATCATATAAAGAAAGCGACTAATTATGATTTCTTGGCACGTAAATAATTGAATATCTGTCATGAATATTTGCGCTGTTTTCGAACATCGTTTTAAAAAATATCATTTTTCAAATTTGTCAACATATTTGTACAGAATAAAGATTCCAATATTTGCCTGTCATATAAATAGTTCTAATATTGTGCTCTCTTTTATAGAGAAATGCAGATTTCATAGAGAAATTATACATACAGTAAGAATGATAGTATAAAAGTAATCCTTAAAAAATGCAAATATATTGAGATAAATCTTGAAACTAATAGTTTATGTCAAAAATGTTATAATATATTTTTAATTTTTAACAGTTATTAAGATATAAGCACTTTAACATTTATAGAATAGCAAATAATAAATGACAGATTTTGCATATCTATTTGTTAATAATATTAGTTAAATCATCCATCAACTATTATATATTATGATTTTTATATTAATACATACATATATATAATCTAACTTTTTATTTATATAATATTAAATTTATATAATATATTTTTATTTAAAATTAATTCTAACTTCTGGCAAAGTATTCGTATTTTCTTTTTAACCACTCTGTATTTATCGTAAAATTTTAAAATTTTCTTTTCAATATTCTGTATTTAACGTAGATTTTTTAAATTTATCAAGATGTTTATAATGAAGATCTCATTTAACGTAAATCAATACAATAAGTTAGTTGCTTGTGCATATATGTATATATCTTTATATTTTTTAATGTTTTTATTTTTTGAGTAAATTTTGTTTTCTATGCTAATATTTTTCTATATACATATTTTTATGCATTTGTTTTTATGTTTATTATAGTATTATACAGGGCGTTTTTAGATAGAGTTTTAGATAGACAAGCAAAAATTAATATTACAATATTCTTCATGGAACAATAAGCATATTTTTTCTTTTGCAAAATTTACAAAAATTTTTCCGAAATATTGTAATTTTTATTGGATGAAAAAAAATAGATTAATATACATATAATAAAAAGAAATCCTTTGTTTTTGACTCTGTTAGTGGCCCTGAAAAAGCAAGGCCAGTTTATAAATTTGTAACCAGTTTAACTCAATAAATGCAACAAATTGCGATTGCTCCGACTTCTATACAAGCTCTATATTTCCGCAAAAAATTTTTTCGTAATCGGACAAAATAGATCATTGTTAGCAGCAGGATTATTGTAATATCGAGTGAGCGCTGGGGGGATCTATATTGATCTATCCATTTATCGTATTTTTGATTTAATAGATTATGTCTTACTATATTCCACGAAACCCTACATTATCGTGTTGAAAAAATATTTGAACTCGATTAACTAAAGGGGAACATTCTTCAGAAGTTTATAAACTTATAGACCTGTTTTTTCACAGGGCCATTAAAATTTCCTGGTGTAGAATTCCTCTTTGTTATATTAATTCGATTTCGTTCACTAAAAGTTACAATATCTCCGAAACGGTGCAATTTCGAAAACTTTTATAACGAAAAAAATATGGTTATATTTTTATGAAAAATATGGTGACATTAATTTTTATATATTTAGGACATCATATGTGTATGTATGTGTGTGTGCGTACGTGAATTATAGGTAAAAAGGTATGTAATTATCTCGTGCTAGAGGTAAATATTTAAATATAAATAAACTTTTTTAAAATAATTTATTTTATTCTACAAAAAGGATGACAAACAGAGAAGAGAGAGAGCAAAAATTTTATGGATATATCGCAATAAATACTTTATAGATTATAGATACTTTATAGATACTTTATAGACTACTTCTAGCCATTAAATAATGTAACAATCTCTTTTTTTACTATTACTAACGCAAAATTACCGTCACTAATTTTATTCCATTTTATTACTGATATTAAATTTTTTTGTAGAAGTAAACCAGCGATACTACTTCTCGCGTAACACTTCTTCCATTGCCTAGATCTATTGCGCAACTCGATCATTCCATGCGAGTCAGATGTCTCCTTCAGACTTATGCGTGTGGAATGTGCAATCTCCTTATCACCACAGAAGTATGTCAAAAGCACTTCAAGTGCAACGAACGAGCTCCACATTCACGACTTCTAGAACTACAGACAAGACGTCAATTTATTATCGCGGCAGGCTTGTCAATAAAGATAATATGCTGACTCGCATGACTGTGACAAATTCGCGGCCGATCTCTTATCAGCATTCGTTTTAATCTGCTATTGCAGCCTATCATCGCTTCTCACCGGGTAATGCGGTGAAAGAACTGCGAATACTCACGAGAAGTAGCGCGCCTTCATGCATGAAGTTTCTACAATCGAATCGCAATCGGAATGCAGCAAGAACACCGGAAAAATCGCGCGCGCTTGCTCAGATTGGCGGAGCTTAGTACAACAAGAATCGTGAAAATGCTGGTCCCACTAACCTAGTACGGCATATGAGAAATATGAATGCATTTATACCACACCTAGAGATGTCATAAACTCTTCTCTTCTCGATCAAATATTCGATTAAATTATTCGCGTTATTAAATCGACTAGTGCTCTAATTATTGCACTTATTCTAGCTGATCTAAAAATCTATTTTATTATTATATTAATCTTTTTAATGCTATGCCTGTATAAATAATTTAAGTTTCCAGCATTTTTTAAACAATTTTTCGATAGCTAATCCGTAACTATAAAGTATAGATATATCTATATATCTGTATGTAAACGTTTATAGAGATTTTATCAATATTTTTTGCATAACAATTTAGAAGATTAACACAAATTAAAGTTTAATATTTGTTTTAAAAAATGGATGCCAAAATATCTATAATATATTTTATTCTTTTTTTTTAAATAAAATTTTATAAAATTATTGGATGAATATATTGAACCAAATTTGTTTTTTCTTAATTTGATATGTTTGTGTCCTTAAATTATGGAATAATGGAATGCTAAAATCTAATCGTGCAAAGAAAAGGTTTGTTTATGAGTAGTTTTTATGAATTTTTTTCAAGTTATGTAGTTTTTATGAATTTTTTTTCAAGTTATGTAGTTTTTATGAGTTTTTTCAAATTAGAAAAAATGTAGAAAACATCTATGTCTTAATCATTGCTATATATTTAATATATGTATAGCAAAAAGTTAAATTGATATTATTTATTTTGATGACAGATTATTGAAAAGAGAAAAAAATTTATTTATAAAAATTTATTTATAAATTTATTAATATTTATTTTAGACCTGTTTGTGTCGTGTCGTGTGCGTTGTACGTGTATATATGTGTGTGTATGTGTGTATGTGTGTGCGCGGTGTATATGCGGTCGATCTAGATTTATTGATATTATTCACATTCTTAACATGTAAACTTTTAAAAAGATTGATTACGATAAATAAACTATACTCGCTCCCGAAATCAATTTATCTATCGATCCACTGAAAAATTTTCACTGTGTTTCGATTTCTATTAGTCTTTTGTTTATTCAATTAATAGATACAATTAATAGATACTATGCGTGTCCCATTTATATATGTACACACAATGCATGAACATTACGTACGACAGAACGTTGTCATAATCGAGAAAAATGATAGATCGAATCCTGTTCAGGGTGCGAGATTTTGATATAATTATTCGCGCAATTTAAAAGCAGTAAAAAATTTCCAAAAAATTTTTGCTATTTGCTATTAAGTACACAATTTTCTTATTTTTAATACATAAAATTGCTGTTATAGGTATCTATTTTGTATTAAAATTTAAATTTAAATAATTTTTTAAATAAAATACTGTTGTTTTAATATTTCCTCAAATCAAGCAGTATATGTATTGCATATAATTTCTTTCAATATAAATTAAACCAAACAATTAATTTAAAATTTAAGTTGTTTTATTTTCCAAACACTTATTTTATAAACATATATTGTTCAATATATTTAAATTATCTCCTTATTCCTTTAGCGTGAGAATATATCATAATAAATAAATTTTTGCGATTCAGATCAATGTTACGACTTAAAAACGCTAGATCACATGTGCTAATCACATGTGCTATTACAAATGAATCATCCTATACAAACAGAACCATAGTAGAACTTTTATACTTCGTGGAGATCAAAACGTTATTATGGTTGAGAAAAAATTGAGAAACATTAACACTATGTTATTGAGACTAAATATTGAGATATCTTGAAAAAGCTAATCATGGGCGATTTCTATCTGTCATTTAATTTTTCTCGACTAATGATTTAATTAACAACGGAATCAAAGGTTGATATTTATATAATCCCTGCATCATTATTTTATCTATTCAAAGGCATTGGCATAATAGATTAAATTCGCGATTTATATGCATCATTCACTATCAATATAACCATAACAGCTCTCAAGTATATATTGTATAATAATCATAATATTGCATAGGTATATTGTATAAAAGAAATTATAAATCTTCAAAACTATATACTTTCTAATTAATTGTCAGTAATATAATTATAAATTTTCAGATTTTTTATTTCTCATAATAATTTTATTGTTTTATGCAGTGTTTATATAGAAGCTGTTATCAGTTAAAAATCTATGTTCTTCTGCTTCTCGTAAATTCGCTTTGACAAAGCGACCCAAAAGTTTTGGCAAGCATTCAAGCATTCGATATTCGCTACATGACTTGTAACTATCCCGTTTCCTCGCGTCACTCGATTGCCTCTGCCTGCTATAATACATTCCCAAGATTTTCTATATTTGAGGTCGATGACCCAAATTGTGACGAAGAAGGAGAGAGAATCGCAGGAAACCCGGTTATGTTATTATTGATCCGATTTACAATTCTGAGTTCGCTTTAAAAAAAAGATCAAAAAACTCAGCAAGAGTCTGTCCAACGATGCAGTAGCTGTAATATTCGATCGAATCGATTAAAAGCAATTAATTCTTTTGTAGCAAATTATTTACTACGATAAAATATATGTGTTTTATAGCTTTTACGAAACGTTTTCACGCATGTACGGAATATGAAATAAGCAAGCATACTCTAACAATAAATTTATCAAAAAAGATAATTTGCTGCTCTTTGATGTCAGAAACATTGCATATGGAATTATTTGAAGTTTCAATACAAAGAGCATGAAAAAAATACATGTGTTTGTCGATTTCATGAATCAGAAAAAGTTTGTTGAATCAATGATTATTAAGGCAATTGATTATATATCGCTCCGTAATTTTAACATAACATTAACATAAATTTGTACAATATTTAAATTTTGTTCAATGAGAAAATTTCACATCTTTTCCAATGTAGTATAAAGTAAAAAAAAGTAAAGAATATTCCGGGACATATGTTTGTCAATGCAAGAAATTTGATAATAAAATATTTTTTATGTAAGTTAGGCATAATATGAATATAATAAAAATATGTTAACGATTAAAAAGAGCTTAAAAATGAGAAAAATCTAATCAATAACAATTAATATTTTATCATCTTAGAAAATTATATCATTTCTATTAATTATAAATTGAATATAACGGGCTAAATGAGAGCCAAGCGCTGTAAGAGGTGCGCAAATAATTCCTTTTTTCTTTTTGGTTATTGTATAAAAACTTTTATTAAGAACGTACGTTTCGGTCCTCCTTTCGGACCATCATCAGCGATGTCAATAATTAACTGTCAATAAACAGAGAAATGATATGAAATACTGATACAAAAATATATTGTACAAAATAGTCGTCGACAATTAAAATTTAGTGAAGCGTGGATAATTAATTCTTTTATCGGCGTTTGTGTTGTGGATTATAATTATTCATGAAAATTGATTTACGTACAAGTCTATTAATTATTTTTCATTATTCATAAAGAATTAATAAAGATATAATTACATTCTTTACTTATTATATACAGAACATGTTAAATTATCCGCACTTTCATTTATTTACAGATTTTTTAATTTGTAGTAAACATTTTCATAACAAAAGTATTAAAATATTAATAGTTATTGAGATATAATCGATTAAAAAAACCAAGCATTTTTAGATAACAACATCTAAAACATAGTACGTGAGTGCGTGCCTGCGTGCGTGCGTGCGTATGTGTGTGTATAAGCGATAAAACGTAATTTTTTTACTTATATTTCAATTTAAACAAAATAGATTTAATCAAATGTTAATTAGAAGATTAAATTCTTTACTTTTAATATTTTAACAGTTATTTCGACACAAATATTGACTTCTGCCTGTAATTATTAAATCCATAGATATAGTACCGATCTAGACCGAGCGTTTGCCTTTATTTAAGGAGTGGGGGTAAAGGTGCTCGTAGAAAAGGACTCACTCTGTTCTGTGCCCCTTGCGTTTTCTTTCTTTCACGCATGCATACAAACAAACGACGATGTAACGATAGCAATATCGTGTGAAAGAGAGAGAACGCAAGGGGCACGGAACAGAGTGAGTCCTTTTCTACATGCACCTTTACCCCCACTCCTTTACACTCGGTCTAGATATACTATATCTATGGTTAAATCTATGCATAAGCTGCACGAATATAATCTGCAACATTATTGTTCCTTGGACAGAACCTGACTGTTACAGGGCGCGTCTCCAGATGACAGATGGGGGATAACTCATTGGTATCTTGTTATGGAATGCTAAAAAGGGTAGGAGGAAAATAAAACTTCTCGCGGACAGATACACCCAATCTGAGGTGGAAGAACAATATGCCAAGAGATGGATGGCCCAAGATGTATAAAGATAAAGACATATAAACATAAACATGTAAACATAAGGTCTCAAACAAATCCTTCGAGACACCTGGTGCCACCTCAAAGTTTTAAGTCGCCTCCGCGCCGTATAGGGGCTTTGGGGCTTTGCGTGCTTTGTGATTTTTTACTTCTTTATTACTCATGGGAACATGGAGAGAACAATTAATATTAATACAAAAAACACTTATATCAAACAAAATAATGATACGGCTGTTCATAAGGACCCGATTGAAAAGAAGGCACAGTCTCAACAAACTCAAAAAAATTCTTTGAAATAAAACGTAGATCTTAAGTAAAGCATCATTGGAACCGCACAAAAAGAAGCTGCTCAAAATACAAGGGAAAAAGGGCACCCTGGCAAAAACCCAATCGAAAAATGAAAAATGAGAAAAGAATGTTAAAGAAAGATTTAAAAATAATCCCGAACTCTAAAGTCGTAAACATGTATTAATCATTATTGGCTAAGTACTCCTATATCAACATCTAATAGATTTGAAAGACTCATCTCAGAAGTAAACGATAAAGATGAAGCACAAGAAGTACCCAAAGAAATAAAAGCTTTAAATCTCCTCCTATCTTCGTATCCAGAATCGATAATATCAAGCGGGTTGTGGAACTCTTGGAAAAGATCCTAAGATTCCTAAGAATTACGAAATAGAAATTCTAAATGGAGAGCAAGTGAAAATTTAACCAAAGACATCCAACAATTATATAGATATAATGAAAGAATTAAAACTCAAGAACACTGAATTCCACATTTATAAACGGAAACAAGAAATAAGCTTCAGAATAGTTCTTAAAAGCATGCATCCCTCAACGGACTCGAACGAAATCAGAGAAGAAATCGAAACTCATAAACATATTGTGACTAACATTTGGAATGCCAAGTAAAGAAGCACTAAGGAACCTCTTCCTATGTTTTTCGTTGAAATAAAATCTGAAGTTAACAACAAGCAGATTTATGAAGTTAAATCTCTGTTACAACGTAAAAAATTTGAGCCACTCCGTCTAAGACGAAAAATTCCGCAGTGTGCCAATTGTCAGCAGTACAGACATACAAAAAGTTTTTGCATATGATGAAGCTTTTCATAAAGCGAGTTGTGTGAGGTGCGTTGGGGATCATGCCATTGCTAATTGTCAACGCAAAAAAATTCTGAGAATGTCAAGTGTATACTATGCGAAGACAATCACCCCACAAATTACAATAACTGCTTAGTTTATAAAGATTTGCAAAAAGCTCTATTCCCAAACTTGAGAAAGAAAGAGCTTTATACAAAAACCTAACAAATCACGGAGGCAAAATCATCTGAGCTGGAACCTAGGCCAGTATAGTCCAATCTAACCCAACTGGACTCATCATATGCAGAAATAGTACGTGATCATAAACAATTCAAAACTAACAACAATTTAACCAATCCTTATAAACAAATAATACAACAATTCAAAAAAATTTGGGAATTAAAAGATGATGGACAAACTAGCTCCTTACTAAATATTATATTAATTACTGTTTTAATCATCAAAATGTTATAATAAACCAGGCACTAAAAATAGGAATTTGGAATGCCAATGGCATTGTTGCTATCGCAACATAGAAGAATTAAAAATCTTCTATCCAATCGCAACATATGTAGATATTATGCTGATATCAGAAACTCACTTTATGAGTAAGAGTTACTTATGTACTACTCTCCAAGTACGCTTTATACCACACGATGCACCCTAATGGAACAGCACGGGAAATCGGCTTTTAATTATACGAAGCAATTTACGATATCATGAAAACATTAAGTTTCAAGAAAAGCATATCCAGACCGTCAATGTAGTGATCAAGGATTGGTCGAAACCCATTACCATATTGACTATTTATAGTCCTAATACACAATCAAGAGGAGTATAAGAGATTCTTCGACCTACTGTCATAGATTTATTGCATCAGGAGATTATAACGTCAAACATGTCCATGGTCAAAGTGAACGCAATTCAAAGACCGTGAACTTACAAGACAATTGAGGACCTGAACCTGGAAGTTATTTCAACAGGAGCATCCACTTACTCGTCAACTGATAAAAGGAAAATTCCGGATAGATTTTGCCATTGTTAAAAGAATACCTCAACTATATTTTAAAGCTGAATCTTGCTCAGAGTTATCCTCGGATCATTCTTCGATAATAATAACTTTATCTAGAAAAATTGTAGAATAGGCTAAGCCATGTACACTGCACAATCATAAAACAAACTGGTCGTACTTTCGAAAACAAATTATATTTAACTTAAATATTTAACTTAAATACTAAAATAAAATACAGATTCACGCACAAATCAAGCAAAAAAACTGCACAATTTAAGCAAAAGAAATTTAATGGATTGGGCGAATCTCAGTGAATCTCCATAAGCGATTCACTACTGAAACGCAATGATAACAATGCATTTTTAAAACGAATAATTACGGACAACGAAAAGTGGAGCGTATACAATAATGTGGAGTAAAGAAAATCATGGAGTAAGCGAGGTGAACCATTATTAACCACTCCAAAAGTCGGTTTGCATCCGACAAAAATCATGCTCTGTGTTTAGTATTTTAAGGGAATCGTGTACTATAAGCTCCTCCCGCACAACGAAACGATTGATTCGGATAAATTGTACTCTCAATTAGACCGATTAAAGACAGCAATCGACCAGAAGCGTCCAGAGTTAGCCAATCAAAAAGGCGTCGTCTTTCATCAGGATAACGCCAGACTTTATTCTCTTTGTAAACCCCACAAAAATTGGTGCAGCTTGCCTAAGATGTCCTATCCGCCATATTCACCTGAATTAGCATCATCAGATTTTCACTTATTCCGGTCTCCACAGAATTAATGCGAAGAACTTCACTTTGCTGGAGACCTATAAAATCCATTTAGAGCAGTTCTTCGCCCAGGAAGATGGGAAATTCTAAGAGTGGTATCATAAAATTGCCTGAAATATAGCTTAAAATTATGCAACAAAACGGTGCATATATTACTGATTAAAGATATTTTGAAATATAAATATTTCGTCTTTGATTTTAACTAAAAAAACAGATGGAAATTATTGGCCAATCCAATATATAATGCAGTCCTTAAATTGAGCTATTACCCGGCACAATGGAAAGTGGCACAGGTGAAAATAATCCAAAAGCCTGTTAAATTGGCAGAAAATGTAGACCTATCAGCCTCTTGCCAATTCCGTTAAAGATCTTTGAAACTCTACTACTAAAAATACTGACACCCACAATTGAAGAAAACCAACTAATCCCAAATCATCAATTTGGCTTTCGCCAGAAACACGGGATTATAAAACAAGTACACATATTAGTCTGAAAAATAAATAGCGAAGAAATACTGCTCTGCAGCTTTCCTTGATGTTTTTCAGGCCTTCGATAAGATAGGCATGACAATCTTTTATACAAAATCAAGAAAAACTTGTCTTCGCATTTTTATACCTTAAGATCATATCTTACAAGTAGATTCTTCTTACTCAAGCATGAAGGTGCAAGAACACAACTCCATATATTCTGGAGTTTCCCAAGACAGTGTCCTTTAGATACTTACAATTAGATCCCTAGATGCTTCTAAACACGGCCGACCTGCCAGCTGCTCGAAGTACAGCAACAGCCACATTTGCTGATGACACAATCATCATGATAACTTATGATGTCTCAACAATTGCTTCCGAACTCCTTCAGAAAAATCTTAACTCATTACAAAAGTAGTTGAAAAAGTGGCATATCAAAGCCAATGAAAATAAATCAGTCCATATAACCTTCACAATGCGCAAGAAGATTTACCCTCCTGTCACCCTTAAAGGACTTCAAATATCCCAGGCACAGAACATACAAAATACCTCGACATATATCTTGACAGACGGCTAAACTGGAGAAAACACATCTATGCCAAAAGAAAACAGTTAGGTCATCAATTATATAAAATGTACTGGCTCATATGTAGGTCGTACATCACAATTATCCATAAAAAATAAACTTTTGTTATACAAAAGTATTCTTAAACCTGTGTAAACATATGAAAACTATAGGGCACTGCCTCAAATATTAAGATTCTTCAAAGATTTTGTTGAGATAGTTTGTCGCGCATTATCACGCGGTCTCGGAAACTTTTCCGATTGGTAGAAGTGGAGAGGAGTCGTCTCCTTTCACTAGCTAGTCGAGTGTGCTCTCTTGTAGCGAAAGATTAATTTGTAATATAAGCAGTCTATTTTTCGTTCTGTTAAAAAAGTTTATTTCTTTTGCTCATTAAGCTGCTCTCGACGTGTCATTTATTTAAAACCCCACAACAGATTTCAAAATAAAATCCTACAAATAATAACAAATCCATGGTATATCTCAAATGAAATCATTCATCATGATCTGAAGATCTCCACAATTAAAGAAGAAGTTAAAAAGTTTAGTCAGAAATACCGGGATCGCTTAAAAAACCACTCAAATCCATCTAACCTTATGAAGGAAAGCAGTATAGTCCGCAGATTAAAAGAAAGCTGCTCTAAGACTTATCTAGTTAAATTAATAAGTAAATATTTATAGGAATGTGTTATTAAACGCTTACCCCCAAGCCAGAGGAAAATCCAACAGAAATATTACTTAATGTCCAACGGATGAACAGATCGTAATAATGGTAGCTGTTAAAAAAAACATTATCGTTGAAAAACATAATCTCTGCGAATGGCAATTAAATTATGTTCCGAAATTACTTGTGTAACCCCGGTCACTAATAAAAACCACGATTGTATGGCTTGTTGATGTTTTTCCAATATAGCACCTTTTCGGCGTTCTGGTAGACAACACGCGAAACAACTGTAAATCAGTAGCTTAATTGCCGCTTTCTACACATAACGCGTATAATGATTGAGAATCAACTTTTTAAAATCTTGCTTATTATGTACGGGTACTTATCCCAAATATGAAAAATAAAATATTTCTTTTCTCTTTTCATTGGCTACACTGTGCAAATCTATTCTAATCATAGATCTATAAAGATAGACTCCGTCGTTTTATATAGTTACACATATAGTATATTTATTCTAAATATACTAAATCCATTTTCGCTGTTGATCTTGGGTTACACTAACAAGGGAAGGTCCTCAGGTGTTTCACCGTTTTCGATTCAAAACCTATGCAGAAATGTTGTGAATGATGCCAATAACATATTCTGCAAGTTACAGCCCCTACTTTTGCGTTAAAAAAAATGGTATAATAACTTTCTTGCCTATACAGTGATGGCAAAAGTTCCGTAACAGTCAAATATCTTGGAAAATAATGACTATGGAAGAAAATGTTAAATACAAAAGTTTTAGAAAATCAAATGGTCTATTATGTGATAATATTGAAAAGCTATCGAGGTAAGCTACACGATTATGTAATAAAAAATGGGGGTTTCCATTTAAGATTTCAAAGTTGACCTTTACGGTGTCCTTCAAGGTCACACGAAGGTCATATCAATATAACCACATAATAGACCATTTGATTTTCTAAAACTTTTGTAATTAACATTTTCTTCCATAGTCATTATTTTCCAAGATATTTGACTGTTACGAAACTTTTACCATCACTGTATAGGCGAGAAAGTTATTATACCATTTTTTTTAACGCAAAAGTAGGAGCTGTAACTTGCAGAATATGTTATTGGCATCATCCACAACATTTCTGCATAGGTTTTGAATCGAAAACGGTGAAACACCTGAGGACCTTTCCTTGTAAGAGCAGTTAATTTTTTCATCACTTACTTTCAAATTACTTTCAATCATTTCAAGGTCAATGGAGACATTTTCAGAAAAAAAATGTTTGAGACAAAAGTTTCTTATTTTTTGCGTATAATCCGAATCTGAATTAAAAAATTATATTTCATTTAAAAAATTCGACTTCCGGTCTGGATAGTCATTTTTCGTCAATTTCGAGCGTCCCGTTTGACCACGTTGATATTGACCACGGTCCCGATTGACCACGGTCTCGATTGACCACGGTCCCGATTGACCACGGTCCCGATTGAGCACGTTGATATTGACCATAGTCCCGATTGACCGAAACCGTGGTCAATATCAACGTGGTCAATCGGGACCGTGGTCAATCGGGACCGTGGTCAATCGGGACCGTGGTCAATCGGGACCGTGGTCAATATCAACGTGGTCAATCGGGACCGTGGTTAATCGGGACCGTGGTCAATCGGGACCGTGGTCAATCGAGACCGTGGTCAATATCAACGTGGTCAATCAGGACCGTGGTTAATCGGGACTGTGATCAATCTCGGCACCGTGGTCAATATCAACATGATCAATATCAATGTGGTCAATCGCAACGTGGTCAATCTCAACGTGGTCAATCGGGACCGTGGTCAACATCAACGTGGTCAAACGGGTGCCACTCAAAAAACCACTTTCCTTCATTTTAAAAGAGGTGTGTGTGTATGTTTTTGTGCGTGTGTGTGTGTGTATATGTGTAAATGCATATACTGTAGAGTTGTTTTTATTACTAGATGTAATACAGAAGATGACCGACTGGTTGCGGTAATAGCGGAGACAGAAGTCGTCTGTATGTCGCAATGCTCTATTGTTTATATATGTCTGTCACTCACGCGGTATTTCTATAATCTTTGATTATCAAATATATATCAAAGTTTTTCATATAATTGTGTGTATTAAATCGATCCCCTACCTCTCATGTACAACTATATATAACTCTATATATACATATACATATATGTATATGTAAATGTGAATTATTTTATTAATTCCCTGAAAGAGCAACATTTTTTCGCGGATGAAGAAAATCGAGAATCGAGAAAATTTATTAATCTTGTAATATTATAAGCTAATATAAATAATATCGCTATAAATAATATAGTTTTTAAATGTTTCTTAAATTTTTTTATCGGAAAAGGAACTTTTTTTAATGTTTTTTAAATATAACATTCTTATAACGTTCTATAAACGTTTTTAAATGAATATTTTAACCCATGGGAACCATGTTTCTAAGAACCGATATATAACTGATTATAAAACGTTTCAAACACACATTTCTAAAACGAATGTGTGCTACCTGGGACTATAGCCTTAATTATTAATCGATTAATTTTTAATTTGTGTTTATATTACATCTCAAAAATGTCTTTATATATTCCAAATATTTATAAACAGTAATATTATTTATATTAATACTTGATATAATATTAAACGATACAATATCAATACCCCATCAATACAATCGACTATAATCGCATCGATCGGTAACGTTATTTAGTAACTAACTACTCTCTTTACGATAATACAGCGAGCGCTGCCACTGCAATGCGGCAGAAACGAGAAACGTATGTTTTGTCGCCATCGACCCAAAAAACGAAGACATTCACGTTTCTTAATCGTAAAATTTTTCTATTTTTATCCGTTTATAAGGCATGTAAAACAAAAATAAAAACACTTACCTTATATGTATGATTAAAACCAAGCTATATCGATTATGCCTATTAAGAAATCAATCAGTCAATTGTTATTGAAAATTTGATATAAGGTATTCATAAATAGGCGGCTCGCGTACAGATACACGGTTCGCCTCGCTATTGTTGCGCGTAACTTTGCTGCACGTGAGTTCATGCGAGATACTATCGTGTTTCTTTATATTGCATACAATCGATGAGAGAACACAACTTCTTCGGTATTGATGATTTAAAGGTTCTTATGATATTATATGATTAATTAATTTTCTTGATTCTTATGATTTTCGCAACGAGAAAAATATGTTTCTATATCAACAACTGCAAAGTAATATTGAAAAATTTTAGAGGTCACTTTCAGGATAACATGAGCAATTAGATTACTAATAGCATATAGTAGGTAATACTATGTATGCAATCATTTATGTGTGATTTCTGCAAAGAATATGTAATTCAATTACATATTCTTTGCAGAAATTAATGTTATTTTCCATTTCACCTCTATTTATGATCAATCCTGATTAAATCAAATCATCTAATTTCGAACTTTAAATGCTTGTAACTTTTAAAGAAATGGTTTTAAGAAAAAATGTTTTAAATAAAAGTTGCTTGTTTTTTAACGTAGCTTACGGAAATTGAGATAGATTACGGATTGATTTTACATAGTGTGACGTGACATTTTTGGTTGTCAGTCACAAGGGCCAAATGGCCCGACCGCGGATGATATTTTGTGGGGCCCGCGTCCTCCCGGTTTAAGATTTCGTGTATTTTGTGTATTTGCGAGCTCATAACGAGCTATCGTGTTTGCGTAACGGCGGAACTCAAGTTGTGAATGATGGGATCTCATCCGGCGAACGATGCGGAAGGAGCTACCGGCGGATGTCGACGTAAAGCGGGGGCCCGGCCCATTGGACAAGGGAGCACGCCAGATACAAAGATCTTTATATGTTGTATCGTAAAAGGGATTAATTGTAAATAAGAGCCATCGCTGCTGTATTGTTGAGAGAAGTTGCTTTCAGCAGGTTCTACGGAGGCACAAGAGGATGGTAACTTCACATGCAAGGCGCGTAGGAACCCCAACACGAAGCTGCAGCGCTGCGCCTGAACGCAAGAGCCCAGGATTCCGATACGGATAAAGTGTACAGTCGACGAGCCACTCGACTCACGAAAACATCCGGCGTCGCGAGGAAATACGGCTCGAACGAAGCTGCTGGCTGCCGAGGATTTGTGCCCCAACGCTCTGCGAGGAAAATTTCGTAGATGGCAAGACGAGAGCCCGGTCTTACGGCCGCGAAGGCCGCGAGGATCGCAAAGGCTATGAGACGGCCCTGGAAACGCGGAAGCGCCCCAGATGGCCTAATTTGGATTTAATAAGCCGGCGTGTCTCCCGCTCATCACTGTTCGGCGAGACTGCGACTGGGACAGAGGCCCCAAAAATCCGGGCGTGCGAGAGCCCATCGTAAGGACTGCGAGCGAGCGAGTCACCGGACGATGAGACGGACGTCATCTTGTTGTAAAGCCGCCGATTTTTTAGTAATAGAGTTCGAATGAGTCGCGCCGTGATAATAGTTGTCGCCGCTTGTTCCTACTTCCTACCTTCTCGAACTTTGTCAATTAGTGTGTGGAATAAGTCGGACAACCGATCGGCGAAGACGCCTCTTCTGGACCAGTTATTATCGTGTAAATGCTCTCTAGTAAGGCCGCCGTCGACAGTCAAATATTTTCATGTAGTTACCGTTAAGTCTCAATTTCATCTTACAATTAGTGATAATTGTCGTCTTTCTAGCGAATTCGTATGCCACGTCGCGTATTTAATGTCCGCAACGAACTTTCTAGCGTCTGTATTTTTAATGTCTTTTTGTCTGTATCGTAATATCACGTCTTATCGGAATAATTCAAGTTGTTAGCGATTATCGTTCCGTTATCGAAATTTTTCCGTATCGCCCGGATTTAGCGATTCTTTTCTTTGGCAGATAATATTGTAATATCGAGTGAGATCACGATTAATTCCTGGGACAGTATTATCGTTATCGCGTTTTGTATTCTGTGAATTTATTATTATCATCAATTGTACGATCGCTGCGAAAACACTCCAACGCGCAATTGCATCTTCGCATATTACAATTCGCTAGCGAGCGCAAGTCATTTGCCGGCATACGGGCGGAGTTTCGGTAGTCGGTTGTCGAGGCCTGAATAAGCCCCGTGCATCGGTAAATTCTTGTTAGCCGAATAAATGACTTTAGCTCGCAAATTAACCGCGTAATCTGAGATTCTTGCGCTCAGTCGCGACAGCACACGCCCGGCGTGCTCACTGCTGACAAAAATATCGATCAGCGATCGCGAAACATCTCTTATATCTCTCTATATTATCTTCTATATTTCTTTATATTAATTCAATATATTATTAATTATTACGATTGATTGCTTTATTTCTCTCGATTTGTCGTTCTCAACTCTCACCCGTCCCGTCTGTACGAATCACCCCCTCTACCATTTAACTCAGTGTTAACTGACAATGAGTAGCCAAGTACTCTGCTGTCGCGATTTGGTGTTCGGTATTTTTGTGTGGTGCGGATTTCCGTACCTTGCGTCCAACTTTTCGTGTAAATAATCGTGTATAGTCTGGAGATTGATAGTTGATAGATCACGCCGAAGGTGTGCCGTGAGTTATTAAGAACGACCCGTTAGTCGATGTAAAATGTGAGTAAAGAATGTCGAATCTCTATACTTCAACTTTATATTTCAAATCTTGCGTTTTCTTGACTCGATGAAGTGTGTAGAAATATCACAAACATAGTGCTTTAATACTACGCCCTCGAATTGTGAAGCAATAAAGCGACGAAAACGAAGTTGATTTATTCGTGCAATACAACGTTTTATAACTATAAATGAAATAAACAGGAAGCAAAAGAATGTTTATAATGTTTATAAAAAAAACTATTTTCATTCAATATGTAGTAAATAATTTATAATAATGATGACAAAATACTTGACATTATATTGTGAAAGCTAAGAAAAGCATAAAAGATAATATTTCATTGCGTTATAAAGTAAAGCTACTATTTCAAACAAATAGCATACTAATATTTTTAGCATGTTGATATCAAAATATTCATATATTAATACACACTTAAACTCTCTCTTTCTTTTTGATAATTAGAAAATTATAATAAATACTTATATCTTATGTAATATTATATTTTCAACATATACTGTACCTTTAAATTTCCGTCTCTAACTACATCACATATTCTTATTCAAGTGCAAACATTAAGCAATAATCATTAATGTCACAATTCGTACTATTTTTTAAGAATTAGCAACACATATCACTCGTGAATAATAATAATATCTTGTTTAATTTAGCGATTTTTTATGCGAGTTTGAATTTATTTTAAATCATAATCGCATCGTTACAAATTTCCTTTACATCACTTTATTATTTTATATAATTACACTTATCACTACACATCATAGACTTTTTTCTCATGCGAAAAAATCGAATGATTACTTTCAACGACATACAGCCATGTTTTATCAATCGAAACTGTATATATTGGATATTATAAAAACACACAGTTTTGCGACTGATTGTGAGATATTTCCCGCACGTTTCCATAAATTTTCACACGCGAGAGACATCCACGTGGTGAACCGAACACCGAGACAGCCAAAGGGAATCTCCGACAAATTTTGCCCAGAACGTGGGACATACAATGTGTGTGTGTGTGTGTGTGTATGTGTGTGTGTGTGTATGTGTGCGAGTGTACGTATGTATATACATGCGTATATGTGTTATGCGCGCTTGCTGAGTGAGCACGTGTCACGTGGCCCTTAAGCGTAGCTCACAAGGGCTAAAGGTAGCAATAGTGGGACTATTGTCGTAGGTACAATGCTGTCGATACTGCGTTCGTATGTAGTAATCGTTGATGGAGGGTAGTTCTTGGCACGACTTTCCATGGGGGAACTGGACCCTCGCACTGTGGATTAAACATCTGTCCAAGATTCCCCCGCTACTACCATCATCCGGCCCATTGCCTTTAGATGCGGTATATATTTCTTTCATACTTTACGACGTTTGACTAAACGTGTTAGATTAGATGTGTAAGTTTAAATTTCAAAATGATAGTATGTTTGCATTACTGTGTTCTACCTTCATTATCTTTGATTCATTTGATTTGATCGTTTGAGCGGGACAAACAATGAATATTTTTAAAAAAATTTAGAATCATAGATTTAGTTATATATTTACTATTATTTCAAACATATTTTAAGTATTAAACGTACCAAATATTAGTTTTTTTATATGAGGAATAGAAATTACAGTTTATAAAATGTGCTGTCTTCCTTATATAAATTATTTAAAATTAGACAGTTTTCACTCGTTATACTGCGTGGAACTATTATTATTAATGTTTTAACTATTATTATTAACTCGTTAATGCATTGTCAATTATCTATTTCTTGGTATGACGAAGTGTTTCTGTGGCTCTCCTTAATAGACCGTTAAACAATTCTAATTACAACGTTGCACGCGCGTATAAACATGGAATGTCGTTATATTAGCATTGCATTTCCGGTGCGCATCCGACATTCAGTATGACAACGTGCTCAATGCTTTTTTAAATATACGCATTGATTTACATCACAATGTAACACTAAGAAATGTAATGTAACAAAGAAAAAGTATGTAATTTGCAACTAGCAGCTACATATTTTTTCTTAAAAACAACTATGTTTTTTTTACACCAAATGATTCCTCTCATTATTTTGCGCGCATAAAAGTATGGAGGTAAGAAAAATGAATATTTTACGAGATATTTTATAGTTTATGTAAAATTATGTCAAATTAGGGTATAAAATATCCTAAACTATTCAATTTTAAATTATTTTATGATGCTTGCCTAACTCGTTGCCTAAAAAAATTATAGATTTATTTATAAAAAACTGAAGATGAACCTTGAAACACCTTAAAAAAACAACTGATATTAAATATACTATAATCATCTTAAGGGCCTCTTTGAACCATATTATGCGATACAAAAAAATTTCGTGTATATATATATATATATATATATAGAGAGAGAGAGAGAGAGAGAGAGAGAGAGAGAGAGAGAGAGAGAGAGAGAGAGAGAGAGAGAGAGAGAGGAAAAGGGACAGAGTTTATATATCAACTACTTGAGTATTCAAAATTTAAAGCTTGAGCGTTGTCGTCCTGCATTGGCATAATGTGTAATCACGATCATCCCGACTCTTAGTCCTAATTGCTATCAATTGCTGCCAATTGCCGAGCGACTATGCTGTCCCTACAGTTGTAATTTGCGTTTCGTACAGCGATGACATTCGAATCTCGTATTGCGTACGCAATATACGAATGCACTGGCATATATTTCTCATTATAATTATTATAATCATCGTTTTAGCAGTAGAGTGGTCGATCGATACAAACGAGTCTATCATATTTCTCAATCGCTTTGATGTTTTTCTCTCTCTTCGTTATGTTTATAATAATTATTTGTCAGCAAGAGATATAATATATGATTGTAAATTATATGTTAAATTACATGTATGTTGCAATTTTATACATTATATAATAGTAGTTTTTCGATATATTTCCATAAGAAGTTCAGATTTGTAAACTAAATCTAAATGTTTGTGATTTAATTATAAAAATTTAATTATGAAGGAAACTAATGATAAAGAAATTTTAATAGGTTAATTAAAATTTATATTATTTAAAATAATTTTCAAAGAATTAAAAAGTAAATCTTCACATTAGTATATTTTTCCAATAATTTTGATCTTGACAATATGTCAAGGTTATAACCCTGAGTAACTTTAAAAATGTTTTAGCCATCGTTTGTGTCTATCAAAAAGTTATTAACAAATAAAAATACAAATCAAGATTTGAACATAGATTAATAACACAGTTAAATAAAACAAAATTCACTTCCATATCTAACTATGAATATGTTATTAACTGTAGTCAACATAACAAATTTCTTTTGAGGATTGAAAGTCTTAAAAACATATATTAATTTTGATTGCAATAAAACTTATCTAATACATCACATACCTATATCACATACCTACATAGCTATAATATAATAAAATATATAAAAATAATCTTTTCTTTTAACTTTAATTGCAAATTTCTCAAAATTATGACATGATGGAACAATTTGGAAACAGAAATCGTATTCAGCATCAAAAAACTACGAAAAATGACTATTTTTATTTTTATGTTAAAAAATTGTTATTTTTTGTTGAACTGTGTAAAAAATTTAATAATGGACAAAATTTATATGAGTATGTATTACTATACACACACATACGCGCGCACGCACACGCACTCACACGCGCACACACACACAAACCTTTATATACGATGTTCAAAAATATCGATTACATATGGACAAAAAATCCATAATCAAATATAAATATATGTACATATTTATATATAAAATATGTCCATATATGTATATATTCTTCCTCTTGTATAATTTCTGTTCATATGTACAAAAAATAAGAAAAATAATTGAAAAATAATTGGAAGAATAATTTTTGCGTTGTTTTTAGAAACAGTGAAATTTGAAGTGAGAAAAAATTGTCCATATATACATAAATATACATATGTATAAGATAACAAACAGAGTGGGGAGGATAGGGGTGAATTATATTATTTTTAGTTGCAATGTTAAAAGAAAGAAATTTTGTGTCAATTGTAAAAGCTTTGTTGGTAAATATAGGTACGAATAAACTTTCTATACAATACACACATACGTAATATGCAAATATACTTTTTGTTTGTAACAGATTCTAGACTGTTCTTTAATATTTATATTCATATTACATATAAATCATCGAAATTTTACGTATCGCAATATTTTTATTAAAATATTTATGTAGAAGATCTATACATAAAGCAAAGACTTGTAAAATTATATAGATTATCGACTTTAGAATAACATAGATAAAGCTTTTTATTAACGATAAGAGGGAGATAACTCCAAATACTTTGGTCTATTCGGCTTGGCTTGGTATCATTCGACTCATAGCTATTTATTTTTCTGTATATGAAGGTGCATGTCATAATTTGATAGTTATACACACATCTCGCGAGTCAAATCGAATGGGCCGATGTGCCTGTAATTTCTCTTTTCCTCTAATATTATAGCATTCCTTTTGTCTCGATTGGCAATATAAGCTACGTCTATATATTCTTTTGCCGATGCTATAAATAACACCGGCATTTATTCCTTGTTTTTATTAAGATATTATAGTCTTTCATTTTTGTAGTGTATTGTTTTTTGTATATTCTTGATTTTCTCTTTTTCTTATGTCTAATTTGTCAATATTTTATATTAAAGATAATATAAAAATTTAATTAATATAAATTAATATAAAATTTTTTTTAATATGTTTATATAATAATTTTAATAAATGTTAATAAATTTGACAAAATTTGGTGTTCTTATTTTGAATATTTTTTAAATTTAATATTTTATGTTATACAAGCATTCTAATATTAAATAACAAGAGAAAGCATGTTGTACAAATTATTATTTTAAAAAAGATAAAGAAGGACGCGAAATATGCACGTGTTTGTCGAAAAATATATTACACAAAAGTGTTACTGTTTATTATGATAGTCTGGATGTTACTTTTAATTGACATGTAAAATACTTTATATAATCTGCAATACCTACTGCGGCAGATCAGATTCAAAACATCCCTGCAGTCTTCGAGCGTGTGAGACAATCAATGCTTCGACTATGTCATCTTAGTATTGAAGTTAATTTTTGAGCATTTACTGTAAGAAAAGTGAATCACTTCTATGTATTTGTTCCGTTTTTTGTTCAAGATTAAAATACAATTTTATTTTTCCACTTATATGTTTGTTTATTAAGTCACAAACTCCTATTTCATACCATGTAGTATTAAAACTAAATGTCGGAGAGAAAAATAATATTAACAAAAAATGCCTATTTTAAAGTCTTCTCTTTCCCTTCAAAGTTTGTCGGTCTAATTTTTTAACACGTATAATTCTATTATAATATATAATGCCAAATAATACATATACAAAAAATACGAAAGATATGCTTAAAAATAAAATGACATGGTCCAACTCAATGACTCAAAAATAAAATGACATGGACACTCAATCTACAAGCATAATTACAATTTTATTGCCTCCATATTTTAAACCATTGACATTTTGCCTTTATAATCACGACTTACAGGTCACTAACTTACATATGTGCACGTATAATATTTTGGCAGACCATCCGGATTCTGACTCATTCGAAAATGAAACCCTTAAGATGTTATGTTAGGATTCATCCTTAGGGCGCGTACACACAAAGATTATGGAAAAAAGTCACGTCGAAAAAAGTACATCGGGCAATCAATAACTGGTATGAATGAATTACGAGACTATTTACGTTGACCTTAACCTTTTAATGGGATAGTAACGCCATTTCTTATGTATTACTATTACTGTATTTGCGCATTCTGATACAGATATGTGAAGTTGTATCCATAGTTTTTTTATATTTTATAGGCATTATAATAAAATTAAAATTATAATTTTTTAAGTGATTGTACAGTTTTTATATTATTTTATGTTGTTAGTTATAATACCAAGTGATTATATTATATTCTATTCACATATCACTGAATATTATAATTAAATTTCTATTTGATTTATTTATACAGCAACAAAAATGTTCGCATTGTATTATTGCACAAAACTATGTTTATTATTCAGACACGTTTAATTATATCATACTTAAATATTGTTTATATATACTCTTGCATCCAATGTGTCCACACACACCACCCACACACACACACACCCACACACCCACACACACACACAGCAAGCATTGATATATCTCTCTCTGTTACCACATTTTAAAATTCAATTATTATCAATACATGTTGAAAACGAATCTGACAATTCGTGAATTTTTGTAAACTGCATTGAGAGTTGACAGAAAACTTTATAAGATTATTGCTCCCTAGATTTCCAGTGGCTGTATCATTTTCGTTATTCGCAGGCGAAATGTGTGAAGGAAGTTTTAAGGGCGTGATGTATACGCACGGGGAGCTAACAGCTGTGATCAATAGTCCACATGGTACTTTTTGCTCTTGTTGAGATGTGGAGCTATCGATTTTATCGTGCTGTTACCCTAACGAATAAATGGACGGACATTGATTAAAACGCAGTTTTATCATTTCGATAGTTATTAACTCGTTTCTGTTCCTGTTGGCGACTCGCTCAAAAAATTATCTGGATTTTTATCGTGGATAATCATTGGATCTTAAATAATGCTCGTCAGTCCGCGTCTCCTATTCATCATTACCTTACAAAAATTCCACGACTGATGATTTCAATCATAACTCAGAGTGCCGTGCAATTCTTATGGGAACAAGTAGAACTGCTTTCTTTCTTGATCATATCGCACGACGATATAATTCAGACTAAGATATTTTCCGCTTGAATTATTTTTGTTGTTCTCATTCTCTGCAGCTTTTCAATATTAAGATAACGGAAATAATATTTACTGTTTGTGAATTATGTGGTTGAACAATATTCATGACAAAGTATATTTATATGTTGGTGACAAAAAGTATAACGACTCCAAAATAATATAGGACGACGCGTAATAAAACATGAGTTTAGCCTTGCAATGTATCGTTGTATCGGTGCAACGAAAATAGTTCGTGTAAGAGGGAAAAGAAGTTAGATACAGACGAAAACCACTGGAAAGTTTATACGGCTTCCTGTGAAATCGTTTCTCCAAATACATATTTAGAATACTCATGCGGTAACATATGTTTCTTCTCATAAAGTCGACCACTTACAAAAGTTTTAATTACAAATATACATCGTCGCAATGAGAGCTGTGCCTCTCATGAAAAATGTATATGTTAAACATGTTCCTACACGATTTTGTCCTTACATTAATTCCTATGTTACACAATTTATGTGCACGCGCGCGCGAAAGATAATAGAGGTTGCTCTCATTGGTTAACATGTTTAAGATTATATATGTATAAAAAGGTGTTAAGATAACCTATTAGCCTACATATTTCCCTCAAAAATTCATAATACAGAGCATCTGAGACCACCCATACACCCCTTTTAAAATGAAAAGAAGCAATTTTTATCAAAAATCCCAAAAATTTTTATAAATAAATGGAGTACGCTCTATAGAATGATGATATTTTCAACTTCCAGTACTGACCGGAAATGAGCTATCCAGACTGGAAGTCGATTTTTTTAAATAGAACGTAGAAATTTTTAAATCAGATTAGGATTACATACAAAAAATAAGAAACATTTTTGTCTCAATATTTCTTCTGAAAATGCCTCCATTGACCTTGAAATAATCTTGAAAGTAAGTGTGATGAAAAAATGAACTTTAACTACTCTTGGTAACCCAGGACCAATGATAAAAAAGAATTTTTGATGTGCGAGAAGCAATTTCAACAATTTCACGAATAAATGAAAGAAACAGTAATTCTCTCTTGAACGATACAACTGGAAAAAAAATTGTCTTCTAAAATTCTAAATTGCACTACTTTTCGAATAATAATTTTATCGAACTGTTCATCAATTTCAAGATTTTTCATATCACACGCTTTGATGAAAGCAATTCTCCTATTTGTCTGCTGATAAAAGAATTTTCCAAAAAAGAATTTTCCAAGAAAAAATTTTTGAAAAATTCAATTCTGACTAATTCATATTCATTAATCTCGATTTACCTAGCAAAGGTTTCATAGAGATCTATCTAGCCATGTTCTATTCAAATGAAGAAGCATATGATATGCTGTTAATTTTGGATGAGTTTCGAGGTACATTCGCTGCAGTTGAAAGATTGTGGCGAAAGCGTCCTGATCTCCTCGCGGAACGTTTTTTTCACATTTGGCTAACCGAATCAGAATTGAAGGTGTCGTTCAGCCTAAACATAACAAAGATAGACAGATCCGCCATCCAATTAGGGATAAAAGAGCGGAAATTCTTGCATCAGCAAAATTAAACTCTCATAATTCCTTAAGACGCCGAGAAAGAGATTCTGATGTTAGTCGCAACATTATCTGGCGCATTTTGAGAGAATACAAGTTTCACCCATTTATAGAATGTTCATTTCAGAATGTTCTGAATGTTTATTTCTGAATATTCTGATCATCAAGTACTGAATTATGATGATTTCTGACAGAGACTTACAAAATGTACTTGCAACTGCATAAGACAGCAACCACTTGATTTTCACCTCAAAATTTTATTTTCTGACGAATGTACATTTAAAAGTGATGGGTCTATCAATACTTGGAACTATCGTTATTGGCCACAAGTTAATCCTCATTGATTGAGAGAAATGGATCATCAACATGTTTGAAAAGTCAATGTTTGGTGCGACATTATTGGAAGTCAGATCATAGGTCCTATTCTTTTTGAAGAAAATCTGTACGGTAATAGATATTCAGCCTCGATAGAGACAGATCTTCCTGTCTTATTAGAAAATCTTCCTCTGCGATTGCGTCTAGACATATGATTCCAACAAAATAGGTGCTCATCGCATACATCGAGAGTCGCCCATGCAGTACTAAAGACTATGTTTCCCAACAAGTGAATAGGCAACGATGGATACGGTTCGATCAATTATGCAGGGTGTAATAAAAGTACCGGGACAGCAAAATATATCGAAAAATGTAAGTTTTATAAAAAAATGTTTTAGACAAAAGTTGGAGGACCTAAAAAGTTCTATTTATTGATCTTATCAGTTTGACATTGGGTGGCATCGTCAAGGTCAGAACAAAGTCATTTTGAATTTTTTAAACGGAATCACTCTATTTTTTTATATAAATCAATTCCTCGCAATATTTTGCATAAAAAAATTATAAGAGTAGGATGGTCGAAAAGTGAATAGTTTACAAGATATTTTATACTTTAATTTTACATAATCTTACATAAACTATAAAATATCTTGTAAAATATTCATTTTTTGATAATCTTACCTCAATACTTTTATGCACAAAATAATGAGAGGAATCAATTGATATAAAGAAAAAACAGTTATTTTTAAGAAAAAGTATGATATTTCATAGTTTATGTAAGATTATGTAAAATTAAAGTATAAAATATCTCGTAAACTATTCACTTTTTGACCATCCCACTCTTATAACTTTTTATGCAAAATATTGCGAGGAATTGATTTATATAAAAAAATAGGGTGATTCCATTTAAAAACTCAAGATGACTTTGTTCTAACCTTGACGACGCCACCCAAGATCAAACTGATAAGATCAGTAAATAGAACTTTTTAAGTCCTCCAACTTTTGTCTGAAACATTTTTTTATAAAACTTACATTTTTCGAGATATTTCGCTGTCCCGGTACTTTTGTTACATACTGTATACCCTGATCACTGGACCCCATTGTCCTTGATTATTATTTGTGAAGAAGGGTAAAAGACGTAGTGTACTGTGAAAGTCTGACTACAAGAGACGATATGATTCGTAGAATAAGTGAAGTAATTCAATTCTTAGATGAAATTTCTTGAAGAACTAATTCCTTCCAGAATAGAACAGAGTAAATGTTTGCATCTCAGAGGATGATATTCAGTTTGAACATCTTGCTTGAACAAACATAACTTGTCCAGAAACGCACGCGCGTGCAAGTACACACACACACACACGCACGCGCGCGCGCACGCACGCACACTCACACACACTCAAACTCACAACTCACGCTTACACTCACACACACACTCTCGCGCACTCGCCGCGCGCGCGCGCGCGCGCACACACACACACACACACACACACACACACACACACACACACACACACTAACGTACATGGGATCAGATATCTGCCACATCCTCGTCGTTGATCCTGGGTTACGCCAAGAGCAGTTAAAGTTTATTTTTTTTTTACACTTACTTTCAAGATTATTTCGAGATCAATGGAAACATTTTCAGAAAAAATGTTTGAGACAAAAGTTTTTTATTTTTCTGCGTGTAATCCGAATCTGAATTAAAAATTACCATGTTCCATTTAAAAAAATTCGACTATCGGTTTAGATAGCCCATTTCCGATCAGTACTGGAAGTTGAAAATATCATCATTCGATAGAGCGTGCCCGATTTACTCATCAAAATTTTTTGGATTTTTGATAAAAATCACTTCCCTTTATTTTAAATGGAGTATATGGTCTCAGACACCCTGTATATTGTGAATAACGCGGGAGCCAATAAACATAGCCCACATAGCCTATCTCGCTTAGCACTCTTCAATCCATCGATTGTGTGACTGCGCATTCTGCATAGCATTATGCGTAACCAACGGAGGATGAATTAACCTTCTTATATATGTATAGTCTTAAACATGTTACGCTATTTCTGTGTGGCACGATGTGTTTTATTGTTAGTACAGTTAGGTATGCATTTGATAGCATGTTCGACTATGCGAGCGCGATCGTAAAGAGTAATAAAAATTATAATAAACACACCGCTATATTTCTTTTCTGCTAGTGCTGTTTCTTTGCAGTTTCTTTTTGCGTAGTTACCGGCATATCAAATAATATGCATTAATGCTTGCTAAAATCACAGACGAAATGTTTCCTAAATTATGAGATTTCTTGCATATATGCAAGAATTGGCAAGCCAATATCAATATATTGGCTCAATGCTCGAAGTTATCAGCTGATAGATATGCTGTAGTGACAGATATGTATGTTTCCTAAGTTTTAAGATTTCTTGCACACTAGTTCGATGTTCTAAATTATCGGCTGATCATTGTACAGATATATGTAGAAATGTTATATAAGCTGTCACATGAGAAAACGTTGAGCTAATAGATGTCAAAAAATTTAGACTAATATTTTCACCATTTTTTTACCATTTATTCAAATAAATGCTTTTCCCATAATGCGATAAATATTACGTTATTATGAACGCATATTTATAGAAACTTTTACAGGCAAATCGTCAATTTTTGTAAAGAACAGACTTTACATAAATTATAAAAATTCTGTTTTTATTTTCTATTGGATATGATAACATTTGTAGTGTCCAATCGCAGCGACACACACACACAATAATTATGTTCAAATATATGTATATGACATAACGATAGCATCCTGCGTTTGACAACCGTGAAATGCATCGAAAGTTTGATTAATTTATTGACGTTATACGATTTTATTGATAAAATTAATATCTTCCGCAAATACATCATATTATTATTGTGATATATCAATTTTTCTCGCTAAAAAGATTATTTATTTTCTATTTTGCCTCATGGTTCCATCGAAATAATCGTAAATACATATACATGTATGTTTCTATATAAAAACTTCACATTTTGTTTTAAAAAAGGTCGCAAATATCTATAACATTAGCATATTAAATTCCAATACAATTCTATATAATATAATAATCAGTACTGCGATATCTTCATATCATTTCGCAAGAAGCTAGAAAAAGGCGGAGATGAATTGTATGCATGATGCACGCATCGGTCGAACTTCAATTGTTCAGTTTCCAGTGCCGAGTCTCAATATAATATGGCAGTAGGCAACATAAGCCTACATGTAGAATTCGCGTAGGTAGTTATTGACATTTTCAAATGTCAAGCTTTCTCGCATTTTATGTCAATGCGCTATTTATCATTTGGATTGCTATAAACTATAGATTTGTGTATTTATATCAAACGCTGAGCAACAGAAAAAAGAATTTTCTTAAAAATTTTAGCTTCAAAGATTAGATCAATTACATTCCGCTAAATCAGTCATACTCTAATAAATCATTGCTATTGACATTGCTATATCTATAATAATAATTCTGCAATATTTAATTAAAAATATTATTTTTAATGGTATTTTACGCTGTAATGTAATTTTTAAATATCTATTTAAGACATATATAATTAAAATTATATTTTATTATGACATAAAATCGAATACGAATGAAATACGTCGATTAAGAGATTAATCGATTCTAAGGGATACTTTTCTAACGAACACTTAATTTTCTGCCGCATCTGTGCAAAACAATCAGCAACTTTCCGAACTTGTAAATACCCACGACATAGTTTTTCACCAGATTGCAAACCACAAAAAGCGCACGCACGTAGAATAAAAAAGTAAAATTCTTTTCCAAATCGCCTAGTATGTGTAACGATTACTATATTATCTAACTTCATTAAGTTTCAGCCATCTTCAGTTTTAGCACGTACATACATGGTGACACACATTAATAAATCTAATTGTGTTATCTTCACATACCAGATTGTGTCAATCATAAAACATTGATTTAAAGTGATTCAAAATTGGAGAGAAATATGCATACCATATATCTACATCGTTAAAAAAATAGATCGAAATAATCGAAATCGTATTTATAATCTAATAAAAAAATACTAATGAGAAATCCGGGGTGACATGCTGAACAATGTAAAAAATAATGATGAAAAACCTAAGTTGGCATGCTGAACAATATAAGAAAAAGTTTTGTGAGAGTTTGTTTTTAGAGATATAGTTTGTAATCTATCTTATAGATTTGATTATAGGATATATTTCGATTATCGTAACTTCCTCAAATATGTTCGTTGTTTTTAATGAAATGAAAATTTCTGAATATTTCTGAGAAAAAAATTATTTCAAAGCAAGAAATATCTCATAGTCAATAAAAACTTTTTTAAAATTGCATTTCTTGAGTTAAAAGTTATCGAAGTATTTTTTATAAGAGTATTATTAATCTTTTTTTTTTTTAATACAATAAAAAACTTCTTACTTTATTAGGATAAAATAAATATTTTACAGATTTATTTTTATTTTAAATTCTGTCAGAATAAAATATGAAATATAGTTTATAAAGCTTATAAAATATTCATTTTTTTGACAATCTTATTCTCTCTCTCTCTCTCTATTACTTTCATATAATTTTAATTAAAGAAAGCTTCAATAACCTTATAATTTCAGAAACCGTGATTTTAAAAAATTCTCGTATCTTAATGAAGATGTTTAGAGCAATCACGATAAATAAGAAAAATTCTGCATGCTATTCCTTTTATGGATAAAGCATTAAGAAAGAAATAATTATAAAAAAATATAAAAAGTATATAAAAAAATTATAAAAAATTATAAAATGTCATTAATAATTACATTAAAATAAGATAAGGGAAATAAATTTATCACAACTTTATTATCTTTATCATTATGCTATAATAATTATAAAAAAAATTATTATAGCATAAGAGATAAGACACATTACAATAAGAATTATACCTATATCAGTTGCGCTACTCTATGATTAGATGATACAAATGTATCATTTTTCTTTATGAATAAATAATAACATAATTCATCTCGCTGGATAAGGTAACTATCTTACTGAACACAGAGGAAATAATTGCAATTTAAATATTTTAAAAATATATTATAATATTTTTATTAATAATAGAAAACGCATTATGAGTGTTTATCTGTGTATATACATATTCTAACTTTACACGTTATTTTTAATATTTACAACGTTTAAATGTTGCAATATTATCTCTTTCACGCGCTTTAAAAAGCTAAGTGACATTTTTCATGAAGTATGCAGTTGATTCTATATATGTATGTTCAGTAGAGCAGCACCTTATTCACGAAATAAATGGCTGTCTGGAATCACACGAAGGGATCATAGAACCTTACCAGGTCTCCCACAGACGCGAAATGTGGAAATCTTTTGGTCGCGTCGGTCAGGACGCGCCGATCAATAGGAAGTAAGAAGGCACATGTCCCGGTGGCTTCTCACACCATGGTGGTCACAAGCTCAACATCATGCATTTTCGACAGCATCGCTCGACAACATTGCGCGTCGTCAGCGAGCTGAACTGGGCAATCGAAGTTTTAGCGCACTAGGTCTAGCTAACGTTTCAAATTTACGACGCGACAGATTCCGCTGCTTTACGAGGATTTATGCGATCATATAAGAGACCGAGGCTAACGATAGGATGGGATCGTGGCAATAACGATGCCGACGTCAGCGACGGTACCGGGACGAAGCGGGACACGCAGCGCGAAAGCCGAGAAAAGCCGGGACACTGGCCTGTCATCGGAGGGACCGTCGACCCGGTGCAGCGGCTTTTATTACGCGACGACGTACTGCGCCGACGTCACAGCGACGTCGACGTCGTTGTCGTCGTCAAGGTGACGCGACGGCGCGCGCCGGAGCCTTTTCTCGTGCGCGCATACCGGCTGAATCGATTCCTTGAATGCAGCGAGATATCGAGGTGCAAATTGAAACGCAACGACGAGTGTTATAGCGCGAAAATTTCGAACGAGTTTGTACATACATAAAACGGGCATTAGTCGTCTATATGCGCAAAATTTACGATAAAATTATTAAAATATGAAACTATTGCCCAAACTATGAAAGTGACTTATGAGAATTAGTAGTTATTATTTAGTAGTTATGATTAGTAGTTATTACCTGTAACGGTAACGACATTATAAATTTTGTTTGTAACGAAAAAAATAACTTTGTTATATTTTTCGGTAACGAGTAACGAATTTAACACAGTTACTTTTATCATTTTACTTTTTCGAACCTACCTACTCGATATAATTTTCATGCAAAAAAACTTATTGATCAAGAGTGTTGAAATGCGGCATTACATTAAAACTGCTGGAAGCTCTTTTTAGTATTTCGTTTCTCTCTACTTTGTAAGAAACATTTAATTAGACAGATAATTCTGTGAATCAAGAATTCAAGATTATAAAAATTAGCGTATCGTAAATTTTAAATCATATCAGGATTTTAAATTTTCTTAAGGTTAAAAATGTACAAAAGATGATTTTGATCATATTTACGAATTTATTGAAAGAAAACTAACAATAAGAAAACTTTCTTTTTTTTTATTTACACTTATAGCATTTAAAAATCTTGAAAAAGCTGTTCTGTGACTTTTTAAGTTTTTTCTATTCAAAATTAATTATTACAATCAAAATTATGACACATTTTATATCAATAGCGATATCACTATTAAAATTATACCGCTTATGTTATCTATTAATATAAAATAATGTTAAAAAATGTAAATTTTGAGTATTTAACTTGATCTTGTATTAACATTAAAAAGTAACGGAAATTGTAACGACTCGTTACTATTTGAGTAACGGTAACGATAACGAGTTACTTTTATAGAGTAACTTTTTCCACCCTATATATGTGAATATACGTACATACGCACATGCATACGTCATATATACATGCATATACATATGTACGTACATACATATACATATATAGATACATATATGTATATTATATATATATATAATATATGTATGTGGTCATTAAATTCGTCATGAGATATATATATATATATATATATATATATATATATACATATATATATATATATATATATACAGGGTGTCCTAAAACTACCGTACTTCCTTTTAATGGCAGATTCCTGAGGTTATTTGGAGACGATTTTTCATATAGAGGTGATATTTCATATAGAGGAGTCAATATATTTTAGCTGGAAATTTTAATTGGATGTTTTAATGTAGATGTTATTGGTACGCCCATCTCTTCACACGATTCAGTTTTAGCACTAACAGAAATATTATATATATATAGAAAGGGTAAATATGCATATTAGGGGACTCACTCCCAATAACCTTGACCTTGACAACATATGTCAAGGTCATGACCCTAAGTGAGTAACATCCAAGAGGTTTTAGCCATCGCTTATTGTTTATTAAAAAGTTATTAATAATTAAATTGTACGATAAGAATAAGTATTAAATGCCAAAAAAAAATAAAAATTGGTTTGGATTCGGTTAGGTTAGAATTTTTCAGGGTGGGAATGCAAGGGGAGGGGCAGAGTCCCTTCCCCGCCCGCACGCATTTACTTAAATACTTAAATGTACAATTAGTATAAAATTCATGCTCGGAAAAGTTCAGATGGCACTTATGGCATTTAATACTTGTTCTTATCATATAATTTAATTGTTAATAACTTCTTAACAAACAATGAACGACGGCTAAAACCTCTTGGATGTTACTCAGGGTCATGACCTTGATATATGTTGTCAAGGTCAAGGTTTTTGGAGGTAATGCATATTTACCATAGAAAGATATAAAATATAATATAAAAAATAATTATGTTATATAAAGATTAAAATTTTTAATAGATTAAAATTTTCAATAAAATGCGCGTTGATAAGTACAAAATCTACATTAAAAGTTTAATTTTTGAATGTTCAAATATCCAACAAGGTAATTTATGTACATTTTCCAAACACGTCAGATGATTTTTCTATATAATATAATTGACTGTAAATTACAATAGAGATATAACAAATTTTTATTTTTATATTTTTCTATCATTTGGAGAAGATGGAGCAAATGATGTGTTTTTACTTTAAATGTTCATTAAGCGTCGACGTTGAACCTAAGATAAAACATCACCATATACTTTACAGCTCGCCTACATTTCATCTTTTGAAGGAGAAGCATATTTACATACTATTTCGGCGTGGCATAATTTAGTAGCACAAACAATAATTAAACAAAAAAACGTCTGAATTGTTTCGGTTTACGATTAATATGTGTCATCAGGAAAAATAAAAGCTTGACATTGAAAGTTGCTATACAGATAAAAGTTGTTTATACTGCATATAATATATATGACACTAAGATTATATTTCATAATTATAGACAATAATATGCCCTGTGATGTGTTTTTATCTTCATCTTCTATTTTATCTTTATGTGTTATTATGTCCAGGCGCAATTGCAAAGGAAGATTTTCTAATAAGACAGGATAGATATTCAGCCTTGATAGTCCAGCGAAGATCTGTGGAGATCTTCGCTGGACTTCACCGTCCTTGATTATTATTTGTGAAGAAGAGTAAAAAACTTGGTGTACCGTGAACGTCCGATTACAAGGGATGATATGATTCGTAGGATAAGTGAAGCAATTCGATCGTTAGATACTGATAAAATTCTTCGAGCAATCAATTCCATCCAAAACAGAATAGATGCTTGCATAGCAAAGGACGATGCTCAGTTTAAACATCTCGCTTGAACAAACGCACACTCATTCACACACAAATGCACACGCGTGCGAGCGCACGAACACACATACACACACACACTAAAAAAAGATGGGATCATATATCTGTCACGTTCTCGTCATTGGTTCTGAATTATGCCAAGAGCAGTTAAAGTTAATTTTTCGTCACACTTTCAAGGTCATTTCAAGGTCAATGGAGACATTTACAGAAAAAAATGTTTCAGACAAAAGTTTCTTATTTTTTGCGTGTAATCCAAATCCGAATTAAAATTTATCATGTTCCATTTAAAAAATTCGACTTTTGGTCTGGATAGCCCATTTCCGAAAGTTGAAAATACCATTCGATAAAGCGTATCCAATTTACTTATCAAAATTTTTGGGATATTTGATAAAAATCATTTTCCTTCATTTTAAAAGAGTGGTCTCGACACTCTGTATGTGTATGTATACAGGGTGTCGCATTTTAATTGCAGACCATAAATATCTCAAAAACAAGACACTGTAGAAAAAAATTTGTCAAACAAAAGTTTGAGGATACGAAGAGGAAAATGTATGAGCACGTTGAATCTTTTAAGTGGCTATTTTCAAGATCATTTCGAGATCAACTTTGTTTTTTTTAATAGGAATGAGTAATTTTTATTTAATCATTCGATAGAGCATGAAATATATGCATATATATATATATATACATATATATATATATACATATATATGTATATTTCATGCTCTATCGAATATACATATATCTCGAGTATATATGTATATTATCAAGTAATTGGTGTACTAGAAATCGTTAGGTTTAATTTTTATTGTAAAGAAATGTCAATGTGTGAATTGTGTACAATTATATATATCATTAAGCAAAATTATATATTAACTATTAAAAAAAATTTTAACAAATTATTAATATTATGTAATATAGCCTGCTATAACATATAAAATTTTAATCTGTAATTACATTTAATATAATATTTAATAATATCTATATAATATAATATATAATTAATATTTCCAATTACAATAACAATTTAATTTAATTAACATATTAAATACATATTAACATATTGACTTTTATGCTATATGCTAATTTTTTTAATTTTTAAAAAAATTTCCAAGAATAGAAATTTTTAATACATTATACAACAATAGCATATTGCATATTTATTCACATTTTATTAATTTATTAATATTAATGTAATAGACTTTTTTTAACTAAAGTTCATAAATCCAACTTTTCACCATACATTTTTGCTTCCAAAATTGTTAATCGATTCTTGTGTATAACAGCCAAGCAATGTCTCTTCTCTAGATTAGTGTGTTTTCTTATTTTAAAATTATACAACTTATCAACTTTTATTTTTATAATATTTTTATGTACAAAACCGTTGATACCTTGTAAAAAATTATGAAAAAACGTAATAATTAAATATCTTTCTTTAACTTTCTTACATTTTTCTAATTTTACACTATAGACTTACCTCTATATTCGTAAATCTGGATAGTATCACTATTTTCTGCAAAAATAAACAATGTTTCGACAAGTCCATTGAAATTCAGAATCAAAAATGATTTCGGCACTCGTGTTTTTATAGTCTGCAAGATCTTTGTTTGCGAGATGTCATTTTTGCACAACTAAATAAAACAATACGATCAAATTAACATATCAATATCCTATAAAATAATATTTAATTTTATCGAACTAACAGGAAAATGGGCTATTAAAAGCCAGGCGCAGTTAGCAAAAAATCGCAGATTCTTTTTTTTCTAATGAGAATTTACTGATTAATTCTTTAAATATACTTTTGGTCCCTGGATTAAACCATTATCAGCATGAATCGAGCTAAAGAGTGCATACCTTCAATAACTCCAGCGATTCTCACGCGACAGTCTCTCTAACAAGCCTAAGCACCTAACACACCTAACAAGCACCAGGTCCAAACACAACTGTCAGTTGTGTTTCGATTTTTATGACGCTCAGTTGGATGTGTTCGGGCGATGAACTGTCGAGTGTTCGGACGTTGTACAATGCTTCCGAGCAACTACGGCCAGATAATTCTTTACTCAACAGCTGTAACCGGAGAAAGATCTTATCGCGATCAACTGTCATGAGGATCGCTGGAGTTATTGTATGCACTCTTTAGCTTGATTCATTTGCTGATAATGCTCCAATCCAGAGACCAAAACGTACATTTACAGAATTAATCAATTAATTCTTATTAGAAAAAAAAAATCTGCGGTTTTTGCTAACCGCCTCTGGCTTTTAATAGCCCATTTTTCCGTTAGTTGGATATTCAATACCAGAGCCTTATAAACTTCATTATTTAATTTTATACAATATATGTATATACAGGATGTCCAATAATATATATATATATATATATATATATATATATATATATATAGAGAGAGAGAGAGAGAGAGAGAGAGAGAGAGAGAGAGAGAGAGAGAGAGAGAGAGAGAGAGAGGGAGGGAGAGAGAGTAAATATATATGTACAGGGTGTCTGATAATAACCGCATGACCTTTCGTGTGCAGCTAGAGTGAGTTAAACCGAGTAGAAAAGTCTTTTACCGTTTTACAATCTTCGCAATAATTAGTGAGAATTTCATTTTAAAAAATCGGCCAATCCACGCAAGTATAAGCGCGCGGCGAGAAAAAACAGCCCAATGTTAAGCGGTTGCTAGGCGCAATACATGATTATTAATCCCAACGCCTCATCACGCGCCTAGTAATCGCGTAACATTGGGCTGTCTCTTCTCGCCATGCGCCTAGTAATTGCGCGGATTGGCCAATCTTTTTTAATTAATTTTTCCTACTTGATTTAACCCGCTCTACCTGCACACAAGAGGTCGTATGGTTATTATCAAACATCCTGTATATCTATATTTACCTTTAACTATAAAAGAACATTTTAAAGAAATTATATATATGTATATGTATATACATATATAATTTTTCTTATATATATATATGGCTATATAAAATTAATTGTATAATAGTACATAAATAGAAATTTTTTTTCAACTTACGAATATATAATCCTGGCTGACTTTTTCATCGTAGTAAATATATTCTTCTTTTTCATAAATACCTACTTTAAAACTTAACATGCTGTCACAACCGAGACAATTTCTTAGATATGTATCGTTTGCAGATTTTCCTTGTAATTCGTAAATTAAAGATTGGTTAACGAAGACATTTGGATCAGTATTTGAAATCAAACTTAATTTTTTATTCTCATTCTTATATGAGATGAGACTCTTTAATATATCTGACTGAACCTTTTCTGGAGCACTTTCAAGATTTTCGTAAGTCATTGCTACAAATATATCTTGATGTAAATCCATAATATTGCTAACATTACCAAGTTCCAACACATGCTGTGAAAAAAAAGATAAAATCAAGAATATAGCTGAATTTAACCTAAGCAAAAACTATTATATTTTATAAGTATTTTTCATTTTGTTATTAAAAAATTGTTTAAATATATATGTATATATATTATACGTCGCGTGCGCGCGTGTTACTCTTTTATATTTCTTAAATATTACAATATATAAACTCACCATTAATCTATTATTTTCCAATTTCCATATATTATTAGAGCTTCTACCGCAGGTGCGTTTTGCGATGGTAAGCAAGTATAAAGGGCGATTTGATTTAAAAAAAATCCATTTATCAATTAATCCAAAATCGGACACTTCGTCGACCACTTGAAAATCAGTTTGAGTATACAGTATAAGTTTCATACGGCAAGTATCATAATTTACTAATATGTAATCGAACATATCTAATTCAATAGTACGGATATCATGAATATCTCCTTCAAATTCCTGAATTTTTAAGTAATCAAATGTATTGAATTTGTATATCTGATTTATGGCATTGTATTTAAGCATGTCTAAATGCAATGCATATACGTTATTCAGATCCATCTGCACAAAATAAAGTTATGTTAAAAGCGTAAGCAAATCACAGCTTTAAAATTAAATTTTGGTGGAACAAGCTGGATTCAATGTAGAGAGAGTTTAATAAAATAAATGTTAGTAATTACAAAAAATATTTTTTATTTGTTAACTATTATTGAATGTTATCGTATAAAAACGCATTTAATATTAAAAATGATATTTTGCCAAATGTCTTTAGAAAATAATTTTCTTACATGTGTTTCACCGATGATGTCATCTATTTCAGGATGTTCCTTTGATAAGGCAAATGATATTTCCGTGACATTAACTCCATTCAAAAACTCACTTCCGTCAATATTTTCTTCAAAATGGATATTTCCATATATTTTCCACTTTCCAGATATAATCTGTTTCGCTTTATTCGTTGTCTTGATTGCAACGCTTTGCCAATTAATTGGATTTATTCCGTTTAGAAGATCCAAAATTTTGAGATTGTTATCAAGAACAACTGGAGTTTTAAATATAAAGTTTCCTAAAAAATTAAACAAATTATGTATTATTTATTATTTATATTAATTAATGCTACAACTCCATACAGTATAACACAGTATACACAGTACATAGTACAATATTATATATCATATATCTTCTTCTATATACAAAAGAAGAAGTATAAAAGAATGTATAAAAGAAGAAGTCCTGACTGACTGACTGACTGACTCATCAACGCCCAGCTCAAACCGTTTAACCTAGGAACGTAAAATTTGGAAGGTACATTGTTTTTATGACGTAGGCATCCACTAAGAAAGGATTTTTGGAAATTCCGTCCCTAAGGGGGTGAAAAGGGGGGGTGAATTTTTTTATGAGGATACCTATATCTCAAAAACCGAAGATGTTACAGACGTGAAAATTGGTATTTAGATTCTTCTTTAAAAATAAAGAAACACGTGTTTTACCATTTTCCGAAAATCCAGTTAAGGGGGATGATAAAAAGGGGTGAATTTTTTTAAAAGGATACCTATATCTCAAAAACCGAAGATGTTAGAAAAGTAAAAATTTACATTTTAAATCTTCATTATAAAGTAAGTTTACGTGCCAAATTTCTTGCTCCTAACGTCAGTAATTCTCAAGATATGGATATCAGTAAAAATGTACCGAGCGAAGCGCGCGAGGAACAAACGCCAGCTAGTGTATTAATATAACATGTATACTAAAAGTTTTGTCGAAAACATTTTTTTATATATCTTATCGTTTCGATGATAATTGCTTAATATCAAATAAAAGCGTTAGCTTTGAAGAGTTGTTTTATCCCTTATATCTCAAAATAATCACATATGAAAAATATGTATTTCTTAGATTTTTGTGTTTAACAATATATTTCGAAAAAAATCAAATTGATTCTGGACAATTGTGACATGTTTCTTATTAATTTCAACTTAGAGATTGCATCTCTAAATTTTTAAAACATCATTTACGACTGTATATAACATTTGTCAGTTTCTTACCTGTTAAAGTGTCATCAGCGATTAAAGAAACCATTCGCTTAGGATTAAAACTATTGATGAGATATGCATTAAAGTCATGATACGCATAAACATTTCCCCGAATCTTTATGTGTCCCAAAATATTTTGATTGCTATATATCTGTAAAAAAATTAATTCTTTTATTATATAGCAATGCAATTTTAATATAAATTATGTTATATTTAAAAAAATTAAGGCAATTGTAAAACAATACGATTTTTAAAAATTGTGAAACTATTAAAGTACTATTAAAATATTATTAAAGTGTGAATATAAATTTGTATATGTTTATGTTAATTTATTCAAACATTTTCATATTTTAATTACTAAATATATCTGAAACGATAAAATTGTTATTTTATTTTGACGCTTATATTATACCGAAAAAGTGTTTGCATAAATATCTTCTAGATAATAGGTGTTAACATGTCCTGTTATTTGTATGTTTTTAACGGTGGCATTAGTGCAATTAAGTCTATCGAGCATGATGAACTGTTTCGTATGCAATGGAATCAACATATCCATTTTTAAGTCATTGACCTGTACAACTTTTATGCTTGCTTGGAAAGTCACATTATCGAGTATGATCCGTTCTGAAATATAAATCGTTCCTTATTATGCAGAAAAATTGTCTGATGTAATAATCAACATCTTGTATAATATCACGCCAATGTTAGATTAGGTTAGACAACTCACAATCAGTTTATTAATTGCAATGATGCTTCAGTAGCATATGATTATTATTAATTACAAATGACATGCGATAAGTTATAATCGCACATCGTTTGCAATCAATAATTAATTGTTGCAGAAAAGAGTCAGCATTTGTAAAATTAAACAAACGTTTAAGAGAAAGATTGTGAAAAAATTAAACACAATAATCGAAGTTAATTCATTCATTCATTCCGCAATTATTTCATATAAATGCAGCCATTTGTTGTGATTTTAATTGATAGTTGTAACTTTATATAAAACATATAAACAATATAGTTTTATATAAAAGTATGGCAATGTGCTTATAATTTGAAAGATGGTTTTTTCCTAACATATTTTTATTTGTTTAACGGATTGTTAAAAAAATCTTCCATTATTATTTGTCTGTATCTATATATAAATTTTTTCTATATTATATGTAAAGGTAATTACCTGAAAAATAATTAAGTTTATTAAGAGCGATAACATTCTCCTGCAAATCTTTCATATCGACTTTCATAATAGTACTTGATTGTAATTCTGTTTTTACTACGAGAGCTTTTTGTATGTAAACATCTTCTTTAAACATAATTTTAATATCAATCAAGAAGGGTTTATCAATATAAATAGCATGTTTGTGAAATCTATTCAAATCTATGTTATTTAAATTGCCATCGATGATAAATGCACTGTTAAACGTAATTGGACTTTTAAAAACTTTCGATCCAGACATTGTAATATTCTCATCATTTTTAGAGATTAATGTCTCCAGAAAACTATCAAACATTGATCTTTGAATTGGTCCACTTATATTCAGCCTTGTTATGGAAATAATTTCACTGAAATAGAAGTTACCGCGAAGAGCATAAGAATTATTTCCAAGTGATTTAAATCTATTCATGAAATCACATAAGAATATATTTCCAATCTTGCCAGTTGTGTTGAAATTTTTTAAAACTGTGACCCAGCCTATAAAAAGAATTTTTATTAATATTCTGTTTAAAAAACACTGAAAAAAATAGAAGAAGAGAAAGAAAAAATATTTATAATTATGACGATGATAAAAATAATTAACATAAAGAAAACAAACGCAATTCTATAAAACATGTATGTACATGTCCTATGATACATGATACAAATAGAATTTTATTGTAATGACATATTTAACTCTAATAATAATGAACAAAAGAAAAAATAGAAAGAGAAGAAAGAGAGAATACATATAAAATGTATATATATATCTAATAAATATATATAATTTGTCAATATATTAGTATAAACATTTCTAAAAATTTTCAAAATTATTTTTGAGAATTATATTTGAGAGTAATATTGTATAGACTATTAGAAACATAGAAATATGTGAAAACTTTTGTACATGCAACATACCATTTATAACAACTGGTCCTTTCAGTATCTGCTTTTTATTGGAATCTAAGATATTTTCTATAAAGTGTCCATTTATATATCGCGCCTTCAAAAATTCGCATGTAACATTTACAAATGTTTTGTAGCCTACAAATGTAATGTTTCTGTCAACTTTCTGTATAGCGTCAGTAACGAATTCAGACAGATTTAAACCATTCACGAAGCCAATCACTGTTAGGTCTTCAATCGATATGTTTTTATTGAAAATTACAGTTCCCATGCTATCTTTCTTGTAAACGTTAACGATATCGTTCTTATTAATCGAAGATGCTGTTATCATCCCTGTCACTCGAAGTGATTTTATCGATGCATTTCCATTGAAAATGTCATCACAAAATGATTTTGCATGTACTAATAATCGATGTAATTTATTCAATGGCATTCCATTAATGATTTCCACGTTCAAGACATTGGTTTCTAAATTGTCAACTATTAAAGTGCCTGTCAAATTCTGCTGTGTAGAGATTGTTAAGATGTGTCTAGTCAAATCAGCGTAATTGATATAATTGATTGTGTTCGGCAAGACTTCATCGGCTATTAATGTTGATAGTATCAAATTTTCAAAATACAATTTTTGGAAAGTTTGATTTAATTTGTCAAAGAAAGTAGTCTGCGTGATATTTTGCTTCAAAGTATCAAAAGACAAATTATCAATGATACATGATCTAATAAACAATAATACTTTGTTTAGACAAGCAGAAGCAACATTTTGCTCCCGGATTATATAATTTTCTAACTTCTTCATCATGCCAAAAGTTATATTGCCAAACATAGCATTTGCCGATATTTTTCTCAAATCTAAAATATATAAAGTAATATTATAAAAATAAAATTGTAAAGTAATGCAAATAAACAAGTATTTTTATAATTATTTTTTCTTCGATAAAAGAGAGAGAGACAGAGAGAAAGATTTGTTTACATATTACATAAGTAATATTATAATTTTCTTTTTATTTTTTACTATTGCAAAAATAAAGTAAAAAATAAAACATTTAAAAAACATATCTATTTCTTATATTATGCTTCGTTATGTATAATTTATATATATATATTTTTAAAATTTTTTTATGCATACCGTCAACAATTATAAATAATTATAAATAATGTTTACAAACTTTAATTAATACTTACAAGGAAACTGTTGATCCGTATTTAGCGTTACAAATTCTGAGAATAAGTGATTATTAATTTGTCCGGATTGGATTGTTGCGTTAGAGTTTATATAAATGCGATTCAAAAATTTTTTATTCCCAGTAATTAATGCATTTCCCTCAGTTTTCAACAAAAGATCATCAAAATCTGACCATATTTTAGCATTAATTGAATCTTGGAGTACAATGTTTCCCATAACAGTCAGATTTTCAAAAATAATATCCGATGAAAGCCTATCAGTTTCATTGAGCAAACCCTCTATGTTGCTTATGTTAATACCCGTTACATTGCTGTCGATCTAAAATTATGATATAATGTCTTTATACTTGATTGCGAAATATATTTATCGATTCGTACCTGCAAAGTTCCACCAATCTCCAGATTCTCAAAAGTAATTTCATGATTAAGGATTTCGTGTCTGCTAAGAATAATGAAATCGTCAATATTTATTTCATTTATTGAATTGATACCCAGCAAATGTGTTGTAGACAGATTGGCAAAGTATTTTTCACCCATAACATTGATAGAATCTCTGTCATTAATTAGAACGTAATCGTCTGGGTATCGTAAATGATTTAGATTTTTGACATTGGCCTCTTCGACGATAAGCTGTTGAAAGAAAATTATCTTTTATCAAAGAATATAGAAAAGTTTGATTCTCTATGTATGCAGAATGTTTAGTAACTCGTGGTAAATCATAAATAATTAGTAATTTTTGCAAAAAAAAAATAAAAGATATAGACTAAATCTATTTTCATTAATTATATTAAATAGAAAAACATATTATTTTTACGTAAAAAGCCATTTTTCTCAAAAACTACGTGAACCGTAAAAATAAAATTATGATAAAATTCCAGCGAAGAGGACTCAACCCCGATGACTTTAATTTTGACATATGTTGTCAAGATAATAACTCTGACAATGAGTAACTTTCGAAAAACTTTAGCCGTCGCTTACTATTTATTAAACCGTTATTAACAAATAAAGTTGACAATGCAAACGGGTTTTAAATGCAATCATTTGAGTTTCCCTAAATCTGAATTCCACATGATTGATATAAATTCAAGATGTGTTTTTGGCGGGATTTGAACCCGGGCTCTCGGGCATAGAGAGCGGACACAACTCTCTGCGCCACATACACGTACCACGATCGCACATCGTATATTTACTTAGATATGTAAATATAGAAGCAACTAATATAGAATTTATGCTCGATGTAGCTCAGATTATCGCATTTAACACCCGTTCGCATTGTCAATTTTTTTTCGTTAATAACTTTTTAATTAACATTGAGCGACGCTAAAACCTTTGGAAAGTTACTCAGGGTCATCATCTTGATAATATATATCAAGATTACAATAAGGTTGAATCCCTTTTTCTAAAATTTTACGATTCTCTGCAATTACATTGCCTTACCCCTTCCACGATTGTCTCTCCTGGAATAATTATTGATTCATCTTTCCATATTATACTTTGCATTAGATTCCTCCACTTAACATTATTTATCTCGGAAAAGTTTAAGTGTCCATTAATCTCTAATCGTTTTAACTTCGAAAAATCAGCGTTGTTATAATTTTTGATTGAAGTATCGAAAACAATTTGTTCCAACGGGATGCCATTCAACAAGAAAACCGTTAAATTATCAGTGTCAATGGAAAGAAAAGATTTCTGGCCGTTGATAATGATATCAGAAGCATGATTTACAATATTGTTTGCTGCGATCGAAGTTGATGCGTTATTTACAAAAGCAGCAGTTATACTTTTCGCGTACAGAGTCCCGGTCACTAGAAAATTTCCAGTTAATTCAATATTCGACGATAAGTTAATCCTCGAATTAGTTATATTTTTCAAATCCAATAAGATTTGATTAAGCCTCGTTTCAAGTTCCTCTAGTTTCTTTAAATTTGATGTCACATTTATCAACATGTCTTCCATTTCTAAGTCGATTGAACCGACTTTGACAGCGCCATAATTTACATTTCTTTCCATTGTAGCATTCGACGCATCTACTTTCGAAAAATTCCAAAATCCTGATACGGAATTTTTAAAGTAACTTTGATTCAAGCGTGCTTTAGTCTCGTCAAAGACGACTTCCTGTTTTCGAAAAACCTCCTGAAAGCATTTTATTTTACAAAAATATAAAATTATAAAATTTCTCAATAAAAATTATTTTTAAAATAAACATAAATAAACATAAATAATAAAACATAAATAACATGTATATGTTCTATATATTTGTATTTGCATTGTAAGTTATTCAATTGTATGAAACATTTATTTATGTGTATAAAATATATAATTATATATAAATATAATGCATATAATTATATAAATATTATATAATGCATAATTATAAAAATATTATGCATAAGAAAAACAAAACGTAAGTACCTCTAACAAAGCTCGCGTCTTTAATATGCTTTCCGTCTCATTGTGAATAGAATGCGCTAATTCTCTCAAGGTCACTTCTATACGTACGAGCACGTTTGCATGCATGAATCCAACTTTTGGAATAACGACGATTTTCGACAGATCAAAATTATTCATAATTTGATTAGGTAAAACTACTGTCTTAAACTTCAATCCCTGCCAAGCCAAAGCGATTACTGACAAATTTTTAAATTGAACCAATAACAATGACTCATCCCGATATGTGTTTAGTGGTATAGTGGTGATCCAAGAAATTTCAGTAGTGTCTGTGAAATAAATACTATTCATTTTTTGTAAAGTTACGTTTTAGTTGAAAATTATCATATATACGGATTACCATTGAAATGTAGATCCGTCTCAGCATTATTTTGGAACTCGTTCTCGGAAAAGCGAAGTAAACGCGTTTCCTTTCCACCAATTGCTAGATATTCGATATAACCACTCTCGAAACAGACGAAATTTGTGAGCTTGTTGGACTTAATAATTTCAAATTTTTCAAACTGGCATAATTTATGTTCATTTTTCGATTTATATAAAATAATATTATCAATTCCTTGAAAACCCAACACGGAATGTCCATAAATCGAACAGATTTGAACATCAAAAACTTTTGGAACAAATAACCGCCGACAAAACCTGCACAGTATAAGTTTGTTATATAGAAAATGTGTTGTATTCATACAATATCATTTTGATCCTTGAGAAATATAATTTCAGTATGTGTATAAAAGCATTTATATGTATATAAATAGTAATTAAAAAATAATTTTAAATTTTTTGAAAAAGAAATAAAGAGCGTCTCTTTCTTTAAAGTTTTTGTATTCAAATATTCTAACAAAAAAAAAACATTTAAATTTGTAGGAATAAAAATGTTATTTAATCTATTTTATATAAGTATAATTATTATTTTCACGTATTGCTGCTATAAATTTTTTTTGTATGCGACTTATGTTTTGCAAAAAAGTCTATCATGTAAATCTATAAAGTTGTGGATCTTGTAGCGTGTTGTATAATACAATATTATAAAGGTAAAAAAACACAAATAATACATATAATATATAATATATATATATATAAACAATTACGTAATTACCATATATCGATGCGATGATTATTATAATCAACATTGAAACCGTAAATATCGATCAACGATTGTCCTTCGGGATATACATCATTATCGAGTAGCAATAATTCATGTTGATCTTCTTCTCGCACAAATTCCATGTCTTGAATTTGTTTTTGTACAGGCCATGTCAAATACAACGTATACGTATTTCCAAAGATTCTATACCAGTACAAGAAATAACTATGTTGGAATTCAACCAGTAAAACTACCATTAAATTATTAACATGATTCTCATTAAATATTTCTTCGGTATTTAAATTAAGAACTTTAAATTGTAATATATGTCCCTCAGTCACTATACTTATAGTATGTTCAAGTGACAAATCATCAAGATTAATCTCGTAGAAAAGCAATGTTGAATTCTCAGCACGAATAAAGTAAGCGGTATCCGCTTGCAAAAATTTCCAATCAATGTTATCGGGGATATTAAATCTATGCAATGAAATATTTGTCACAATAACTTCTGAAAATAAAAACACTTTTTTAGATTGTTATATAAATAGCCTGCCGTAAGAAAAATTTTAGATTTATTTGTATAACAAAACAATAAACATAATATTGCATATGTTCTGTATAAAAAAAAATTAAATTACTAAATATGTATATATATATGATCTCAATTATTTGATTTTTTATGTTATGGCAAAAAAATATTTAATAAAAATAAAATAATTGAAGTACTTTTTACTTATTTATAATTAATTTCATTCTGTTCATAATTCAATCAATCATACATTAATTTATTTATATATGTGGTTACATAACTTCTAGAAAATTTAAATGCAGAAACATATGTATACTTGGTTTAAGTATGATTTAACCATGTATGATTAATTGAATTATAAAAAGAATAAAATTAATTATAAATAGATAAAAAGCACTTCAATTATTTTATTTTTATTAATTTATATTATATGTAATTACACATAACTTTCATAAATATATTACACACACACACACACACACACACACACACACACACACACACACACACATGTATATATACATACATATATATATATATATACATATATGTACATATGTATGCATAATTGGGTATCTAGAGTATGAAGAAATCGTAGTACAAGCGAAAAAAGAACAATATAAATTTATATATGGACAATTTTTTCTCGTTTCTTCAAATTTTACTTTTTCTAAAAAAAAGCAATGTAAAAATTATTCTTTTATTATTTTTCCTGTATACATTAATTATACAAGAGAAAGAAAACATATATGGACATGTTTTATATATAATGATGTATATATATTTATATTTAATTATATTTTAATTATATATGTATATGTATATATATATTTATTTATATTTAACTATATTTTAATTATATTTATATTATATTATCCGGATTTTTTTCCCGGACAATCAAAATATTATTTTCAATTACAAGATAATATTATATAGATGTTTGCAAAAATAAAGATTTAAAGGACACATTATATTATCAGGTCCCACTTCTTTAATTCGCCAAATAATTGCAACGTAAATAAGTAACATTTTGTGCAATAAGGGGAGAGCGACATTTTCAGAAATTTATAATTTAATAAAATAAATACATTATTAAAACTTGTTGCATTACATTGATTCAAATTATATTGTTCACAAATACAAACAGAAATATCTGTTGAGCTAATTCTCGTTGTTAGTCAAGTTAATCATTCTGCACATTTTCACATACATACCCGATGGATCGAGTATGTGAAAAAATTTTATTATACATTTTCAATTTGCATTTGCAAGAATCATCTCCATTTCTTGTATATCACGATTTCCTATATATATACATATATATATTATACATATATAATATATCGGAAATCGTGGTATAAGCGAAATAGAGGTAATTCTTGCAAATATATATGCATACATATATACTTATAATTGTTAATATTAATATAATAATATATTTAAGAATAATTACCTTCTCGATTTCCAGCCCCAGTGCCAAATTCATATTCCTGCCAAATTAACGATGCATCTTCGTAATTCCGTGGTCGTCGAAATGATCTAGTATTGACGAGTATTTCATCCAATGTCTTGGACATTTCTTCGATATCCTGGCATTTTGCGTTATTCACAAAAATCCATAGGAAGAGAAAACATACGAGATCTTTACTCGGTAACATTCTGAATGTATACTGAGGCTCTTGACTGTGAAATTCTCACACGCTTGATATCTCGTAAATATCTTCATACGACCCATAATATTTTGATTATTCATTGAGCCAACGCTGACATCTAAAATCTAACATTCTTCGAGTTTATCTAGCAAAACGTTTCAAAATTAAATAAGATATTATATTTTCTGGCTTATCTGTACTATATAATTTTATTAATAATTATATATTCTCTCATGAATCATAATTTTTCTTAATAACACAGTTCAATAAAAAAACACAAAAACAAGGCTAATTACTTTCCGCAATTCTTTTTATGCTAAATATAATTCTGGTTTTCTCAAATTGCTTCATCACGTCACAATTTTAAAAAATTTGAGTTAAAATTGTAAAAGAAAGAGTTATTTTTAATGTATTGTATTATTATATAAGTTAATTTGCAAGTCTTATATATTTATATGTGGATGTTAATGCGGAAAAATTGCGAATTAAATTATTGAAAATCTACTAAATAATTTTTATTTAAATTTATTCATACTTAAAGATTTTTAGGCCGCTAAATCAAAATTGATAAATTTATAATACATTAATATAAATGTCAAAATTAAAAAAGTTTTAATTTTTGCAAAAATTTATGTATATATTTCGAATTTCTCAATTTTGACATTAAATTTGTATTCAGCGATCTAAAAAACCTTTCGAATAAATGTAATTGAAAACCATTTGTGATAGATCCTCAATGATCTAATTCGCAACTTTTCCGCAATATATCCCATATTTAACCATGAATATTTTATTAATCATAGTCAATACAACAAATTTCTTTTGAAGTCTGGAAGTCCTAACAAATTTCATATATGCTTAATTTTATTGTATATGCGATTATATAAAATATAATTCTCAATAAAACTTTTCTAATATGTCATTGCTTAAACTTGCTTTTCGTATAAAAATAATGATATCAGTTAATTGTGTCAATTAGAAATATAATTAGGCACAATATAAATTTCATTTCTTTTATTATATTATATTTTAATACTAAAAATGGTATACGCAATTAAATACAATACAAATGTGTATTTTATTTAAGTAAATGTGTATATATATTTTAATATAATTATGGTATATATGCAATCTGTACATATATACATGTATATGTATCTAAAAGATATATTTTTAAGTAAAGAATTTTTTTTTAAGCGTAATATGTATTAATAAAGATAATATATAAAATAATTAAGATAAAATTTTAATGCAAAATACTTGGCGCTATTATAGAACAAATTTTATGTATTGATTTTAGTTATTTATAAAAATCTTAAATATTAGTAATAAAATTTTGTATTAAATTTTTTTATTTATATTTACTTTGTATCATCTTTATTGATACATATTACACTTCAAACTAAAATACTAAAAATATACCAAATATTTTAAAGAATTTCTTCAAATGTATATTTATATCATATGTGTATATTATATACATAGATGTACGGTTTGCCGAAGTTGCTGCGTGAGATACTACCATAGGTCTGTTCTTTTTAGTTGAACTGACTGCACTAGTTCAGAGTTTATCTTTTTCCTTCCAATTTGGAGTAAAAGAGATAAACTCTGAATTAGTGCAGCCAGTTCAGCTAAAAAGAACAGACCTCATGTCTACTCTCTATACAAGAGGATTGTATATATATGTTTTCCATAAATGTTTCTTAAAATTTAATATTTAATTATTTTTAAATTATATTTAAATTTTATCTACATAAAATGATGAATAACATATAATAAATAAGCACATAATATTGTGCCTATTTATTACACATATGTTATTCATCATTCTTTTTAGGTATTTTTCATTTATTATTATATTTTTATTAAAAATACTAATAACTTGATTAATAACTTGAATGCATTTTACAATTAAATTAATTAAATTATTTTATAATTATTTTTTTCTACAGCCTTTATGTATGTTGTATATGCAAAAACTTTAAGTAGTATGGGTAAATTGTAGTGTACTATAAATGATTTTTCAAAATTCTTCTGCCTTCTGATAATCGTGTACCATACGTTATCATATAATGTTTCAACCGATTTATATTTATGAAAATTAAATCAGACATCAAAGTATAAAACAAAATAAAAAAATTTCAGCAAAGTATTATATAATTTTTAAATTATGATAATTGTTCCTCTGGATGAGACGAGATAAAGGATATCAGGGATCGTTACTAACGCGGAAACTTAGAAGTTTCGGGTTCCAAGGACACTAACTTAGCACTCAATTTACAATAAAATTCATATATTTATAGTAACTTGAATTAATACACTTGTCGTGGTTCTTCTTGTCTGTCACCCGCTATATATTAGTACTCGCATGAGTACATTTACATTGTAAATGTATAAAAGTAAAAAAGCAAAAGTGTGAAGAAACATCAAATTAAGACAATATAAGAAAATATTGGTTTAATGTTTGTTGAAGAATACACGAAATATATTAAATATTGAAGAGTATTGAAAGAATTGTATTTAGTATCAAATATTATATAACAAAAAATGATAGGAATATATATACATATATTAAATATTTTAAACCTCTAAATATGAGTATAAATATTAGAATCTCCGGATTAAATTAACATTTATATCGGAAACAGTATTATGTAATAAAATTGATAGTTTCTCATAAATTACGGTATGCTGATTGGTAGAAATCTTGTTCTGTCGCCAACTTTTGGTTGGAATCTTAGATTCACTTTTTCGCTGTCCTCATCGCCAACTTCGAGAAAAGTATTCCAGTCTACAAGAAAATACAGACCGCTTCTTCGTTTAGTTGGTAAAACAGGATCTGGTGCACGAGTGGTACCACCAAAGGATTCCTCTAGCGCCACAAGATTTGCACTCTCTCTTGATGACGTTGGACCAGGTGTTAATGTATCCAGAGAAGCTGAGCTATTCCTCGCGGAATCTGGAGTTATTGGAGTTGTTAGCGTGGTCACCGTCGTTGAGATAGTCGAGGAAACGTCTGCAGATTCTGCCAACAAGATCCGTGATAAAGTTTGATATTTTGCGCATTTTATATTGCAAGTGATTATGATGACATGCTTCATAATGAATATAAAAAACAATTAAAAGCATTACACAAGTCGACATTAAACGTGCAACATGGATGAGATGTATCATTTCCCGTAGATTTTTGGTCGCTGAATCCGAATCCGGAAGCGAAATTTTTCTATCACGTCAGGTTTTTGAGAAAATTGAGATTAAATGTGCCAAAAAACGCGTTTTTGGCCAATTTTGAAACAACGTAGCGGGTGAACTTGACGTGCTAGAGACTTTTAATAGGACTTCGATGAAAGCTTGAACCTTGTGCTTTGAGATGATCATAATGAAAATAATGTTGCACCCGCCTATCTTGAGCGGTAACAGATTTTCGCTGCGCGCGCGCGCGCTCGCAACTCCTCACCGTACGCCGCCCGGGGAATTGTGGAATTGTGTGCCCATACAAGCCTCCAGACTACATTTTTTATCCGATATTAACTTTTCTTGTTCGATAATTGATAAATAAACATAATTGATAATTGATAAATAAACAAATTTGATAAATAAACAAATTAATTAAAATCAGGCCTCTCTCTCAGAAATTTAATCCACTTCAATTTAGAACAAGAAAAGTTAATATCGGATAAAAAATGTAGTCTGGAGGCTTGTATGGGTACACAATTCCACAATTCCCCGGGCGGCGTACGGTAAGGAGTGGTGAGCGCGCGCGCGCAGCGAAAATCTGTTACCGCTCAAGATAGGCGGGTGCAACATTATTTTCATTATGATTATCTCAAAGCACAAGGTTCAAGCTTTCATTGAAGCCCTATTAAAAGTCTCTAGCACGTCAGGTTCACCCGCTACGTTGTTTCAAAAATGGCGAAAAACACGTTTTTTTATTCTTTTATTTAACCTCAATTTTCTCAAAAACCTGACGTGATAGAAAAATATCGCTTGCGGATTCGGATTCAGCGACTAAAACTCTACGGGAAATGATACATCTCATCCATGTTGCACGTTTAATGTCGACTTGTGTTATTATAAACTGTTATAAATCTTGCTACTGCCAATATAATCTGGGATATACAAGCATAACTAAACAAAAATTGATAATGTTAAAAGCATAAAATATTGATAAGGAATATCACATTTGTAGAAAACATTGATAATAGTAATCTTAAAAAAAATCTTTCTAAAGGCTTCTTTAGACGATCTATAACACTGGTCAACAAAAAAAACTTTTGTTTAGTTGCCAAGACTATTTGAACGAATTTAGGGCATTTTGAGGGTGCTGAATCTAAAAATAACATTAGTTTTGCGGAATTGGCTCTAGTTTTTGAGATAATGGGTTCCCCTCAAATTATTATTTTATCCCACTACGACCTCTCTGTTGCTGACATATGCAGCATAGTTTGGTCTAGAGTCTCCAATGTGATTCCCTAGTCCTGATGACCTACATAAAAAAATCGTACAAACAGCATTTTTCTGCATTAATTGTGATTATCTGAATCAGCTTACTTTGTTTTATGTTATACTGAATACAACGCCATTAGATATTTCATGTCTTTACTTTTATGATTATGATTTGAGACCGTTTCCATGTGATGTATGCCCCCATTGAAAAACAAACAATGCAATAAATATAATGGTAGGCTACGCCTGATTATATTTATTGCATTTTTTGTTTTTCAATGGAGGCATACATTATCTCAAAAATTAAAGCCAATCTAGCAAAACCGATATCACATTCAAAATCAGCGATACAAAGTACCCTAAAATCGATCTAATATAATTGGCAATAAAATCAGTGTTGACCAGTGTAATTCGCGACAAATTCAAGACAGAATACTATTTACAATGTGTCGTATAACGCAGAAAACATTTGAACACGTAAAATAGATACAAATCAATATATATATCAGGATCAATGACATATATATACAAGATGTTTCAAAATTCGCGGACACGGAATGAATAGCGTGATTGTCTGTACTCTAAGAAGCAACTTTTTCCTCTGAGAAAATTGCATCCGAGCAGTACCTTTTAAATAAGAGCAATTTATCTGGCGGATAAGGGTGTGCTTTATTATATTTTCCTCACCATAAAAAATTTTTAAAAAAAACATCAACTGGTTATGGGCCCAGAACGATTCATTAACAATGAAAAGTAAAAATAGTAAAATCCGTAAAATCAGTGAAGATGGCATCTTCAGTTTCAGAAGATATCGCCTATGTGTAAAAACTGAAATATGTGGATTCCTATGCAATGTGGTCTTTCCAAATCAAGATTTTGTTTCGTGCCAAAGAACTAATGGACATTGTAGACGGAACTGAACTATTGGAAGAACAAGGCGGAGATGAAAGTAAGATTAAGAAATGGAAATCGCGTGATTCAAGGGCTCAACATTACATTGTGACGATCGTGGACAAATATGTAGTGCCACACATCCTAATCTGTACAACCTCCAGAGAAATATTTGATGCTCTGAAGAATATCTACCAAAAAGATGGTGGTCAACAAAAATGTCTCTTGCTTTAAGAATTCTACAACTTCCGTTTCGACAAAACCAAAGATATGATAGGTAATATAAGTCACAAAACATTGCTTTCAAGTTGAATCGCTTGGATCAATCCATTGATGAAACCATGATCATGACAAAAATCATGACTGTTCTATCAGATGAATACAAGCATTTCAGTAGTAGCTAGGATTCGGCCAGTGCAGTGGAGCAGACAAGACCCCGAACAACTTGTGTGCGAGACTCTAGCTAGAAGAAACGAAACTCAAGATTGCGACAAAAGAAGAAGAAAGTGTATAATTTAAAATTGAAATAAAAACAGTAAGAGTAAAAATGCAATAAAAAGTTTTTTCATATAATGAAAAAGGTCATGTTAAAATTAACTGTCCAAAAAAGAAGAAATGTGGTATTTGTAAGAAAACCCTTCACGCTAAGAAAGATTGTTACTTTAGAGATAAGAAGTGTTGTACAATTTGCAAGAAATCTAACCATGCAGAACAGGATTGCTTTTAAAAAGATAAGAATAAAAGTAATAGTGAAGATAAGAGTAAGAATAAAGGTGAAAATAAAGTGTCTTTTTTTATTGGAACTTATGTGACGAATGTCTCAGATAACAAATATAACAAATGTAACTTTAGTAGATAGCGGCTTTTCTTGTCATATAATAAGTAAAAAAGATTTGCTAACTGAAATAAAAACATGTGTAGAAGGCATTAAAGTGGCTAAAAAAATCACAATATGTCTGCGTTAGGTGTAGGAACTCTTAAGTCTGACAAATGTGATTTAAAGAAAGTGTACTATATTCCAAATCTCTCTAATCTCTTTAGAAACCTCCTGTCAGTGAATGCTATTACTAAAAATAATGTAATTTTATTTACCAAGGAAAATGTAAAAGTGGAGGACAATGTAGTGTGTTTGAAGGTAAGAAAAATAACAATGGGTCGTATTATAAATTTGCATGCTGAGAATGAAACCTTGGTGGCACAGCATGATGGTGTTAGTATGGAATAGCATAGAAAATTGGGGCATATCAGTTTCAGTAATCTTAAGAAAATACAAAAACTGTGTGATGGAGTGCCTCAGAATGTTGCTGAATGTAAAGATGATGCTGTGTGTTCAGTTTGTATGCATGCCAAACAGGTTAGACTGCCTTTTAAGACTGAAAGAGAGAGCTATCAAACCTCTTCAGATAATACATTTAAATCTATGTGGACCAATTGACCCAGAAACATATGATGGTAAAAGATTTTCTTACATTCATTATACTCACTTCTGTATGGTGTATCTGTTAGCAAATAAGAGTAAAGTGGAAAAGTACTCGAAACAGTATTTAAATGAAGTAGAATTTCATTTTGACCAGAAAATTTGTAAAGTCAGGTCTAATGGAAGTGAGTACTGCAGTGAAAATTTGGAGGAATGGTACAAAATGAAAGGTATTATCATGAATTATACTGTACTGTATTCTCCACAACTGAACGTAAAAGCAGAAAGAATCAATCGTACTCTTATGGAAAAGATCATTGATATTTGATTCTAACTTAAAAAAAGGAAATATGGGGTGAAACTGTACTGGCATTAGCCTATCTATTGAATTGTCCCACAGTGACAATTGACACCGGTAGAAAAATGGTTTTCCAAGAAACCTGATATATCTAGACTCCAGATTTTTTGTTGTACTGCTTTTGCCAAAGTTCTATGATTATTTAAAAAACTGGACAGCCGCAGTAGAAAGAATGTGCTTGTAAGTTATACCTCGAATGGCCACCGGGATCCTGAAACAAGAAAAACTTTTGTGTCTGTGGTGTTTGCAAACAAACTTATGGAACCATGTCAACAACAAAATTCTCAGTTCAGAGATACAGACAGTGAAACTGATAATGTGAGAAACAAAGAACAAGAAGACCAAGAAATAAAACCTGAAAATCAAGATGTAAGAAATGAAAACCCCAATACAACTGATAAATATACAGATAAAGAAAATTAAACAAGAGAACAGAAAGACTGTGCTTAAAATTTGAGACCAAGAAGGATGATAAAAAGACCAGACAGATTTGATGATTATGAAATACTACATCTAAATGAAGAAGCCACGCTGACATACAGTGAATCATCGAAAGGAACTGATAAAGAAAAGTGGAAACAAGCAATAAAGGAAGAAAAAGAAGAGAAACAAGACATGGAAAGTAAATCCTTAAGTGGCTGTTGGAAAAGAAATTCTGACAAGCAGATGGATTTTTAAAAAAGCAGATGGATCAAAGAAGATCAAACTTGACGTTGCAAAGCAAGACTTGTTGTAAAAGAATGTCAATAAAAAGAAAGAAATATAGATTTTAAGGAAACTTTTAGTTCAGTGGTGGATAGTAACTCAGAATACTTTTTACCATCGCAGCACAAAACAATCTTCATATTAAAACCTTTGATGTAAAAATAGTTTTTTTTGTATGGTCGACTGGCAGAAGATATTTTTATGATAGTTTCAGAAAAATATGAAGAGACAGATAAAACATGTCTCTTAAAGAAAGCATTATATGGACTGAAACTAGCTCCTTTTAAGTGGAATAAAAGATTGACATTCCTGAAAAAAGAAGATATGACACAACTCAAGTCTGATCAATGCATTTTTAGGAATGCACGCAGTTTATATCTGGCTATACATGTAAATGATGGAATTATCATGAATAAAGAGAAGATGAATGAGCTGCTGCGGAAAATGACAGAAAAATTTGAGATGACAACTTCAGACGACTCCAAAACCTACTTGGGAATGGAAATAACAAGAACAGCAGATGGTTTGTTCATTTCTCAAGCAAATTATGCAAAACAGATGCTTGAACGATTCAATATAACAGATTGCAAATAAATAATCACTCCAATATTACCTGAAAACAAAAACAGAAAAGAAGAAGAAAAAGAAGAGCTGACTTCTTCCTATATAGAGAATCAGTAGGAAGTTTGATGTACGTATATGACATGCAAGACTAGACTTGACATGGCATACAGTGTTAATTTTGAAAGCCGATCCATAGAAAACTCAACCAAACAAGATGTACAGAATGCAAAAAGAACCCTCAGGTATTTAAAAGGAACTCAAAAGTTAGGAATTCAGTATTTCTCATCTGAAAGTAATGATGTTGTGGAATTAAAAGCATTCTGTGACTCCGATTATGCTGGAGATGTAAAGAACAGAAAAAGCACAACCGGGTATGTAGTGATGTATGCAGGCGGTCCAATCTCTTGGTATTCACGAAAACAAAGTATTGTTGCCTTGTTTACAATAAAAGCAGAATACACTGCTGCTGCAGAGCGTTGCAAAAAAATCAAACATCTATGATAAAGGAATTGACTGATGAATCAGTCAGTGATTATAAATATTGACAACCAAAGTGCAATTAAACTAATAAAATCTGGTCAAATAAGTAGAAAGAGCAAACACATAGAAGTGAGTATGATCATTTTGTGAGTAAGCAGTTAAATGAAGGTCTATTTTCTGTTAAATATTGCCCTTCAGAAGAACAACTTGCAGATATTCATACTAAACCGCTATTGTCTGTGAAATTTGAAAAATTCAGAGATATTATGTTAAAAAGATAAGCTAAAAACTATATCAAATGATGATAATTTCTGTACTGTAATTTTAAGAGTAAAGGTATTTAGAAGAGTAATATTAGATTTTAACGTTAAATTTGTTTATCACATTATGTTAATCATTCTGTTCCTTTATTAATACAATACTAAAACATTTTATTCTTAAGGGAGGATGTTGAAGTATTTAATGTTCAAATGCTGATAACAACAAATGTTGATAACAACAAAATGTAGTATTATTAAGAATTCATATGTTAGTATAACTATCCTGATTTCGATGTTTCTTTTTGTTACTCTGGAAATAGGACACTTGAATATATATATGGGCAAGGGTGTGATTTATTGTATTTTCCTTCATAAAACTTTATAAAATGTTATATTAAATGTGTAAATATTATATACTAATTTTTTTATTATTTGGCAAATAATTCTCACATTATAAAATACAGGTCTTACAAGGAAAGAGGGAGAAAGTGACCCTCTCCGATTTTGATGAGCTTTGGATATGTTGTAGTCTAGGTCAAAATAAGAGACACATATTTTTTCACACGTGCCCATTTTGCCGTGAAGAGAGTGAAACACTCTCTTGAAAAAAAATCGGTTTTTATATTTCTGAGCGAATACCGTCGAAACGGTAAATAGAAAAAATGTTTTAAATAAAAGTTAAGTTTTTAATGTACTTTATAACAACGCAATCAGATTTTTCGAAAATGTCATATTTTTTGAACTTTGAACCCCCCTCATAATTTTTGAAAATTTTGAAATTTGTCTTATCAACAAAACTTAAAGCATATTTAACGCCAATAACCATATACATATAATACTGAATTGTTATTTCGATTCTCAACGATGGATGCTTTTATAATAATGCGTACGTGATACGTTGCACGCAGTTATAAATAAAATTATGCTATTGTGTCATCTTATAAATTTTTCGATTGCATAAGTACATTTGTTTATTTATTGCATTGTATCTATTAATTTATTGATATCTCGTCAAAGAGATTTTTCCTTGTTCGGCTATTTTAATGCATATAAAAACATATTATCTCTTTCACTTTATGTATGAATTATTTATTGCCATCATAATATATAAATATATAAATATTTTGCTATAATGTATCAATATATGTATAAATATACAGAGTGTGCCATTTTAAATGCCCCAAGCAAATATTTCCCGAACTATGTGTTGTTTGAAAAAATGTTTCAAATAGAACTTACTCTGTTTCAAGGGGGACATCTTATTATGGACACAAGTCCTACCTAGGTGGAGGTGCCTCCGAGATTTCAAGGTGATCTTTGTTTTTTTAATTGGAACCACCCTCATTTTTTTATATAAATAGATTCCTCGCAATTTTTGACATAAAAAGTTATAAGGATAGGATGGCCAAAAAGTGACTAGTTTACAAGATATTTTATACTTCAATTTGGCATAATTTGACATAAACTATGAAAGATCTCGTCAAATATTCATTTTTTGATGATCTTACCTCAATACTTTTATGCACAAAATAATGAGAGAAATCAAATGGTGTAAAGAAAACACATAGTTGTTTTTAAGAAAAAATATGTAATTTGCAAATAGCTACTACATACTTTTTTTTTTAAACAACTATGTTTGAAATCTCGGAGGCACCTCCACCTAGATAGGACTTGTGTTCATAATAAGATGTCGCCTTTGAAACAGAGTAAGTTCTATTTGAAACATTTTTTCAAACAATGCATAGTTCAGGAGATATTTGCCTGGGGCATTTAAAATGGCACACCCTGTATATACAATAGTAATATGTATAAATTATTTATTACAAATTGGTATAAAATTGGTATATAAATTGGTATATAAATACATAGATAATTATGAATTTAATTTTCAAATATAAATATATAAAATTGTAATATGTAAATTATTTATTAATAATTCATGATAGTCTATGATATTACATAGTGAGAATACATGATAGTCTATGAAGAAAAAACTGTCGCCATAAGTAACGAGCGCCATAAAGTGGATACGGATGGAGCGCGTATAGAAGTGTATTTCTAGCTTATTTCTGAAAAATGTATTTTCGGAATACAATTTTATCACATATGGTTGAATTTGGCGTTAAATATGCTTTAAGTTTCGTTGATAAGATAAATTTCAAAATTTTCAAAAATTATGAGGGAGGAAAGGAATTTCGAAAAATATGACATTTTCGAGAAATCTGATTGCGTTGTTATAAAGTACATTAAAAACCTAACTTTTATTTGAAACATTTTTTTATATCTTTTACCGTTTTGACAGTATTCGCTCAAAAATATAAAAGCCGACTTGTTTCAAGAGAGTGTTTCATCCTCTTAACGGCAAAATGGGCACGTATAAAAAAAAGTGTCTCTTATTTTGACCTAGACTACAACATACCCAAAGCTCATAAAAATCGGAGAGGAACACTTCCCCCCTTTCCTTGTTAGTTGTCAGTAATACAGGGCGTCCGATAATAACTACATCACCTCTTGTGTGCCAGTAGAGCAGATTAAACCAAGTAAGAAAGTCCTTTACCGTTTTGCGATTTTCGCAATAATTAATGAGAAATTAATTTTAAAAATCGGCGAATTCGTAAGAGTATAATCGCGCGGCAAGGAAAGACATCTCACTGTTACGCAGGTGCTAGGCGCGCGACGAAGCGTTGGGATTAATAAATAATCAAGCGCATTTAATTATGTATTACAAGAGGTGATGCTGTTATTATCGGACACCCTGTATATACGCATAAGAAAAAGCCTGCGTGCAAAAATTTTGTTGTGAGAATTGTCGCTTAGAGATAAATTGCATGCCAAAATAAATCGAAATTTATCAGGCGTCACGTCACAATATACAATATATATCATTTTATTTAGTCCTTATTTTATTATAAGGACATCATTTCGCAATTTGATTTTGATTACTTGAATAAGCTTTACTATTATTCAATGGAAGTAACGCAACATGAAGGATTCATTTGAAATCTTATATAATTTACAATTCTTATTGTATATGGTTAAGTTTCTTAAAAGTATATGTTATATTATCAAAATCTATTGCATCATTAAGATTGCAAATTTTTGGTCGATTTGAAATATATAAATAATGGAATAAACTGTACAATTAAATCACTATAATTATTGTATGGCTAACAATAACGTAAAGTACATAATATAAGTACATAATACTAACTCATTTCATATCTTCTATAGCATCCCAAAAGACACAAAATAAGAATTAAATAATTAGTTAATTTATATTATTTTGATATTAATTAATATCTCTTATGTTATCGATCCATAAAATTTTTTCTTCGTAATATAGAGTTAGATTCAAGCGCTTAAATAAGATATAAAGCAAAAATTAAAGTAGAAGCGGAAGAAGTTATAGCTAAAGAAGATCATGCTGAGAGAGATATAGCAAAATATGTAGATAGCAACCTTCCAAAATAAGTTTATTTAATCGGAAGATCGCCTAAACATATCCTCCATATTGATTAGCATGCGCCTGATCCTTGCCAGACCCTGAATAATTTGTTTAAGCCAAGATTCCGATGTGCCCAAAACGGATATCATAAATCTTTTTATACCAGTAGTCGTTGTCGTGGTCTTCGTGAGATCTTCATCACCAATACTGGTTGTGTTAACAGTTTCTTCCGGGTTTTGTCTTTTTACTTCATTCTTTACGTCTTCATTATTGATTCTAATAATCTCTTCTAAATGTAGCGGATCTGGGCCATTCTTTAAAGTTTTCGTGCTCACGAGTAAATCGTCGGCTACCTTTTGCACATCGGTCGCACTTGTCTTTCCCTCTTGAACGAATTTGTTGATAGTGTCCAATAGCTCATTGATCTTCATCTTCTGCCTCTCGTCTTTCACTTCGACCTCGTGAGGTTTAAACACGTGGAACTTGGTTGTGTCTTTTGGTTCTATATCCTCCATTTTCGGTATCGTTTTCGATACTTTGGGGGAGATGAGGCCTATGTTCTCCAAAATTTGTCTCATGTTATCTGGAACAACCTCGATCAACGACGGCCGTTCTGTCCCTCTCGATGCCGGCATAGCTTTTTTCTGCCTATTATCACTGATGCCAAGACCAAACTTTGCCAAAAACTCTTTCATATCTTCGTTTTTTATCTTAGATGTCGGCAAAGGCTTAAAATTGGTATAAGAATTTGTATTCACGGTTGAGCTGGGCGTGGACGTCGTAGTTGTTACCAGATTGGACGTCTGCAAACCAAATCGCTGAAAAAGTAACTGTACATCTGGCGTCAGATTATTCATTCCTTTTCCAATCTCTACAATAGGATTTTCAAAAGTGTTTTGAGCAGTTATCGAAGGCGAATCGGACAACGGCGGAACAACGGCCGTCAGGCCAGAAATCTTTGTATAATCAAAGCCATTACTATTGGGAATCTCGGATTTGTTTTTCAAACTTCCTTGATTCTTTTCAAACACTTCCTCCACATTTGTAGAATTTTCCGGCCGAAGTCCAATTGAGGCAAGCAATTCCATGACTTCTGGCCGCATCGTGTGTGGTGTAGTTGTTGTGGTTGTGATTGTACGAAATCCTCCAGAATTTAAACTATAAGTAGAATTGTATTTTAATTTTTCGGAAAAAGAAGAAGAAGAAGAAAAGAGAGATGTTGGTGTTGTTGTTGATTGCTTGGCATCCGTCATTTGTATGTCATCTAAAGCTTTCGCTGATGTCGTAAAACTTTGCGTAGTACTTGGTGCGTTATAACGCCATTGATCAACAGATAAAACATTTTCGTTGTACTTCAAAGGACGAGATGTTGTTTGTAATTCTTTTAAATCACTCGTCAAAACATTTTCTTTCTTAGGACTCGTCCCCATTGTTCGCATCGTTGTTGTATGTGTGTGTTTTGTGTTTGTGTGCGCACTTGTACTGTACACTATATGGACTTCTTCATTTTTGATTGATGAAGATTCTTCCTGAAAAACTGGTCGTCTAGTAGTAGAAACGAGTGTTTCGGTGATTGCTTGTTGCTTTTGCAGATTATCCAAGTTAAAACTAAATTTGATTGGTGCTGATTCAAATTTCAGAGTTTCCTTCAACGGCGTTTCTGTGTGCGCTTCCGAATATATATACGTTTCTTTGTGATTCTTATATCGCGTTTTTGCAAAGGGATTTTCTTTCTCCGAGGCATGTGTCACTATCAAATTTTCAAGAGATTGTTTATCGCGTTGCATTTCCTGTGTGGATGTGCTGGATTGTAGTTTTTCGCTTTTCGACACTTTAAAGTCTTTCGAATTAGAAGAAGAGTCTGCGATTATTTGAACTATTGGTGGTTTGGTATATAAATCTTTGATATTTTCTTTCGCATCTTTTGCATTGTACGGTAAAACTACCATTAACGCTCTTTCATAAATCTTTCTTGCTTTCTCGATTGTCTCTTTGTTCTGAAGTGCCTCTAGATCTTCGGACGTTGTAATGTTTAAAAGAATGTCGATGATCTCACGCCTAGTGAGATGCGGCAAAGTCAAGTTCTGGCGAATCAATTTCTCCACTTCGTTAATCGTTCGATTGCTCAAGTTCTCGACTTCGATTCTTGATGGAAGACCATCACCATGACTTAAACCAAAGACGATCAGCATGCACAATAACAGAATCTAAAAAAATAACATTATTCGAATTATGCAACAAACATTTCAAAAATTAATGCGACATTTTTATTGTAGTTATTATGCAAATTATTCAAATACAAAAATTGCAATAAGTTTTAGATACGAAATATTATAACATTTTAACATTATTATGTAAAGTAATTGCATAGTTTAGGATCCAATAGTTCAATGGCTTCTCAATGTAGTTACATTATAAATTCAAAACACTAATATCAGCTGATCTAATAATCTACATATATGTATAACGTACGTCTAACTCCGTAATATTTCTAAATTTTTCTTTGTTATTTTTCATTTTCAAGCTTTACTACTCTTTACTGATAATAAAAATTTGTCATTGAATTTGATATTGATACCTATTAACTAGAATAGTCTATTTTGAAGTTGTATATATAAATATATTTTACAAATACAATAATTTTTAATCAATTTCTAGAAAAAATCTTTTCTTGTAAAGGGGGCCCAAATATGGTTTACAATTAATTAGAATATATTAAATACACATAGAATGTTATTTATTTTTTCTGTCTAACATTTTCGAAATCGGTATCATTTCTAAATCGAAGGAGAAAAAAAATCGATGTAATCAAAAATTCCTCGAAAGAGCTTTAAGACAATAAACAAACAAGTATATCGAATTTTGCAAAAAAAATTAAAACTCTCTTGTCTGTACTAACAAAATTAATTATATCAATTTTGTCAATCATAAAATTATTTTACATTTATTAAACAATATTAAAAACATTTATTAACTTAATTTAGATTAATTTTATTAAACAATATTAAAAACATTTATTAACTTAATTTTTTTACTTTACCTATATATTTTATTATAGCTCCTTTATAATTATATAAATTATTTAAAATTTATATTTTACATGTTCAAATTTAATTTTTTTTTACTTTATCTATATATTTCACTATAGCTTCTTTATAATTACATAAATTATTTAAAATTTATATTTTATATGTTTAATTATTAGTTTTTTGATCTTATTTATCGTAAAATAAATATATCCTTATATTGAAAAAAAGATAAAATTTTATAATAAAATGTAATCTTAAATAAGTAATAATGATCTTAAATAAATCCTCCTCCCTCCTATTAAACATGGTTGTTTGAGCAATAGTATTCCTAATTCTTTGTTAAATGTAATAGATTAATAGAAAATCGATGCACACATATTTTAAGTAAGCAACGATTACGCAATTAAGCCAAAGAAGAACAAGTCAAAGATATATGCCAGTTATATTTTTCATATTCATGAGGAATAGTTGCAAAATGAGCCTTGCCTTGTCAAAGAAAGTTGATTAACTTTCACAGCCTGTATCCTTTCATAACATCTATAATGTGTACATAGTTTCTATTTCGTCAGATGTACGAAATAATCAAACTTGCATCCATAAGATATATCAGAAATTTTTGAATTGATTTATGTTGAATCTTTAAAGTGTTGGGTATACAAGTAATTAAATATATAACGCTTATCATGAATTATATTTTATAAGATAACTAATACACAAATTCCTATTTATCAATTAGTTTTAAGTAAATTTTAAGTTTAATAAATAAAGTGGTAATTATTACGAAAAAGTTACACCTCACCAATCACTTCAATTTTCATATATGTATATTATACTCGATTATAATCGAGAGTGCTGAATCACGTACACTTTGAATCACGTTGCGGACTCTTCTAGTTTCTGAGATACGATACTTTAAAATATTGCATTTTTATTGTATTTTTATCCTGATTATATTCAGTTTTTCAGTTTGTATTGTATGTTATTCATGCCTCTTTGTTGACATTTTTAGTTTATGTACTGAAGTATTGCAAACTCGTATGAAATTATACAATTATAACATTGAAAATACTAACATTTTTTAACAAAATCAATGTCAATGGACGCAATGTCAAGGTCAAAGTTATTAAAACTGATAATCGAACTAAAGAATTACCAAAATTTGTTATGAATTAAATTATATATTTATTAACAACATTTTTCGGATTATAATTAACAAGTATCGATACTTTCAATTCTTATTTAATATTATGTTTTATATTTTTAAAGAATATAGAGAAATACAAAGCAATTGTATCAGAGATTTTTTTAATTCTAGATTTGTAGGCATAATAATCTTTGCTAAAAATAATATAATAAAAATTATAATAACTATATAATAACAATTGTAATAACAAATTTATCCTTATGTCATATAGCATGATTCTTTTCTAATAAGCTATGATTTCAGGATACTAATAACACTGCTTGTTTCATGTAACAAAAAATACAAAATAATGCGTAATTATGCGGTATGAGATATGTGATCAAAAAGCGAACAATAAGCTCGTGAAAATAAAATTAATTTCCTTCTAATCGATGATGGCAGAAATTCAACAACTAAAATCTTTGGTTTTGTATTTTATCATATTATTAAGCATGTATCATATTATTAAGCAATATAATTTTTATTTGTCATAATTATAGTATGTTGACACGCAACAAGAATCATTTCGGTACATGATTCAAAACGGAAAAATATGGCACTAAAATACTTGCAATAGAAAAGCCAATCTTCGCAAATCTGTTGATGACTAGCTTTTCCATCGTAAATATTTTCGTTGTTTTGTGATTATATTTTTTAATTTTGAATCGTGCATAGAGAAATAATCGTGCTTGAGAAATAATCACGATTATATAAACATAAAAAATTTGCTTAACGAGCGTAACAACAAAATGTCACCGGAAAGAGCCAACTTTCACAATCTGATGTAGTACAATGTTGAAAAATATTTAGCGATTTTCGTTGCAAAAGATTGTAAAGTTTACGAATTTACTGATATGGACGCTATATATATAATACATCGAATGCAATCATATATATGTGTATACATATATATATGTATATATATATGTATATGCGCGCGCGTGTGTATAAATCTCACAGAATGTATTGAATAATGAAGCCATATAATAAATTCTTAAAATTGTATGTACTAGTATTAAGAATTTAATAATAGTTTAAATAACACCCATAAAGCGCATTTAAGTAACATTTGTAACAATGTTTACTGGCTGTTTTATGATTATCTTCTTAAGAAAATAAAACTCGAATATAAATATAGCGTGATACTTAGTAATTATCGTTCAAATACAATACTTATTTATAAAAGTGCATAATTCTGCAACAATTATATGCACACAACATTCTTCAAGTATCTAAATGTTTTTGAATTATGTTATCATGTCTAACGCACGTAAATAACACTCGCTATGTTACAACATTGTGGATACAAAGTTTTAAAGTGTCAATAAAAAACATTTTATTTTCATGCTTGAAAAGTCGCTTTTCCGATTTTAATTTAAAATTGATTTATCACAGTATAAATCACTTTTGATAGCACTTTTGCAACTAATAAATGCATATGCCACCGCACAAATATCAAACCAGCATATATAATGTAAAATTCGTGCACAAAAATTGACAATATTTCATGACTTTCCTAATGATAGAAAATGCATCATTCACTTGACAATCTCGAAAACTCACCATTTTATGCTAACCAATCGTCCGGACACGTAGCCGACAACTGACTGAATGGCTAAGACCTACTTTCGAACTCTCTCTCTATCTTATTCTCTTTAGTTGCCTTGACGTATGACCGCGCGTCGACCTGTTCACTTTGCCGCTCGAACGAGCTATGAAAATCAAAACATGGAATTTCAGAAGAGCATCGATAGAGAAGTTTAAAATACCCATATAATATCGGACATTCTGTGAATATGCATCTTTCTTCCATGACATGAAAATAATATCCTATATGTAAAATGTTTATACATCTTTTATACATCATTTGAATATACATTACAATATATATTAAGTTGGTGCATATCAAATGTCGAATTTTTCAAATAAAAATGAAACAATCATTTTTTTTTAAAGAAAATTCATTTAATCAAAATAATCACGATAAGTCTCAATACACTTTTGTCAACGACTGTCAAGTGAATAAATCCCTTTCTTGAAAAAATCTATAGTTTTTGAATTGATAAATTCTATAATTTTATGATTTTTTTACCGACTTCTTATTTCAAAATATTTTTTCTTTTAAAAAATAATTTAAATGTTAAAAAAAATGAAAATCTGGTGAGTCTGGAGGATGCTATAAGATCCTATATTTCAATTCGTTTAATTTTTCGATAATTGTTCTTGAAATACACGCGTTATCATGAAAAAGGATTGACCAGCGTTTAGTAATCAATGTTGGTTGTTTTCAATTTTCCATGCATTTCTGTTATCTGCTGAAAATATGTTTACGGTATAATTGAAATTCCCCGTGGTAAAGAAGAATAGTGCAGTCAACCAGATTGTCAACATAATTTTTTTTTAGCAGATTAGACTTTGAAACGCGACCTGGAGCTTCATCAAAAGAGAATATGTATTGGTACGATTGAGAAGAGATGAACTCACATTTAATCTATTTAATTTATTTTTCTTAATCAATTCATGAAGTACCCATTTGTCAAGTTATTTAACTTTTCCTTTTGGCAGCAAGGTGACGAGAGATAGTTGTATGACAAACATTTAATCTTTCTGCAAATTATCATACAGTTTGGCAAGAATGTTTTAATTTCTGATCCAATCCTATAATATAGGGAATTCAGATATTGAACTGATTGTTTAAAAATCGGACACAGATAAATGTCCGAGTGAGTAAAAATCATCCATTTATTGTCTAGTTAGGGTATAAAATGGAGTCTAATTTTTATTTAAATAAAATTTTAAATTTTATGAATAAAATTTTATTATTTGTTTAATTATTAAAAGGAACTCTCCGGTGACGGATTTTTATGCAGAGGGCATAAAAAGGCTTATTTCTCGGTATCAAAAGTGCTTAGAAAACAATGGTTACTACGTAGAAAAATAAAGTAGATATGTACAAGTGTTGAACCAGTAATAAAAGTTTTCTCTCTTAATTTGGTTCTTTTTTTATGTCCGATCGGACCTTATTTAAAAAACACGTCTAGTATATATATATTTCTAAATTTCTTAGCTTTCATATACATATATTTCTTGCATAATCCCTCATATATATTTCTTACATAATCATCATACTTATGTATGTAAAAATAGCTTATATTTTAATAATTGCTGGCAAATTAAAACATGGCATACAACACAGTCTATATTAATCTATATATCCTACTTACAAGGGAACGATCAGAAGTGTCCCTCACCGATTTTGATGGGCTTTGGATATGTTGTAGAGAATCAAAAAATATTACATCCATATTTCTTTATATGTGCTTTTCTCAATGTTTAGGGGTTGAAACAGCCCCTCGAAGATATCGGATTTTTTTATTTTTAGCGAATTCCTTCGAAAATATAAGATATGTGAAAAAATGTTTTATACAAAAGTTTCATGATTTTTTATACTCTTTACAATGGCGTAATCACATTTTTCGAAAATGTCAAATTTTTTAACTTACCCCCATCCGCACCTATTATTTTTGCAAAATTTAAAAATTTTGTAAAAACAAAAATTGAAGAGCATCGAATGCCACACAAATCCATCCATGTATATTAATATTATGTTTCCACGATTCGATTTTTGGGAAAACGAGATAACATCATGATATAGACGCCGCGCTGTAGGTGGATGTTGCGTTATTTCTTCATATACCTTATATTTTCGAAGGAATTCGCTAAAAATGAAAAAGTCCGATATCTTTGAGGGGCTATTTCAACCCCTAAACGTTGAGAAAAGCACATATAAAAAAATATGAGTCTAATATTTTTTGATGCTCTACAACATATCCAAAGCCCATCAAAATCGGTGAGGGACACTTTCGACCGTTCCCTTGTTAGTTAGATATAGCTGCCCTTGCATTACTTTTAGCACTGCTATTAGCAATCTAGTATAATATAAAGAAGTCTGTGTCTATCCCTATGCCAAGTCCTGATGCGATAAAATTACGCATTGTTGTGTTATAATATTTATGATAAGTCCAAAATTTTTGTTGTCATCGAAAACATTGGAACAAAGAGCTATGAAATTCCACACAAAACTTAGCACAAGCGCCACAAAAACGTATGAAATGATACAAAAAGTTTATGGTGATGATTGCTTATCAAGAACAAGTATTTTCGTATGGCATAAACCAATTCGCGAGGATCGAGAGACACTGCCCTTGTGGAAAAAAACACTCAACTATTAAGTGTTTACACTCAAAATTGAGTGTTAACACTCAATTTTTGGAGTTTACTCTCAAAATTGGGTGTATATACTCAAATTTTGAGTGTTTACACTGAAGATTGAGTGTTTATACTCAAAATTGAGTGTATACATTAAAGATTGAGTGTGTACACCCAATGACTGAGTGTTCACACTCAAGTTTAAGTGTAAACACTGAACATTTAAAAGTTTACTCTCAACACTTGGATAATATATGTTTGATTATTCTTATAAAAACATTTGATTTCATTTCATTCTCATTTAATGTACGCTTCTAGTGTATATGCATTTTATTATTTTCATGCACTTAATGATCACAACAAACAATTGTTAACAAAAATGTTCACCGATAGTGTTATTCATTGTGACCATTAAAAAATACCTTAAACTAACATTTTATTTCAGAGTGTAGTCTGTCAAGTGATGTATAGTTCATTAATTGAACTACGTATCGAGCTTATTGTTATCCTAAACTTTAGTGTAACAACCGCCGCTTCAGATTAAAGTACAACTTCAGTGTTACCCTCAACTTGAGTGTTAACTTCAGTGTTATTCTCAACTTGAGAATTCATTTGAGTGTTACTCTCAACTTAAGAGTAACACTCAAATTAACTCTCAAATTGAGAATAACACTGAAGTTAACTCTTAAGTTGAAAGTAACACTCAAATCAACACTCAAGTTGAGGATTACACTCAAATTGAGTGTCACTCTCAAGTTGAGTGTTATTTTGAGTGTTTTTTCCGTAAGGGCGAAGAATGAAAAATGTGCACCTCAGACGGCTGGCCCAACTGAAATGATCAAAAAAATGCGTAGTTTTGTTGCCAACGACAAAATGCTACAAGCAGGATAATCGTAGAGGGAATAGCCAAGGACGTTCAAACTATTCCTATAACGAGGGAGATTATAACCAATAACAAAGATTTTCAATTCAGACTCACATTCCACTCTTGATTCTACTAATAGCTCGACGTCGGGCTCAATTATTTCTATCTCGGAGAATATCTTTAAAAATAGATACTCTACAAACAATCAAGGTCCATTCGACATCTACGTCCAGAGGATATCCAACCCAAGTGCCTGTCTTTACCCGATATCTGTCGGAAGGATTATTGCCAGTCTTAAAATAAAAGAAGTGATGGAAATAAAAAAGGCCGGTTACTCTAAAGTATCCATCTTTCTGAAGATTCGTGAGGCAGCCAATGACTTAGTCAACGATCCCCGTCTAAAAAGAAGGGACGTGATTGCTTTTATTGCCCCCTCTCGGATTTCACGTAAGGGCATTATTAGAAATGTTTCGCTGAATCTTGCCGATGAAACAATACTTAAAAATGTTTCAAGCCTAATTAAAATTACATCAGCGAAGAGGTTGAACCGAAAAGTGACCGATTCTCAATCCCATGATAAAGAAGAAGGTTCTTCTTCCACAATTACTCTCCCTCCTACACCGTCATGATCACCTTTGAGGGCCAAAAAATACCAAGAAGCGTTGCTCTCTTTTACGTCAGTTATACTGTCTCACCTTATATTTCCAGAATATCAATATACCACTCGTGTTACAGATTTGGGCACATTAAAGCCATATACAGGAGCAAACCACGCTGTGTACATTGTGGAACCAAAGGACATATTTTTGACAAAGAGCAGTGCCCTTACTCAAATGAGCTGCCGAAATGCTGTAATTGTGGAGAAAATCACAGAGCGGATTCTTGTTCATGCCCAGAGTTATTGATCCAAAAGGAAATCAGGCAGTACGCTGCGTGCATCTCGCTATTGGACGCCAGCGATATAGTCAGAGGTAACAGATCACCCTCTTCCAATACCTCTTCCTTATATATAGATGAATATCCTCCGCTCCCACATATTACTGCTAATCTTTAAGATTTACATTTATACTCCTCTTCTAAATCCTCTACATCAAGTCGAACACGTTCGTCCTTCTTAAGGTGGCTTCTGAATATATGAATTCTTCAATTAAACACCTTCTCCTTCCAGCAAAGATATTCGACAACTTCATCGCCTTCTTTCACCTTCTCGCCCACCCAATGGAAGATTTCCGAAATTACGAAGCAACATCGTTTTCAGCGATGCTTTCTCCTCACCTCAATCTAGCCTCGATAAAAATTTTAAAGACTGTAATAGTAATACTGACCTCAGAAACTTCCCTGCAAATGATCCAATCAATTCCATTGGTTCCTTTCTTGTTCATCTTTCTCCATCTCTTTCCTCTTCCAAAGTCACTGACGAAGTTCAAAAAATAATTAACTCCATCAAAAATTTGCTCACTGATCTGGACCAGAGGTCCTCCCACTTTTTGAACAACGATGACAAATAACTGCTAAGAATCAACATTTTTCAACGGAACTGTCATGGCCTTAAAAATAAAAGAGACTTACTTCTGAATATTTATGAATATGACATCTTAGCATTTTCAGAAACCTGGCTAAGCCCAGAACAAAATTTTAATTTGCATCACTTTCATATAATTCGATCAGATGGCCCTTCTAAAAAATCGGGCAGAGTTGCGATTGTCATTAGAGATTGGATTCCATTTACAAAGCTCGATTTCATTTATTCTATTAAAGGACAGTTTGAGACTGTTGGAATTAAAATTGCGACTCCTACAAGTCCTATTATCATTATATCAATATATCGTCATCCTGGTAACTCTGATCCGATCATCTGGGATAATCTGTTCTCTTCCATCCCTTCCTTTTCCCGAATTCTTGTCACGGGCGATTTCAACGTTCGCCATCATTCATGGGCTTGTGCGTCTTCCGACTTAACAGGTAAAACACTCTTCGATTCTGCACAAAATTATTCTCTCTATTTTTTAAACGATGGCTCTTTCACATTTATTCCTCGTTCAAATCAGACGCCCTCAGCGATTGATTTAACTTTTGTTTAATCTCTAATCTCTTACCATTATGTTCTTGGACCTCTTTTAACGATCCAATAAACAGTGATCACATTCTAACAATTACCTCATTATCATTCCCTGTTAAAGGCTGTTCCCTTTTCATTCACAAATTAAATACTTCTCGCATTGACTGGAATGAATTCTCACTCTCCTTAAATCAACACCCACGACTCTTAGCACAACTTAATCATGAACACATCTCTCCTCTAGAAAAATACGATATTATCATATCCACCATTAAGAACACGATCCTTTCACTCACCCCATCCAAAACTGGCGGATGTTGAAAGCTCGTACCCCCCTCCACCGCAGTGCCATGGTGGAACGATAAATGTTCGGAAGCGCGGTAGCAAAAAGAAAACAAGCTCTTAAACAATTTAAGAGTCAACCTTGCTTTAACAACCTAATGATTCTTAAGAGACAAGAAGCTATTACTAGACGTGTGCTTCATTCCGTCAAACGCAATGGCTGGAGGGATTACTGCGAGTCGCTGTGTGTGTGTGTGTGTGTGTGTGTGTGCGTGCGCGTGCGCGTGTGTGTGTGTGTGTGTGTCCCTTTACACCTATCTCGTACATCTGGAGTCGTTAGGAGGTTTAAGAATAGAAATCTTAACCCAAACCCCCCTGCCCCTCAATCTAATTTTGGCATCTCCCCAGAGATGCAGAATCAAATAAATTCTTTGTATCCTTCTTCTTGCCTCCATAAACTGGATTTTTTTGTTATTAATAACTCTATTGACTATGCATGTAAATACTTTGACACTCCATTCAAAGAAGAGGAACTTTCTTATGTTATCTGTACTATCAAGAAAAGATCATCACCTGGCATTGATCAAATCGACTATTACATAATTTCCCACCTTCCATATAATTATCATCTTCTTCTTTCGACCTTCAACCAAATATTTTTTACGGGTCTTTTCCCCAAATCCTAGAAACACTCTCTTGTCTTCTTTATTCCTAAAGCTTCGGGTAAATACAGACCTATTTCCCTTACTTCTTATTATCTGAAACTACTAGAAAAATTAGTTTTACTCAGACTCGACTGGTGCTTGGAACACAACCTCAAATTACCATCTTTCCAACTTGGTTTCAGAAAATTCAGATCATGCCAGGATAACCTTTCTTCTTTAATCACAGATATTCATATAGTAGTTTTTCCAGGGGGGCTTCAAGTCCTGCTTCTTTCTGGACTTATCCAATGTATTCAACAATGTTATTCCGAATATCCTGATAAAGGATCTTAAGGAGGTTGGGTTGCCTCCGATATTATGCCAATTCATATACAATCTCGTCCATTTTAGAACAATCCAATTCTCTATTAACGGCGAGCTTTTCAAAGAATTCTGTTCTTATAAAGGTGTTCCCCAAGATTCGATCCTCAGTCCGACACTTTTCAACATTTATACTTATATCTAAATTAAGGGAAAACATGGAAAGCGATTTGTGAGTTAATCCAATATGCGGATGACATTGCGATCTACCATAGTTCTCTACAGATTCACAATTCTATTTCTAAAATAGAATCGGCTGCTAAACGAGCATGCTCCTATCTTACGTCCAAAGGCTTGACAGTCTCTCCAATCAAGTCTTCCTTAGTTGTTTTTACAAAAAAAGACATGTCGATCCGCTCTTTTTCGATGGAAGTTTTGAATAATCATATATCACATTATCCTACTCATGCAAATTTCTTGCCATTTTTTTGGATTATCTTTCCGGAAAGGAACATATGAAAATCCTAATTAGTAAATGCTCTAAGTTACTCAATGTGCATGTTAAGAGGCAGTTGGTAGGGGGCCTCTCCATCTCTTTTATTAAGTATCTACAAAACTTTAATCAGAAGTACCATGGAGTACGGATGCCCCATATTTCCACTTAATAATAGCTCGGTCGTATATCAGCTGAAAAAAATTCAATTTATGGCTTTACGGCTCTGTCTGGGTCTTAGAAGAACTACATCCACTAATGTTTTACTAGCGGAATCTGGAGAAAGCTCGTTAAAATTGAGATTTACCTATCTTACATTGAGATATATCTTCAAAATATTTAGCTTGGACGATCACCCCACACTAAACAAACTTTACTATTTACATTGGTGCGTCCATAATTCTCGTAAGAAGGATCCATCGGATTATTTTCTACTTTATAGATATTTTCGCGCGTTAGTGAAATATAAAAAACTGATTGTCAATTTTACTTACCTTTCCGTCTACTCCATTGACTACTGGGCTTATATTTCTTTTCTCTCCGTCAGAATTACGTCCTCACTGGATGTAGAGAATATTAAAAACAGCCCTATTCCACAATATATCTTTTTCCATATTTATAACGACCTCCTCAAAGATCACATCCCCCTTTCTACACGGATGCCTCTAAATCAGATCCAAACAACCACGTTGGTTTTGCTATATATCCCCCCCCTCCTCATAACCTTCAATTATTCTTTAATCCATCCTTTAACCTCAACATTCTCGGCAGAAACTTTTGCTATTCTCTAATCTCTGATGGTATATTATATATCATAGATCATTCCATCCCCAGATCTGTTATTTTTATTGACTCTCTTAGCGTGGTTCAAGCCCTATTATCATTTAATTTTGACCACTCCTACAGTTACATTATACATCTGCTAAAAGAAATTAAAACAGAAATTATATGCCTTAAAATCAGCGGGTTTACGAATCACTATAGTATGGATATCATTTCACTCCGGAATTTTGAACAATTAAACGACTGATCTATTTGCCAAAACCGCAATTTCACACGGATTACTTTACACTGGACTGCTCCTTTACTCTGATCTTTATCCCGTCGCAAAGGAAGATTACATCTCTAATACGACCAACCTTCTAAAAACACAAGCCAGGCACAAAGGTACTAGATACTTCCGCTCTTTTGAAAAATTCTGCTCCAAACCTTGGTTTATTAAACTGGAAAATCTGAACCGAGAAAGTATAACTACATGCTGCAGAATAAGAAGCGGTCATTATGGATTAAACCAGCCTACATCGCTGCAACTTGGTACCTAATCCTAACTGCTCTTGCGGAGCACCCTCCCAGGACATAAACCACATATTATGGACATGCCCGCTACTAAATAATAATAGAAACTCTTTCATAGATGCTCTTAAAAAAATGAACATCCTCCCTTCGATTGATGTTTCTGAATTATTGGCGAAGCCTTCCTCCGGAGTAATTCTTGCCATTCACTCTTTCCTGAAATCCTGTAAACTTAAAGTCTAACTATCTCTCGTCGCGACTATTTATCGATTTCATTTAAAGTTTTATTCGGTATTTTTGAGTGGAATTCCGCGCCTGACGCCCAACTTTTCGCGTAACGAATCTTAGGATAATCTGGAAATCGGTAATCTATAGATTGCGCCGAAGGTGTGCCGTGGGTTAACAAAAACAACCCGCTCTCTCTCGACGTTTTTTTAAGTCGATAATTAAAACTAAAATACACGGTCATAATATATACTGCTCGCCATAAATGGATTTTCTAGCAAAATCCTTACAGTTATATGTAATTTAATGTGGTTACAATGAAGAAACAGAAGTCTTAATAAAAACAATGTGCATGCAAATAAGGCTTAGGATATTAACTTTTAATTGATAAATGATGGGTGCAAAATTATTAAATAAATAATATAAATTATTTTAATATATATATATATTATTTATATAATTTCAAAAATTAACAAGTTTAATTTTTGATGACAATAGCTATATAGCTATTTTCTATTATCATAGTTTAGAGTTTATAAACGCATTAGAAGCGATTTCACCAACGTCCATTACCTCCAGCATTATAATTTCATTCATCATCTATTTCTTTTTATTGTAACATTATATGATTACATATGAGTAGAAAAAGCAGAATTAAATCAGAGTTATAGTGCTAATTGACGTTGATAAAATTAACTTATTTTTAAAAATTATCAATTTACTAATTTTTACATTATGTTTTTAATCTCAATACATTGAAGCATAGATTACATGTATCATTACATGTATATTGTGATTTCCTGAAGTAATTCCATATCAAATAAAATATTTTATATGCAAACTGTATATTATTTTACATATCTATAATATACTATAGATTATTATTATAAATTTTCAAATTTGCCCCAATTAATCTAGGATTATGCCAATTATTCTAGAAATTTTAAGAAATATTGTTTTTAAACAAGATTAGTTTTATATTTAAAATATTTTTTTTTCAATTTGATATAAATAAAAGTCATTTCGAAGTTAATGGAACAAAATTATACAGAACATTGCAAAAATATTGCGCCAAACTCTGCAGACATTTCTTGATCAATTTAAAGTTGATTTTTTCATAACTTTTTTCAAAATTTTTTCAAAACCTTGATTTGACAGTTTCTTTTATTTTTCAATTTTATAATTTACAAATATTTTATATTTTATTTTTAAAAAATGTGTGATTAAAAACCACGAATTAAAATACAGATAAAGTAAATTCTAGCAAATTTTTAATAAATTTTAATAAATTTGTATCTCCTATTTTTATTTAATTCATGAGATGTTTTTAATTTACTTATTTATCAAAAATTATTAGAAAAATATACTTGAAATTGATCAAAAAATATATATATTCTTCTGCAAAAATTTTACATAATATTTAAAGTTAAAAGTTTATATATTTGAAATATTTTAGAAACACATTGTATACTATTATTTCATGTAGAAACAAAAAGAGTAATATTTTTTACGTTATAACTTGCAGAAAAATATAAGATTGTTTATAATTATTACATGCATTGTAACCAATAAAAAAAGCATTATTGACCATATGTGTGAATAATGTTTGTTACATCTTCAAATGCTTTATTATTTGCATTTCTTTACCCAAGCATATGCAATTTTCAATCTTTTGTAATTTTATATTCTCGTTGTATTTATTTATCAACAAACTTGAGCTTAAATATCTTGCTATTTTATTATTGTTACAAATGAGTATAATTTTTTTTATTTATTTGGATATAATAGTAATGATATATTAGGATTTTGTAAATTTATATAAATGTAATAATATAATATACATACCAGATATATACTAGTCAAACAATGTAAATATGAAAGGAAACATATTAATCCAGTTTGGATAATAGTTTGGATATGAAATTGTATAAAATATAATAAAATATATAATAATTAATATTATTATTTTCTTCTGACTAGGATTTCTCCATAGCGGCAAAAGTATATTTTATGCCTTGCATTGTTCTTCTGATGACTTCTCTTGCTGTTGAATTTCCATATTCGATATCTACATCATATAACAATAAAATATATAAAGTATTTAAGAGAATGGCAATTTAAAATGCATTAAAATCATTAAATTGATTATATCAATAATCAGGAAACATGCAATAAATAAAGTTAATTAATCATTTATTGTGCTTAACAATAAAACTGTATTTTTCTATTGATAATTATATTTTAATTTTGTTTAAAAAATGTACTATATACACGTATATATATATATATATATATATATATATATATATATATATATATATATATACAGGGTGTTTAAAAAGTGTCGCATACGCTCAGTGCCATTCGATAGAGAATAAAAATCTACAAAAAAATGTCTAATACTATTTTTCGATGCGATGGATAATTTCGCCGCAATTAATTATTGTAATCAGTTAATCAGCGCGGAGCTACAAGAGTAAGCGAAAAAATTTATTAAAAATTTATTTATTAAATAAAAATTTATTTATTAAATTTTTTAAATAAATAAATTTATTTATTTATTTATTAAATTTTTCTTTACTTTGTCGATCACAATCTTGTTTACATTGCAGGCATTGAAACAACTTTTACTTTTATTAAATATGTACAAAGTGTTTCATTTTAATCGCCCCAGGCAAATATCTCGAAAAATATGAAAGATACGGAAAAACGTTTCAGACAAAAAGTTTGGTTCGAAGAAGGGGACATAAGATGGAGTCATTGGTTTGACTTTGAGTAAACGTGCCACGGAGTTCATATGAAGTTCAACTTTGTTTTTTTTTAATGGAATCCCCTATTTCTCATCGCATATTCTTATAGCTTATTTCGAGAGCTTTTCAAAACACTATAAGTATTTTTGGTAATTATGCATAAAAGGGGCCTCCTCTCCGATTTGCTTTATTTTAAAATATGTTGTAGGGGGGGTCTTCCCGAGTAATTTCATATATATATATATATAAGGGTCGGACTCAAATAGTTTCGGAGATACAAGCTAAAAAAGAAATAAAAAATAATTCACATAAGTTTGCAACATTCCACGCGAAGCGAGTTCCACCCATCGAGGGGGGGTGAGAGGGGCCTTCGGCCCCCCACCCGCACCCCCCTTCGGTGTGTGTGTGTGCGCGCGCGCGCGCGCGCGCGTGCGTGCGTGCGTGCGTGCGTGCGTGCATGCGTGCGTGTGTGTGTGTGTTGCTTCAGTGGACAGAGAGAGCTTAACCCAAACCAAATTTTAGTTTTAAATCAGAAATAGGTTTGGGTTAGGTTATATCTTCCGGAAGTGGAGCCCCCCCGTAGGGGGGGGGGCGGAACCCACTGCGTCCACGCATACACTTTCCAATTCACACAAGAATTGTAGAGTACACCTCGTTTTGCGTTGTAAAGTATATGCGTGGACGCAGTGGGTTCCGCCCCCCCTACGGGGGGGCTCCACTTTCGGAAGATATAACCTAACCCAAACCAAATTTTAGTTTTAAATCAGAAATAGGTTTGGGTTAGGTTATATCTTCCGGAAGTGGAGCCCCCCCGTAGGGGGGGCGGAACTCACTGTGTCCACGCATACACTTTTCAATCCACACAAGAATTGTAGGGTGCACCTCGCTTCGCGTTGTAAAGTATATGCGTGGACGCAGTAGGTTCCGCCCCCCCTTCGGGGGTTTTCACTTTTGCTATTTTTTATTTTTAACCTTTTTCAGTTTATATCTCCGAAACTATTTGAGTCCGACCATTATATATATATATATACAGGGTGACCCATTTTAACTTAGGCAGCCAAATAACTCGAAAAATAAGCACACTACGAAAAAATGTTTAGAATCAAAATTTCGTCATTTCGAGGGGGACGTACAATGACGTTAAAATGAGCCCCCCACCCCTCCCCCTGGGCGGTGAGGGGGGGCAAGTTTGAAATCTTAAATAGGAACCCCTATTTTTCATTACATATTCTTGCAGCTTATCTCGAGAGCTTTCCAAAACACTATAATTAAGTTATTTTTCATTGAGTACTTTTCGAGTTATAAGGCTTGAAATTTACAGTATTTTGACATAAAATACAAAATATCGTGTAAATCATTCAGTTTTCGGTAATCTTACTTTAATACTTTTATGCATAGAATAATGAGACCAATCAATTGGTGTAAAAAAAAACACATAGTTGCTTTTAAGAAAAAGTATATAATTTGCAACATGCAGCTACATACTTTTTTTTGAAAGCACACACACACGCACGCGCACACACACACACACATATATACAGGGTGTTTTAGGATTAAATGTCCTAACTTAAAATATGAATTTAGGACCTCAAAACAAGAAAAAATTTTCCTCTGAAGATATGCCCGTAAACGCTTTGTTTAGGAGATATTCACATCTAAACATTTTCATTATAAAATTTTATGAAATTGTTATCAGGTTATATTAAATAAATTAATAGTGTGTTCCAACTACTTTATTACTAGAAAATATGAAAATTTTAACATAATTATAAATTTTGTTCAAAGTGATGGCCTTGAACATTGAGACAGGCTTGGCATCTTTCTTTCACGGCAGCAGTGGCAGAGCGGCACTGGATAGCTGTTATTGTTTCACATGTTTCAATAATTCTTCTTCGTAAAGAATTAATGTCATTAACCGGCCTTTCGTAGACTTTTTGTTTAATAGCACCCCAAGCAAAAAAATCCAATGGCGTCAAATCTGGAGTGATATGTCGAAATGGTGTTTGTGTATCGTTTTTACAATGTCAATATTGACATGTACAGTTAGGGAAACAAGGTCATATTAGCAGTCGTACAATAAATTTATCATTTCTACCCGTAACTTTTGATGTTAATATCTATTAAACAAAACGTTTACGGGCATACCTTCAGAGGAAAATTTTTTCTTGTTTTGAGGTCCTAAATTCATATTTTAAGTTAGGACATTTAACCCTGTATATATACATATACATGTATATTACTACATATATATTTTATTATTCGTTTTAAGCGAGGTCCACACTTCACATTGCTCGATGCTTTCGGTGCAAAATGAAATTCATACTTGTATGATTGTACATGGATTTGCAACTTTCAGCACAAAGTGAAAAAGTGGAACTCATTTCATGTGAGATATATAAAAATTACTAGAAACTTACTTCGTACTTTATGACATTACAATTTTTTCTGATATAATAATTGACTAATTCATGAAAGAAGTTTTTAAGTTTATATCATAATATTGTGTGCACACATTCTATCCATAATAAATATATGGTGCTTGAGAGAAATACAATAAAAATCGAAACAAGTAAACTCAAATCTTTCTTTCTGTTAGGTACTTTATTATATCATGAACAATTTTTATATAATTATGTTAATATTATTATATAGTAAGTATTTAATTTTTAATACATAATTTTTTAATACAATAAAGTTTAAATAAATTACATAATTTTGTATTTTACATAATTATGTGTGTATTTTTTTTGTTTTAGACAGAGAAGACAGCTGGTAAAAATATAGAAAATTTCTACAGACCCAAAATTATTTTATTTTGAAAAGTTTATAATGATTTATATTTTTGGATTTAAGAAACTATTCGTTCAAGATTTTTTTAAGATCAATTATGGTTTCCTAAATATATTTATTATATGTATAAAATGATATAGGACTTCCGTTTCCGATGACAATTAAAGAAGAAGCGTAGTAAATTCTGAAAAAGAGACTAGTGTGAAAAGAATGAAAGCAGCGAAGGAACGTAAGAGAGAATGAAAAGAACACTAATAATAAGAAAACTTTCTCTTTTTTTATTTACATTTACAGCAATTGAAAATCTTAAAAGTCTTTTTGCAACTTTTTATCTTATTTCCATTAGGGTAATTATAAAATAGCATTTAAATATAAATTTAATTTAAGATTAAGTATAAATATTAAGCATAAGTTTAGTGAATAAGTTAAATCGATGTAATCTGGAAACGGAAGCCATGTATTGTAACCCATCAGGAATCAATAAATATATCTATCTATCTATGTACGATGATATATTTCCTCTCAGTATTATTTATAATAAATTTAAAAATGGTAATATGGTATAATGATTATTCATTTATGATATATCGCTATTTGTTTTTCTAATAAAACAGAGAGAACATGCGCCATTTCATATGTAAAAATATTTATCAAACTTCTACTTTAAGTTACAAATAAAGTCATTTAAATAAATATTTTACTAAACGAAATATACTAATCTTTAACATGATCATCATCATTCTGCTGTTTATTTTACAAAAAAAGTAACACCCCCTTGCCCATGTTTCGATTGGACACAGAACTCTCTAATTAGTCAATTAGGCCGGGTATAGTAAAAATCCCTTAGTACCGGTCATTGTGAGTGATTGTATATAATCGAGATACATATATGCTAATGGAATCCTTTCAAAAAATAATGTCAATATCTCATAAATAAATAATCAAAATTATATTTGCTTATAATATTACTAAATTTATAAATAAATAGATAATAAAAATAGAATATTGCTTATTTTTGACCAAATAAATATATTATTCCATTTAGAAAATCCTAGTTGACTTTGTGAAATAGTTTTAAAGAACAATTTCTCAAATTCAAATTTAGATTGTTGTATAGATATATTTTAAAATAAACTTTATTTGCACAAATATTTCAAATATATCTATTTAATTAAAGAAATAATTATAATCATAATAATGTTAAAGAAAGAATAATTGCTGACATTTATATCAAATTGAATTAACATTTATACTACGTTATAATATTCTCTCTTTTGTGAAATGTTAATTATACTAGACAATATTATAATCTGCCCTTATCTGCTTTAGTCTGCAGAACCTATATTTTCAATCATGTATCTAAGTTGCTTCTTTTAAATATTTTTATCCGATTTACACTTTTTTCTTTGGAGATTAAAATTCAAAGTTATTTACATTACATATTTATAACTAGCTTTGTGTTAATGTTTTTATCAATAATATGTTTATCACAGTAGTATATTTTATTGTAGTCTATTATATTTTTATCTGAAACATTATTGTGCATCTTTTATATCGTTAATATAAAGAATAAATACGATAAAAATATAACAGATTTTTATATGATTGAAATATGTGTAAAAAAATTAGCTTACTAACCTATGATTTAGTCATCCCATTCATCATCATCAGTGGTATCACTAGTCGATTCTTCACTTTCACTATGAATTGCACGAGATCGTTCGGCTAGAGCCCTGGATAACGCATCAGCCAGGCCACCACGAGATGCAGGTCCTGTATTCGATTTTACTTCGTTTGGAACAGGTTTCAATTCAATGCCCTCACGTATTTGTCGAAGCAGATCCCCTCTTGAATCCTCAATCAATGCTGATTTTGTTTCCACTTTATTAACTTTCTAAAAAGTAAAATATCTATTAAACGGACTCTCTCTCCCTCTCCCTCTCTCTCCCTCTCTCTCCCTCTCCCTCCCTCTCCCCCCCTCCTTTTTTTACTCCTCTCTCATCCCTCTTTTTTTCTCTTTACTTGTTACCCTTCTGTATTACAGTTAAAAACCTAAAATATTAAAGGGGTTATAAAAAAACATTAATGCTATTTTCTTTTTCACATGTATATACAATATGGATTAACAGTTGGAGATAAAGAAAAATATAATTCAAAAGTTTTTTCATATTTTACATCATTATTCTATTTTCCATTTAATATGCAATATTTTAAATTTAATACAATATTTCATTAATTATATAATTTTACTTGCAATTTTTGCTTAGGATATACTTTCTTGTTTAATCTTTAAAAACTAAAAATATACAAAGTCAAAAAATATGACAATAAAGCTCTAATTCTTTTGGTTTTTAATAAAAATCTGTGTTTGAACATTTTACAATATTAAAAAATTAATTATTTACATTAATATTGATATTGACCATAATATACAATTTATACGCTAAATTCTAATGATTTTATATGGAGAAAAGTATCACAAATTCATATGAACATAGAACAAATTAATTATTTTATGATAATGAACTAAGGTAAGATAAAAAATATAAATAGAATAGAATGAATATGTAAAGAGGAAAAAATACAGAAGTATGTGAAGAAAAAAAATACAGAAAACTAAATATAATTATGTAGAAAGAAATTTAATAATTGAATATAATTGTTATAAAAATTCAACTTTTTTAAGAGAACATTAGAAGTCAAATTTTACACACAGCGGTATTGAATTAAAAATAAAATAATTATTCAGTGTGTGATTTATTTCTGATAAAGTTGATTATGTGATGCACAGCACACTATACATATCAGCAAATTTGCAACAAAGAAGGAACGGGCTAATTTAGAGCCAGAATATGAGACCGAAACGTACGAATTTGAACAATCAATCAACCATATTTAAAGAAAAAAATTTGTGCATCGATTACCGCGCCTGACTCTCAATTAGCCCGTTTTCCCTATTTGTGGATATTCATTATCAGAGTCTTAAACTTCGCGCGCGCGTTTTTTGCAACAAAGATCTAAAAATCTAACAACTGGCAGTTGATTTCTTTCTATATAACTATATTAAATTTAGCATAAAATTAAAAAAAAAAAAAAAATAGAGAAAAATAAATTTGAATATACAACAAACTGATTTTTATCTAATGACAGATCATTCACTTCCATGAACATACATACCCTTAACGTTGTACCGCTTCTAATAGATTCCATAAGCATTGGTCTAAGATCAGTGATTGACTCTTCATTGTTGTTATTAGTAGCGTTTGTGTTGATTGTTATGTTGTTGATGCTATTCGTATCTGGTAAAGGTGGTGGTGGAGGTGGAATAGAAATATTCGAATTATTTCTTGAGGGAGGAGTGGGTGGAGGCGGAGGCGGAGGTGGAGGAAGAGTCGGAAGAGCTGTAGTTATATTAGGTGGTGGTGGTCTCGATGGTAAAGTTCTGTGCATTGATGGGATATTAGACACAGCATTCGGAGATGTGCTCAGAGGTAAGCTAGATGGTATGCTTGGTGATGGAGAAGACACGCTAAGACGATTTGGAGGTAAAGGCGGAGCACTTCGTGTTTGATGCTGAAATACACATATAAATAACATTTTTATTAATATAATTTAAGTAATATATCAATGTGTATTAATATATGTGTTTTTCTCTGACTTTGGTAAATTTCTCTGATTTTGATTTTGCGTTGTAAAGCAACTCAAAATAAAAAACACATTTTTTATAAATGCTTTTTCGCATATTTATGGATTGAAACAATGTCTTAACAATAACTTGGTATATTTTACTTTAATATATTAAAATCTTTGATGTTAAAACCTTGAAATATACAGAAAAATTCCAACAATAAAAGTCTTATCATACTGCTTTTTATTTTAAAAAATCACTTACATTTTTCCAAAATGTTTTATTTTTCAAAATAGACTCTACTTCTATTAATAATAATTTTGAGAATTTCTAATTTTTTATAATAATGAAAATTAAAGATTATTTAATACCAAATAAGTTCATATGATAACATTGCTTTTCAGAACTAATTCAAAATCAAGTATGCCGAATAATATTCAAGGGATTATTTCATTTCTTAAATGTGCAAAAAGCACCTATGAAAAAATATATGTTATTATTTTGAATTGTTTTACAACACATCCAAACATCAAAAAAATTAAGAGACACTTCTATATGTTTCCTTATAAATGTAAAATGTAAAAGTAGAAGTATATTGATAAATAAATATCAATATCAATAATTTAAAAAAATAAAAAAATACATTTATACATATATACAGTAGAGTTTCGTTAATTTTGGCTCTTTGAAGTGGTAGGAGCGAAAATTTTTTGGGGAACAAAAACTAAAAAAATATCCTCTTTCCAAGATGCGCAAGCTGCCCAATCGCCACTTGAGTCAGTTGCGCACATGAAGCTGTCGTCTGTGCGTCACATCATCTGTCTATTATGACAGAGGGGACGCGACATTAGTGTTCGTGAAAATACGTGAAAATACGTGTAGAAAGGTACCAAAATTAACGGAGGCACATTTAAGGGAACTCTACTGTATACATTATAATAGCACACACATATAAAAAAATGAATTTTATATATATATAAATAAAAAATTCTCTATAGTTTTTAAATAGAAATATTAATTTTGTCAATTAAAAAAAAATTTTATCATAACTAATATTGTCAAAAAAAAATTAAAATTATATTTTTAATTTCCCAAAATACCTTCTTTAAACTATCTTTTTAAGTATCTTTTTAAGTTTTTACATATGAAATACAATTATAAACATAAAGAGATATAAAAGCTCCACAATATACAATATACAATAAATAAGAAAGAAAAAAACGACATCAAGAGCGACGCGCAGTACTTAAGGCGCAGAAATTATTTATTAATTGAAATTATAATACAATTAGATCTTTGCAGAAATCATTTATTGATCGAAATTACAATACAATAGCGTACGTTTCGGTGTCTCGCGACCCATCGAAGAGTCCAGTTCGGTAACACATGTCAAAATTATAATTATGTATCTCATAATTGAGTGTGCCAAGCGTGAGCTCTTCACGACATCACCGATATATACTCTTTTTGTTTGAAATACTTTATCCGATGACCGTTTAGTATTTAAGTATATATTACTGTTAATTTTCGCTGAAGATGATCCAAAGAAAGAGTCGAAACGTACGCTATTGTATTGTAATTTCGATCAATAAATGATTTCTGCAAAGATCTAATTGTATTATAATTTCAATTAATAAATAATTTCTGCGCCCTAAGTACTACGCGTGGCTCTTGATGCCGTTTTTTCTTTCTTAACAATTATAAACAATCATTAAAAATTACCATTTCCACAAATTCTAAAATATGAGTTTTATAAAAAAAAGTTTCAAATAAAAGTTAATTGATTTCAAGAAGAACATTCTCTGTACAGTTGTTCTAGATTAGGCATGTCAAACTCGTTTTGCATTACGGATCTATTTTGTATTAAGCTGAGAGCCGCATGTTTTCAATATTCAAAAAATAAATAAAATACAATTTTTAAATTATTGTATTTTGTATATACAATGTATATTATACATAGTCGTTTTGTATCCCACGTTATTTTTTAAATTAAAAATATTTTACTTTTTTTATAAAAAACAAAAATAGAAACTATAAAAAATAAACAACAAAATCACAATTTATTATAATTTTTTTCAAAAGATTTTCAAAAAGTCTCCGCGGACCGCAGCCTTTTTGTTGGCGGGCCGCGTGTTTGACATATCTGTTCTAGATAGAAGCACTTCCAAAATATCAAGCCCTCTTTGTTTTTTTTAAATAAAATTATATGCTTTTTCTTATATAAGTCACTTTTCCTCGTTATCTACATATAAAAATATTAAGGTAGAATTAAAAAAAATCAATTAACAAAAAATCAATTAACAAAAAATCAATTAACAAAATGTTTCATAATTTATTTTATGTTAGAACATAAAATATAATATCTTTTCTATTCATTTTTCGATTATTTTATTTTAATACTTTCATGCACAAAATAAATATAAAAAAATAGATAATTGGATTTTTTTTAAATATGAAATTCATCTTGCAAATGTAATGTTGAACTTGTATAAAGATAGAGTTATTAATCAATTCTACTCATTGTTTTGTGAAAAATTTAGTAAATATTGCATAAAATATATCACAATATGTCAAAATAAATTATAAAATATTTCGAAACTATTTTTGGTGATTCCACCTCAATACTTTTATGTGCAGAATAATGAAAAGAATCGATTTATCTGAGGAAAAACATAGTTTTATAAAAATATATGATTCTATATAAAAAAGGGAAAAATAATCTTGAAAATACTCCCATTTGAAACAAAACCTCTGCTGACTACAGAATGCCTCCCTCGAAATCAAGCAACTTTTATCTAAAACATATTTCTATAAAACATATTTTAAAATTTATTAAGAGCGTTAATTTTTAGTACTTAACTCTCTATAGTACACACGTACGCACGCACGCACGCACGCACGCATACACATAACTATTTTGAAAATACCACTAGAATGTACTGTTAAAATTTGTTGATCTTGTGGAACATCTTATATAGAGGATGTCTCATTTAATCAATATATTCGATTTTCTCCGAACTAAGATACAAAAATATGTGTTTATAGCGTTATATAGTTTGAAAAAAGACATTTCTATTTAAAAAATTTGTTTCTAAATAAAGGCATATAAAAATCATAAATATTATCCAAGCTATAAGAAGTTGCACAATCAAGTTTACATCTCTTTTTTATGTATGTAAACAGAAATCAATATTAATGCCAGCGTATTGTAACTTTTATGGTTCATAAATCAAGAAATTCTTAACAAAAAAAAAGTTTAATCATATTATTTTGAAAACGTTTTGACAAGCTGCAATAATTTGTAATGAAAAATGAGTTTCCATTAAAAAATTTTAAAGTGATCTTGTATGACCTTGACCCCTCCAAGATCAAACAAGCATCACTTTGTTCTGTCTTCCTTAAAATCCTTTAACTTTCATAAAACATTTTCGTCTGTAACGTCTTAATTTTCGAAATATTTGGTTGTTCAGATTAAAATGAAACACTCTGGGACATGACCTTAAATCATAAGTTGTTGAATTCATCACAAGAAAAGCTATAAACGTATTTAAAAAACTATAATTTTCTTTTAAAAAATGGCGATAACTTTCATGTGACTTTGCTATCTCCACTTAGGCTGCGTTTCGATATTCACTGGCAGTACTGACGATGTGACGTCATTCAGTAAAGCTGCGAGATCGTTCCGTAATTACTGCTGTTGCTTTAACGCTGCAATAACGAAACGACATTCGCAGTACTGTGACTGGGCTGTGGCTGTGTTGTGAAAAGTGAACTGAAATATAACCTATCCTATATTAAAATGAATAAAAAAAATATTATATTATTAAAATATTATATTATACTATTTTATATTGCTTATTATTATTTTTAAAAAATATTATATTATTAAAATATTATATTATACTATTTTATATTGCTTATTATTATTTTTAAAAAATATTATATTATTAAAATATTATATTATACTATTTTATATTGCTTATTATTATTTTTAAAAAATATTATATTATTAAAATATTATATTATACTATTTTATATTGCTTATTATTATTTTTAAAAAATATTATATTATTAAAATATTATATTATACTATTTTATATTGCTTATTATTATTTTTCTCGTTTATAAGGTACAATTCTTCTACCGCCATGCGTGCCGCCATGTTTTACTGTGACTGCCTCACCTCGCTACTTGCAGTAGTGAAAGCAGGAAATGACGACAAAATCTATGACGTCATATGAACACGAAAACGCTTTGAAAGCTTACTGCCGCGTATATCGGAACGGACTCACAGTGCTGCCAGTACTGCCAGTGAATATCGAAACGCAGCCTTAAGAGACAAATTTTTTTACTAAAAGGAAGCCTCAAAACATTATAAAAATATATTTTCGTATCACATAGTTTCAGAGAAATTTAAGTGTATCGATTAAAATGAGACATCCTGTATATTATTAATTTTACTTATTTCATAAAAAATTCTTTTTATTACATCCTATTATTTCATTATTAATTGTATACAGAATAATAGAGTAAAAAATAAAAAATGTAAATTGTGATAAAGTTTTAATAATTAACATGGCTAATATCATGAATAAAACTTACAGGTATTGTTCGTGCTGGAACAGGTGGAGGATATTCTTGCCTTTGTGGCAGTGCGGGAGGCTGATCAACACTTTTTATATTAGTCAATGGCCGAATATCTTCTTGCACTGCGCTCATACCTCCATTCCTTTCAATAAAATCATAGATAAATTTTCGAGTGCCTTTATCTTGGAGTTCATGTTCTGATACACCAGCATTATTGAAAAATTGTTGTAATTGTGAATCCACAGAATCTAATTCCAAACCTTTATTATTTACATCCCATCCTAAGTGTGCCACATGCCTAGGAGAGAGATTAAAATAATATACATGTCTTTATATAATAAATATAAAACAAAATAAAGCTTAAATAAAGCTTAAATCTGTACCTGAAATTAGAAGGAAGACTAATATCATCCTTTGTTAATTTGCGTTTAAGATCTTGTTCACTTTTTTTCTTCTTTGTTTTGTACATTGAGCTACTTGAAGCACTTCTATTAACACCAACTGTAGGTGCACCATTCAATAAATTACCTGGTGAACCTGATGTAGTAAAAGATGACACACTAGTTTGATTTTTCCAGGGTAAAATGCCACTAGGTTGTGCTTCTTTTGCTTTCCTTTCTTGTCTTCTCTGGCGTTTAGCATTTAATTTACCAAGAAGTATATTTCTACAAAAAAATATATCAAGTATTCTTCCAGATGTTTTTTCAATAATTTTTGTTTGTAGCAAAATTATTTATTCTGTTGATATACCTTAATGTAATAGCTTCAGTCTCACTCGCAAAATTAAATGCAGCCATACAATCTTCCGCCTCAAATGTATGAAAATATGATATTGGCGCTTTGTATTCCATCGAATTATAAACTTCATGTTCCCACAACATTGCTTTTCTTTGCAAGCAATACAATCGTAAAAAGAAACTGCGTCTTGGATTGTCTCTTATTAGAGTTATAATACCTGTACTTTTTTTAATCCAATCTCTATGTAAAGGAGGTTCCGTCAAATATAGTTGTATAACACCAGCTGCTAAACACTAAAAACACAAACAAATCATTCTGTATGACAAAAACATCTTTAAAAAATTATAAAAATATGAAAAACAAAGTTTATTATCTGTGATAATATCTAATAAAAGTGTTACAATAGTTCTTTTTTCTTTTTTTACTTAAACTAACTATACATACAATAACTCTGTATAACAACATATAAAATAATTTATATAAGATTATTACATTTTTCGATACTGTACTATTATGATATTAAAAAATATTACAATTTTATTAATATATTATTTAGAGTAAAAATTTTGACAAATTAAAGATCCAATTTTATGCAAACGCAAAGCTTAAATGTGCTATTGTGTATGTGAAAGAATTTGATAACATTAGATTAAACAAAAGAATAAAATATATTTCTTGCTTTATTTATACAGGGATTAAAGTTATGAAAATGGTTATTTCATCTAATTAATTGCAACTAAAATTGAGTTTTTATTTTACACTCAACACTTGCTTTTTTCATGATTTTCAATATTATATTCTTAGTGTACTGAACATCAATTTTTCAAAATTGTATGTTGAATTTAAATTTTGTTGTAAATATGAGCATATTTAACTTTAAAATATGCAGTTACAAGTACTTGGATAATATAATAAAAACTGTCAAGAATATAATAAATCTGTCAAAAATATTATTCAAGACACACACATATAAAAATAGAGAACAAAACTTAAATAAAAAATCATTCTGTCTCCTCATTTCGTTCTAATGTATTTGACGTGTTTGTCTATCTGACACAATGAATTTTTTATCTTTTGACATCTATAAAGTATAATTATATTTCGCAAATCACTTGATAAGGACCTAAAATTAAGGTCGAAACGTTGTGATGTGCACTGAATAATAAATAGAATTTGCCAGTACGGTCGAGAGTATTGTGTTCATTATTTTTTAATTTTTATTACTGGTGGTCAAAATTTCTACATTAAATAAAAAATTTGAAAATCGAGTAAAATTTTCCTCGGAAAGAATGTTTTGGAACATAACCTTAGTATAAAAAAGGGTTATCTCACCTGGCACCGATTTCCTATCAGCTGAAAGACCTGTTCGTTTTCCTCCGATTTTAGGAGTATCGTGCCTCTATGTTTGTCTGTATTGCCCGATTTCATCTTATCGTCGAATAAGGTTAGGATCGTCGCACTAGATATTACCCAGTTTAAAGTTGTTCCTCTTCTAGCACTTAAAACGTTCTCCTCGTCATCATTAAATCAGCTCTCATTGATCCATTCATTCGCGTAATCGTATGCACAATGACAAGACCCAACAAGATAAAAAAGAAAAAACAGACTTTTAAACGCACGTACTAATCAATGAAAGCAACTCCCAATAAATCAAACTCCTTCACTCTTCTATGACAAATATCGTTTCATCCAGAAATCCAGCGGGAGAAATTCGACTGGCAGAAGTCACAGACATAGGTTAGACATAGATTACTCGCGTAAGGGAGTCAGACACAGTGAGGAAAGGTCGTGGGAAAAACTCGCACATGCGCAGTAGCGCAAGCGTCAGCAAGCCTCAATAGTGTGACGTCCCGCCATTTTTTCGAAGGCATATTTTCAATAATAATTAAGCGCAATGCTTTTACTTATAAAATACAGAACATATACCTATGTAATCTATTCGCTCTATTTTAATTATTAATTACTTTCATTATTGTTTATCAATTACTTATCATTCTTATCTCATATGCCTATATACATATGTATATACATATATGTATGTATATATTTGCTATACACGCGGCATTTATAGTATGAATCGTTCATTAAAATAATTAAAAGCAAAGCCCGGCCACACGAATAAAGTTGCATGAGATATGCGGAAAGTTATATTTACTTATTACACGTGTTGGACACAAAGCCGTCTTGCGACATCATAAAAAGATGACACTTATGCAAAGAATCGAGAAATTATATTAAATAAAACATTTTTAAATGCTGATGCAAATCAATCAATTTATGCGAAATATTTAAATCACTTCCGCGTTTGTTAGTTCATTATATTTAAACGATTGTCACTAATTATATAATTTCCGCGTTTGTTAGTTTATTAATATTTAAGCGATTGTCACTAATTATATAATTTAACATGTAAAGTTTTATAATTCCGTGTAACTTTTAACGCTAAATTAATTTTTTTGCACGCAAGCTTTTACTTAAATATTTCTGGAAGACGTTGAAGATAGCTTTGAAATCTCGGAAAATGAGAATTAAATTCAGCATAATTTACACAAAACACCGTTGGAAGAGATTAAGGAGGAGTCAACAGTTGAAAAACCTGCAAATGACGAAGAGAAATCTAAAGAAGAAATTCAAAACGAAGACACAGATGCACCACGACGATCAAGCAGAAAAATAAAGGAATTCCACCGCGAAAAGATACACGGAAACTGCTAATATCGCCATGGAACTACAAGATTCAAAGATTATTCAAGAAGCGATGTCAAGGCCAGACAAAGATGAATGGAAAGCTGCGATGGATGACAAAATAAATTCCCTAAACATAAACAAGACGTGGGAATTAGCAGAAATGCCACATGACAGAGAACCAATAGAGAATGCAAATGGGTTTTCAAAATTAAGCAAGATGCAGATGGAAATCCATGCAAATATAAAGCAAGATTGGTTGCTCAAGGGTTCTCAAAAATATAGTACAGATTACGATGAGGTATTCGCACCTGTAGTAAGGCCAACCACATTCAGGACACTACTAGTCATAGCTGGAAATAGGAACTTTATTGTCAAACACATTGATGCAAAAACAGCATTTTTAAATGGAGAACTGGAAAACGTCATATACATGAGACAACCAAAGGATAACGAAGTACCAGATAAGGAACATATGGTTTGCAAGCTAAATAAGTGCATATACAGACTAAAACAAGCTGCAAGAGTTTGGAATGAAAAACTACACACGATTTTGGAAGGACACGGATTCAAACAAAGCCAAACCGACCCATGCCTGTATTCAAAGGTAGTAGATAATATATGGATCTACTTGATTATTTACGTGGATGACATTATTATTGGAAGTAAAGAAGAAAGAGTTGTGAGTGACACTATAGATTTATTGAGAAAAAACTTCAATATCATCGACCTTGGAAATCTCAGGAATTATTTAGGGATGTCAATTAAACGAGATGATAAAGGAATATTCTATTTAAACCAACCGAGATACATAAAAAGGAAATAGATTCAATTGGGCTTCAAGACGCGAAGACTTCTAGCTACCCATTGGATTCGGGATATGGAAATACGGAAAATTCAGATGATATGATGGAGGATAACACAAAATACCAAAAACTGATTGGAGAACTACTCTACGTTGCTGTACATTCACAACCAGACATAGCATTCACTGTTTCAATTTTGAGTCAAAGGATAAAATGTGCCAAACGTTCGGATTGGATAGAAGCTAAAAGAACAGTAAGATATTTAAAGGGAACAATCAATTGGAAACTTAAGCTCGGAAACAACGCAAAAGAAAATATAGTATCACTAATTGGATATGCTAATGCTGCAAATTGGGCGCAAAACAAGGTAGACCGCAAATCTAATATTATCGCGATTATTATCGGACATTCTGTATATATACAGGGTGAGGCAATAACTATTAGCACCTTAAATGTCTTCGAATCTATAAGGTCTAGACAAAGATTTGTGTAACCAAAATTGCACAGTACGAAGGGGGCTATTATATGGCGATAATAATTTTTGTCCAGGTGGAGGCGCTTCGGAGATATAAATATCAAGGTCACCTTGAATTTTTTAAATGGAATCACCCTATTTTTTTAATACAAATCAATTCCTCGTAACATTCTGCATAAAAAGTTATAAAAGTAGGATGGCCAAAAAGTGACTAGTTTACGAGATATTTTATACTTTAATTTGGCATAATTTTACATAAACTATGAAAAATCTCGTCAAATATTCATTTTTCAATTACCTTACCTCATTACTTTTATGTACAAAATAATGAGAGAAATCAATTGGTGTGAAGAAAACACATAATTGTTTTTAAGAAAAAATATGTAGTAGCTGTTTGCAAATTACATATTTTTTTTTAAACAACTATATATTTTCTTTACACCAATTGATTCCTCTCATTATTTTGTGCATAAAAGTATTGAGGTAAGGTCATCGAAAAATGAATATTTGACGAGATCTTTCACAGTTTATGTAAAATTATGCCAAATTAAAGTATAAAATATCTCGTAAACTAGTCACTTTTTGGCTATCCTACCCTTATAACTTTTTATGCCAAAAATTGCGAAAAATCTATTTATATAAAAAAATTAGGGTAGTTCCATTTAAAAAAACAAAGATCATCTTGAAATCTCAGAGGCATCTCCACCTAGATAGGACTTGTGTCTATAATAAGATGTCCCCCTTAAAACAGAGTAAGTTCTATTTGAAACATTTTTTTCGATAAAGCTTAGTTTCTGAGATATTTGTGTGGATCTTTTAAAATGGGACACTCTGTATATTTAAATATATTGTTAAAGAAAATTTTATCGATATCTATGGATTCGAATTCGAGTTTCTAGCGGGACAAACTGAATATATTGTACTGAGCCATTACATATTATTTATCAACGCTTTCATACTATCAATAACAACAGATGTGTTTACACAGCAACATCGGCATAATCCAAGAGAGATCATGATAACACATAATTATTGGTTTATAAAACTACTACGATTGGTAGAAGATAATGTCAAACAGGGATTAAGAATTGTACTAGCCTATCACTGTCTATCATGTTGATGATACACGAAGGCTGCATTTCCTTTTCACGTGTTGTAAGCGCTTACGCTTATAAGCACTATTTTCAGCCTTTTGGTTTTCGAGCACTCACACGAAAGCAAACCAAGTCGTTCTTTTTGATGAGCATGTATGAGCGATTATAAGTGCATCAAGATGAAGAAGAAGAAGTTAATTTCAGTATTATTTGCGCAAGCATTAATGTTATTAGAATTATTTGATGACGCTGAAGATAATCATAATCCTTACAATAAGGATATTGAAAATTGTATAATGTTTCTCGCTAAAAAAATCCAATACTTCGATTGAAAGATTATGTTGAAAAAGTTATACCATCTTACAATGATGAAGAATATTTAAATTACATTTCAGGTTTGTCTAATATTTTTGTCTAATATTATTGTAAATATTTTTAGGCATTAACTTTATTTTTGGTAATAAGAAAAATTTATGTTTTTAATAATTTACTAAATAATAATAGTAAACAACAGTAATAATAGTAAATAATAGTTAATTAATTAACTATTAAAATAATAATTGTTAAATATCTCGTAAACTATAAACTTTATACTACACATGTCTCAGACAACTTTTACATAGAATTTCATGCTATATCAAATGATTAAATAAAAATTACTTATTCCTATTTTTAAAAAAACAAAGTTAAAAAGTGACCTTGAGAAAAGCCATTTAAAAGATTTAACGTGTTCATTCTTTTTGCATCCTCCGAATCCTCAAACTTTTGTTTGACACTTTTTCTACAATGTCTTATTTTTAAGATATATGTAGTATGCAATTAAAATGGGATATCCTGTATAAACATAAATATATTAATTATATAAAATATGTCCATATGTGTTTTCTTTTTTTTTATATAATTTCTGTCCATATGTACAAAAAAAATTGCACATATATAATCATATATAAATTTATATATAAGATTTATCTTTCATACAACCCCACAAGAAAAAGTCAAGTGGTGTTAGATCAGGGGATCGAGGAGGAAAAGTGTCTATGAAGGCAAAACTTGAAACGATCGTATTATTTAATTATTTAATAGAAACATTCTAGAAAAAAATGTTCCGAGTAAAAGTTACTTGTTTTTTTCGTAAAATTCAAAAATGTAACTTTTTTATTATATAGAGGATTTTATTTAAAATTTTAAAATTGCCCTCTATAAAACTTTTCCATGAACGGGGTCACGAAGAAACTTTTAAATGTACCGCCATTTTAGTACTCCCTCAGCGATATCAACTCCTCGTAAATTTTATTATAATCGATCAAATAGATTTCGAGTTATAAGTTTATTAAGGCTTAATGGGCCACCTTCAATATTATTTTTTAAATATATTTAAATTAGTTCCATAATTACATTAAAATACATATGTATACATAAATATTTAAATAAAATACATAATTATATATATTATATTGTATATATAAAACTCTTTTAATATATTTAAATAGATTCCATAATTACATTAAAATATATACATATACATAAATAATACATATATATAAATATTTAATAAAATACATAAATAATGCATATATATAAATATTTAAATAAAATACATATTTATATTACAGTTTATTGAATATAACATTAAATATTAACGTTTAATATTGAAACAAAGATAATGAAGAATATTAGTAATGTAAAGGGATTAAATTTTATAAGGTACATAATTTTAGTCTTTTTAAGCCTTAATCTTCTAATATCACTTTTGTAGGAGAAACACTCTTAAATAATAAAACGTATATTAGAGTAACATTTAAGTTTTTATATATAACGAAAACATAATCTACAAAAATTATTTTTTGATTCCTAAAATTAGGCATTTATTTTGTCACAGATTTTGGTTTGGTTTAATTCTTCTGTTTTTCATGAGAATATATTAATTACCATTCATCGAACGAAATAGAGGGGCCAAGTCTTAATCGTATTATTCACAAACACTAACGTTATCTAGAACGATAACGATATCGTGTTTTTTCTTTCATTATTTCGCAAACATGCCAACTTTCGTAAACGAAGTTCTCATATAGTTCTGGACAGCAGTGGAGTTACAAAGTATAGATAATAATGGCTGGAGTTATACCACAAGTAAGCCAGAATTTAAATTAATTATATAATTCTCTATCATATATAATTATGTAGATATTATATAAATATTCTGCACAAATACATATTTATTCTTGTATATAAATGCGCAAACTGACGATAAATTTTACTTCAATTTTTTTACAATTGTGATGAAAAGATTTACATTTGTCATTGCGTCATATGTTGCAAGTAAAATATTTATACATGCAATACTTATAGAACACAAACAAGTATTGTATTAATTATTTGAAAAAAGCATAGTTCTAATATTATATTTATATTTATTTATTATATTTATAATAAAATTTATAAAATATAAGCAAATATTTACATAAAAAATAATATATAATTGTAAAAATTTGTATTCACATAAATAAATGAAATCAAATAAATTAACGGTAGGAGTTCACTTATACTGGTAAATGGAGAAACGGATTTTTTTAAGCAAATTATCATTAATTATGATCACTTATGATGATTACAGGAAATTAAAGGCGGGGAAAAATGTTTATTAAAAAATTACTAACAAAAAAAAGTTCAGTTCACTTATACTGGTAAATATAGAAACGGATTTTTTAAAACAAATTATCATTAATTATAATCACTTATATATATATATATATATGTGTGTGTGTGTGTATATATATATATATATGATGATAACAGAAAATTAGAGACGGGAAAAATTGTTTATTAAAAAGTTATTAACAAAAAAAAGTTGAAAATTAATTTGGTAAAAATGAAGATAAGGGGAGACATCTTCGATGACCTCGATCTTGACATTGTGGTCAAGATCATGACCCTGAACAAAATGTTTTATGATTCGCGTGGAAAGTTGCAAACTCATGTAAAACCTCGCTTCGCGTGGAAAGTTGCAAACCCATGTGGAACCTCGCTTTGCGTGGAAAGTTGCAAACCCATGTGGAACCTCGCTTCGCGTGGAAAAGTGTATGTGTGGACACAATGGGTTCCGCCCCCCTGCGAGGGGCTCCACTACCAAAAAACTAGACACATAGGTTTGGGTTGAACCTCGCTCCGCGTGGAAAGTTGCAAACCCATGTGGAACCTCGCTTCGCGTGGAAAGTTGCAAATCCATGTGGAACCTCGCTTCGCGTGGTAAAGTGTATGCGTGGACACAGTGGGTTCCGTCCCCCTGCGGGGGGCTCCATTACCAAAAAACTAGACATAGGTTTGGGTTGACTTATCTTCATTTTTACTAAATTAATTTTCAACTTTTTTTGTTAATACTTTTTAATAACTTTTTAATAAACAATTTTCCCCGTCTCTAATTTCCTGTAATCATCATATATATATAAGTGATTATAATTAATGATAATTTGTTTTAAAAAATCCGTTTTTTTATATACCAGTATAAGTAAACTCAACTTTTTTTTTGTTAATAACTTTTTAATAAACAATTTTCCCCGCCTCTAATTTCCTGTAATCATCATATAAGTGATCATAATTATTGATATTTTGTTTTAAAAAATCCGTTTCTCCATTTACCAGTATAAGTGAACTTCCACCAAATTATCTACTTTATACATATATTCAAAAACAAAAATTATTTTACATTAAAAAAGTTTTTTTTTAGTGAGAGAGAGTGAGAGAGAGAGAGAGAGAAAAAGAAAGAGAAATTCTCTATTATTAGTTTTAAAAATTATTTTTATTTAATTGAAAACATTAAAGAGAGATTCGTATATAAAAAATATATATAAATGTATATATAGACGTTAATATAATATTAATATAACATAATTTCAAGTATTATTGTAATTGCTTTTAAAATATAATTACAATGTGTACGAAATAGATTATTAATTTTATTTTATTTTATGTGTATTGAAACAAAAACTTGTCAGAAACTGTGGGGAGGTCGATTTACCGAAGATATTGATCCTGACTTTCATAATTTAAATGCATCAATCCATATCGATAAGCGACTGTATGCTGAAGATATACAGGTAAATATAACTGAAATAAATATATATAAATACAGGGTGGATCACTAAAGGTGTTACAGGCTAATGTTACTAAAACTGAACGAGATATGCAATTCTTATTTTCCAGCGACTGTTGAGCGGGCGGATCACCTTTAGTGATCCACACACTCTGTGTATATACATATACATATACAGGGTGTCCGATAATTATTGACACACCCGAAGTGTGAAGGTAGATTGGCTCAAACTGAGAAGGAAAGTCTTATACCGTTTTGCAAAATTCGCAATAGTTGTTGAGTTATTAATTAAACCGTCTGAGCGAATAAACGCGTAGAAAGCAGTAGGCTGGAATCGGTAGGCATGTAAGATGGCTTATTTGTTTACATCTCTTAGCAACAATCACACGTCGCTCGCCGCTCCCTGCGTGACTCCACCTCTCACTCAGATGATGCTTTACATACCGATTCCGGCCTACCGCTTCCCACGCGCTCATTAGCTCAGATATTTTAATTAATAACGCAATAACTATTGCGAATTTAGCAAAATGGTACAGGACTTTTCTTTTCAGATTGAGCCAATCTACCTTCACTTCGGGTGTGTCAAAAATTATCGGACACACTGTATACAGGGTGTCCGGTAATTCGCGCCCCACCCGCCATGTGCAGGTAGAGCAGGTCAAACCGAATAAAAAAGTCCTCTACCATTTTGCAAAATTCTCAATAATAAGAGAGAAATTAATTAATAAACTTCGGCCAGTACAAGCGCGCGGAGAGAAAAGACGGCCCACTTTTTTCAATCATTTATACTTAGGCGTGTTCATTTGCAAAGCGCGTCTGTCAACGCTTCGTCTCGCGGTCGCGCGCGTAGCAACGATATAACATTACGCTGTCGTTTATCGCCGCGCGCTTAGTGACGACGTCACAGTGGGCCGTCTTTTCTCTCCGCGCGCTTGTACTGGCCGAACTTTATTAATTAATTTCTCTCTTATTATTGAAAATTTTGCAAAATTGTAGATGACTTTTTTACTCGGTTTGACCTGCTCTACCTGCACATGGCGGGTGGGGCGCGAATTACCGGACACCCTGTATATGTATAATATATCTTTGTACGCATTGAAGTATAGCACAGTAGACATCATTAATGCTCTTTATTTTTGAACTTGACATTTTTGAAATGCATCATATTTAGATATTTGTGCACAAAGTTGTGTCTGATAGTTTAATATCTTAAAGTATTTGATGACTATAAAAGATTAAATATGAATCTAAAAAATAAATAATAAATTGTATAATACTAAATTAAGCAATGAAAATATAGTCCAAGCTTTTTAATCAACAATTATAATGAAATATGCATATCGAGACTTAATAATCCGCATTTTTATCACTTTTTTACTTTACATGTTTTATTGTATAGTGTAAGTTTTATTATATAAAACTTTATAAAATGTTATATTAAATATAAATATCACACACTCACACACACACACGCGCGCGCGCGCACACACACACATTTTTATTTCTACATGTTTCAATAAGTGTTCCTTAGATGATGCAATAAATGTTATACTATTTTAATCACACATTTATTAAAACTTTTAGAGATCGGCCGTCTTGGCTTAACACTAGAAGTAGTGCTGAAAATCCTTTTTAATTTTTTCAGTACTGTGCATACAATATACTTATTATCGATTATATAAAACTGTAATTTTTTTACTTTTAATTAAGCTTCCATATATTCTGTATATTCTATATAGTAAAAACTTACACCTTTAAAAAAAAATAAAGAAAGGCTCCAAGTACATGCATCTTTGTTGTGAAAAACTATTTTACAAAACAATGTTATTTTGTATTGTATTAAAAACAATCCTTCTACAAAATAGAGTTGTTTCAACTACAAAAGTAATGAGTAGTTTCAAAAATCAATAATATCAGAAACATTACGTCAATTGGAAATAAAAGTTTATGCTATAATATTTAGTTTTTTGATTATAATAAATTGCAATATGATTAACGTAGTAGACAAATTTAATTATGAAATAAAAACTTCAAATAAATAAGCACTGTTAAACAATTAACTACTGAAAAACAGATATGATATTAATGTAACTAGCCAAGTAATTAATCATGTGCTATCAATGTATAATCGATTCTAAGTAAATTAGAATTCCTTTAATGTAGGATATCGGGAGAGAGAGATATAAAATGAGATAACTCTAATACTTTGAAAAACTGTGTTTATTCCACGAATTCGGAATCGAGAGAGAGTCTCTCTCGACCGAGCGGTCGTCTTATATACGGTCGCCAAAACAACCAGTATTTCGAATATCGCCAATCACGCGAGGACACGAATTCGACAGTCTCGGGGACGACGAACGGATAAACATGTACGGAGGACAAATACGAAAGAATATAAATACAGAGACAATGCCTCACAACAATACATGTCCGCAATAATAAGACGAACGACGAGTATCGCGTTTCGTTAAATAAATGCCAACATTAGTTTATAAAGCATAGACATTTATAAGATATATAGTTTAAAGGAAGTTACGCAAATTGACATAAAATAATTTTCAGACCGAAATATGAAAACTTGGCGTGCCCGTGTCGCATTAAGACATATACATTTTTACAAATTTGTATGCAAATCTCTATTTTGACATATATATATATATATATATATATATATATATATATATATATATATAGCCAATTGGTGTCTTTTATTATCTTTTGTTTTAAAGTGATTTAAGAAGTGTCACATCATCGCCATTGTCATTGTCATTATTATAATACAATGTATGCAAAGTCCTAATTTATATAGAAACTATTGTCCAATGTACATTTGCAATTTCCAATACAAGATTGCCTTAGCGGAACTCTCTGCTATTAACAGCGCTTACAACATTAGCGCTCTGTCGCGTTATCACAAATTACGTTAATAATATTTATCTAATTGTTTTTAGGGAAGCATAGCTTACGCACGTGTTCTTTGCAAGGCAAAACTTATCTCACAGGAAGAGATGCAAACTATAAAAACAGCTTTTAAACAGGTACAATTATTTAACATATTCTTTACATTTTTTTCTGTAAAAAATTTAATTTTATTAAGTGTTTCAGAATTAAACATCTTAACTTAAAATATGAATTTAGAACTCCAAAACAAGTAAGAAAGTTCCTTTAGAGATATACTCGCAAACGCCTCGTTCAAGAAATATTGACATTAAAACATTTTGAATATTATTTTATTATAACATTTTGAATTAGGATTTTAAGAAATTTTTATCAAGTTATAATATATGTTTATACATATATACGAGGATGAGTCAAAAAATAACCTTAATATATGGCCATAAAAATTTTAAATCTCATCGTGGATGGTTATAATTCTGATATGTTATGTTTTCAAGCATGCAGAATAGGCACGCGCAGATACGCCGGCCAACGCGCGTATTGTGACGTGATCAGGCCACAACAAAGATGCCGGCGCCCTTAGTGACATGATCCAAAGAGGAGCAGCGCGCAGTTATCCGTTTTTTGGGTAGTAAAGGTAAAGAACCAGCAGATATTCATCGAAGGATGCTCAAACAGTAAGTCGTTCTACTGCAGCAACAACGTTAAGCGTAGTCGCAGTCTGAGGCCGGCCGGAGCGAGCGGCATCAGTCACACTTGAGACACCACTTTTAAATTTCCTGTGCCACTCATACACTTGCTGAAGCGAAAAACAATTATCTTCGTACTGTGAGCATCCTTCAATGAATATCTGCCGGTTTTTCACCTTCACTACCCAAAAAACGGATAACTGCACGCTGCTCCTCTTTGGAGCATGTCACTAAGGGCGCCGGCATCTTTGTTGTGGCCTGATCACGTCACAATACGCGCGCTGGCCGGCGTACCTGCGCGTGCCTATTCTACATGCTTGAAAACATAACATCAGAATTATAATTATGCACGATGAGATTTAAAATTTTTATGGCCACATTAAGGTTACTTTTTGACTCACCTTCGTATATTCGCATCACCTCTCATGTGCAGGTAGAGCAGATTGAACTGAATAGGAAAGTCCTCTATAGTTTTGCAATCTTCGCAATGATTAATGAGAAATTAATTTTAAAAAATCGGCCAATTCGTAAAAAGACAACCCAATGTTACGCGGTTGCTAGGCACGCGAGGCTCTAGCATCACGCGCCGTTCGTACATAACCATTACCATTTGTAAAGCGCTCCTCCCAACGCTTCGTCGCGCACTTATAACAACCGCGTACATTGGGATGTCTTATTTCGCCGCGCGCTTATACCTCGCGCGCAGTAGAGGACTTTCCTATTCGGTTTAACCCGCTGTTTAACCTGCACGTGAGAGGTGATGCAGTTATTACTGCAGTTATTACTGAACATCCTGTATATACATATATATATATATATATATATATATATATATATATATATATATATATCACTCATTGTCAGTCAAAGAAAAAGCGGTACAGTAGAAAAATGGAAAAAAATAGTGAAAATTTAAGTTTTTATTATTTTTACTATTTTATTTATTATATTTCATAAATAATAAAGTGTAATTAAATAAATCTCTAAAATATCTATTCTTTCGTTTCTAATATATGTTTAGTTTTGAAATATTAACATTTTATTTTTAATATTTTTAATTTTACGATATTTTGAAATTTGGCGCTTATCCAACGAAGGATATGGAGGTATGTCATGTGATTTGCAAACCACAACATCAAAGATCAAGATGTGCCGACACCACAGATGTCTATACTACTAGATCGCTAACTTTGTTTTGTACGATCTTCGCGTGTAGATTCCGGGTATTTGCTCCACGGACGACGCAAAGCGAGGCACAGGCCTCAGGTTGATAATAATGAAGCACACGGCTCCGTTGGAGGGCGAATAAATTATAGTTCATCAAATGCTTTATAACTTCACTCTTTATTCTTGCTCAACCCGCGAGCAACGTCTCGTATTTTTGTCAAGGAGTATCGAAGTTAACGTTAGGATTAGCAATCGCCCCTGTCTGTCACCGGCTCGAAAATATATAACCGCGTCGTCGAATTTCTCACAAAGACCCCCAATATTCCACGAAATCTTACGATCTCATCCCGAGATGATTTGTTTTTGACTACGGGTGACCCGTCGCGAGCCGGGCAAACATGACATACGTTCGAACAATATACATGAAGAGAAATGATGCCAAACAATAATATACGTGAGAATAATAGGTATATAGAATAATACGAAATAATGATACATGCGAATAATATAGAAAGAAAGCAATACGAAACAAACTTCGTCAAAAGAGCTGTGGCCGGCCGAATTTCCAGGTTCGGTCATAACACCTTACAACAAAATGGCCGCTCCCGCTTTTTGACAGCTATTGCATGAAATGTACTAAAATATTTTTATTTTTTATTCAATTTAAAATATATTTAATTTTAAAAATACTGTGTAGTGCGTATGTGATACCCGGCGTTTGTTAGTGCGTATGTGTGTACATGGGTAAAGAAAATGCCAACATCATAAGAAAAATCGGCGATAGGCAACATAACATTTCGTCGTACACAATATTAATTGACGTAACAAATAACACGCAAATATGCATTAGACACTGATTTAATTTAAATGTATTTTAAATTGAATAAAAAATAAAAATATTTTAATACATCATGTAATAGCTGTCAAAAAGCGGGAGCGGTCATTTTGTTGTAAGGTGTATTACATATACGCACTAACACACGCCGAGTATCACATATGCACATACTACACATATACACCGCCGCCATTTTGTTGTAAGGTGTCATGGCCGAAATCCGGCCGGCCACAGCCTTTTCATATGCCAAAACTCCAAGTTAGCGATCTAGGTATAATATAGACATCTGTGGCCGACACTTACTGTCGTAACTGGTTAAACTGTGGTGTGGCCATGTTGCAGTATCGGCTGCAATCCGGTTGTTCTTATCATGATTGCTTCGGGTGGAAGAAGCGTAATCATGCGGATAAGTTACGGATGCGATTTCGAAGATGGAAATCTAAGTCCGAAGGACACCCAAGTTCAAAATAAATAATGCAGCTTTCTCCCATTGAATTGAAAAACTTTTGTCTGAAACATTTTTTTGAATTTTGACATTTTGATGACTCAATTTAAATAAATCACCCTATATACACACATATATTATATATTGTATATATTGAAGCCAAAATAAGGAAATCGTATCTTTAATTAGGTGCAAGGCGAATGGGAAAATAACAAGTTTATCATAAATCATGAAGATGAGGATGTACATAGCGCCAATGAACGAAGACTTTCGGTATACTTACAATGGCATAATTTATTGATTTACTATTACTCTTGTATCAATCAAATTTAATCAATTAATTACTATGCTATTGCCGCTTGTGTAAAATTAATGAACTAATTATTATATGATAAGACAATATGCCCAGCAAACACAAATATATAATAACTAAGACTTTAGGCTCGTAAAGTAAAAAACATTTAAATTTCAACGGGCAAGTAAGAGTCAGAACGCGGATGTTAGTGCGTCAATTTCAAGAAAGAATTAATTTTCGTTGAAACTGATTCGTTGTGCACAGGGCACTAAATTTCCTTGGTACGGTACCAAGAAATTAATTAAATCTTAATTCGAATTTTTTTTATTTTTAATAAACACTACTGTCCCCCTAAAGAAGCGTAGGCGAGAAAAATATCGAGGCGAAGTCGAATCAGCAACCGAACCCGAGTCTTTCGCTTGCCGGGCGACTGCTCTTACCACTGAGCTACTCAAACCCCACACCTCGATATTTTTCATTTTGCCTAAAAATATATTTGTAAATAACGCCATCTTTCAACCGGTGTGAACTAATAACTTAAAGACTTTAGGCTCTCAATGTGAAAAACATTTAAAGGACCCCGCACTTTTTGTACGTAAAATAAGTCCCGACTGATTTTCTTTAAATTCCGTATACAATTAGACGTATCATTAGATAGATCAACCACAAAAAGATTTTTCAAAAAAATCACTTTTTCGAGCTGTTGAAGCGATATATACCTGATAATGATGCAGAGTCCGTATTATACGATATTTTGAGATTTGCATTGGAAATCATTCTTGTAAAAAAGAAAGAGATGTAACGATATCTAGAATTATACAGGGTGTCCGGTAATAATCGCCCCACCCGTCGTGTGCAGGTAGAGCAGGTTAAACCGAATAAGAAAGTCCTGTACCGTTTTGCAATCTTCGCAATAATTAATGAGAAATAAATTAAACAAGATCAGCCAATCCGCGCGAGTAAAAGCGCGCGGCGAGAAGAGACAGCCCACGCGGGGGTCCAGCGTTATGCATTGCTCGTATTTATCCATTGTCCTTTGTAGAGTACTCCTCTCCGCTTTATCGCGTGCGTAGCAACCGCGTAAACATTAGGCTTTTATTTTCGCCGCGCGACAAGAATCACGTAAACAGTAGGAGGTCTCTTCTCGCCGCGCGCTTTTACTCGCACGGATTGGCCGCTCTTTTTTATTTAATTTCTTATTAATTATTGCGAAAATCGCAAAACGGTACAGGACTTTCCTACTCAGTTTAACTGCCTCTACCTGCACGTGACGGGTGGGGCGATTATTACCGGACACCCTGTATATATTCTCGATTTTGGAAGGTTTCTCGATACTCTATTTGACCAAAAAACTCATATTCGAGAAGTACTGCTGTATGAAGTTTTATATAAAAATATGCACAATGTATGCTAGATGCAGCTATCTAATTAAACCTTTCTTGTTTTATTCATCGACCTCATTTATGTGGATCTTGATTATGTGGAAAAGTGATGAAGTATTTACAATCATATGCATACAATTTTTTGTCAATAAAATATAATTAAGGTTATTTTTTAACTCACCCTCGTATATGTATGTATTTTTATATGTGAACTTTCATTTTATATTCCACGTCCTTATTGTCTTATATTATTTATTAGTTGCTGATAACTCAATCAAGAAACCAAAACGTATGACATTTATTTAAATAATCAATAAATCTCATTTAAAAAAAAAGACAGAATCTACGCTTTGTTTACGTCTAGCTCTTAAATAGCCCATTTTCTTAATTTGTAAATATATATTTTATATTGTGTATAAACACAATATAAAACACTCGTTATATTACGTGTTACTTCTATATTATATAGCAGTCATATTCTGTGTTTGCTGGGTTTATATAAGGATATACTTCTCTCTACTTACAGCACAGAATATTTTAGCTACATTTCAGCAATATTGCAATTTCATAAATTTCAATACAATGTTAGACATAGTATAGACATAGATATGAAAAATTCCAACACATAATTGCAATATTACAGTAACATTTTAAAAACATTGTAAAAATATAGCACTGAAATAATTATGAAATGTAATAATGGATCATTTGCTAAATTTCCGCTTCTCGCATGTAAAATCTTATGTGTTGTTATATTTATACATATAATGATAGCGATTCTTATGGAAAGTGTTAGAATGTTTTTAGTTAACTCCTTTGTTTTTCTTGATTTATTTTAATAAATTACTCTATTATATAGATACTGATTAAACTTTTGTTTTACAGAGAAAATCGTCAAGTGTTACTCTGATTTTTAAGTAAGATTTAGTTTTCTGAATTTGTCTTTCTAAAGTAAGACACCATATTTTGGAAAAAAATCATAATCTCACAATGAGCTTAATGAGAAAGCAGTACATTAAAATCTGTTGCCAAATTATGATCGAATTTGCTGTCATACTAATAGCATACTGCTAACATTTTGTTATTTGGATAATCAATATACAGGGGTCCGGAGTCAATCATATCACCCATCGGCCAATCCGCGCGAGTACAAGCGCTCGGCGAGAAAAGACAGCCCACGCGGAGGTCCAGCGTTATGCGCTATATATAACCATAGTCCTTTGTAGAGCGCTTCTCCCCGCTTCGTCGCGCGCGTAGCAACCGCATGACATTATGCTATCTTTTAGCCGCGTGCCTAGTAATCACATAACACTGAGCTGTCTCTTCTCGCCGAGCGCTTGTACTCGCGCGGATTGGCCGATCTTGTTTAATTAATTTCTCATTAATTACTGCGAAGATCGCAAAACGATAGATGACTTTTCTACTCGATTTAACTCGCTCTATTTGCACACGACGGGTAATACGATTGACTTAGGACACCCTGTATACTGTGTATTGCAATGCAATCTTTTGCTATAATATTATATTACAAGTTTTTTGAAAATAGATTTTAATGTTGCTACAAATATAGAAACATTGCAACAGTTTTGTGCGGCATATTTACAATTATCTTGCAATAAAACATTTCTGTAATGTACCTGTAATTATCATGTGCTGTAAAGATAAATATCTTTGTTGTCTCTTTAAAGATATTGAATTTTTTCAATAAAATGATATAATGTATATCTTTCAATTTAACAAAATTTTAAAAATCTTAAAATTTTAAAAACAATAATCGTGAGTGGATTTTTTTCACTATTACTATAGTTGTTTCTTTAAATTGTACAACGTTATCTTTAATATTAATCTCTCCAAAACAATAAAATCATAAACAACAAAGATATATATGTGAATTCTTAAAGATATTTTCTATATTGATAAAAGAGAATTAACATCATTACAAATGTTTCAAATATACAGGAATTAATTGGTGATATAGCAAAGAAATTACATACTGGAAGGAGTCGTAATGATCAGACTGTGACTGATACCAAATTATGGCTTCGAAAATCGATTGATAAACTTCTGTTTAGGCTAAAAAAATTCATCGAGGTAAATAAAGTAATACTATTTATATAAGTCCTGAACAAACGATCACAAACAAATATTAGAGAATAAACCTGAAGAGCTGTTAACTATAAATTTTTATTCTTTTGTAAAATTTTGCATAAAACATTTTTTAATAAAATTATAATTAATTTAATAAATTTATTATTAAATAATGCTTTTTTGCTAACATTAGTTAATATTTGTTTGTGATCATTCATCTTTGTTTGTTTAGCTTGGATAAATTTTAATATAATATATATTTTATCTTATTTTTAATTTTTTCTTCATAATTTTTTGTAATCATATTATTAGATATAAAAGTAAATCTTTACATTATCCTCTATGTACCTCTCCTCTATGTACCCTATGTATCTCTTCTCAATGTCCTTGATTTTGACATGTCGAGATCATGACCCAGAGTAATCTTCAAAAGGTTTTAGCTATTACTCGTTATTTATTAAAAAATTATTAACAGATAAAGGTTTATGCAAATTAAGATTTGAACATAAATTAAACGAAAAACTTGCCATACCTTCTTTGTTAGTAATGACTGGGCCGATTAGGTTCTTAATAGGAGTAATTAATAGCTTGGATCTCAGTTATATAAGAAAAGTATCTTCATTATTCGATGTGTACTATGAATAGAAATATTATCATTCAAAGTCCAAATGTAGAAATTTTTATGAGAGTAGAAAATGTAGAAATTTTTATTATTAAGAAATAATAATCGTCATTGTCGTCATAATACATCACCAAGTCCTAATGTTTTTTTATATATATTGTAATGGTGCATCTAGTGCATCGTCACTATGGGCCGAATGCCTGCCCTTATATAAGCCTAATATTACCCCCTTTCTTTTAAGGGGGAGTGGCTAGCCGTCAATAAATGGCGGACAGCTTGGAATCGACCGCTCCGGTCGAACTAAATGATCTATTAGCTCGATACTCAGATTGTTCGACATTTTTACCCGATGGTGGCGGTGAAAAACGGTACTTCTACCGTGCTTTCGTCCTCTAGGGAGACGAGCGAATCGGTGGTCCGTCAGTCTGGACGGTGGTAGCGATGGTAGTCGTGCCAGCTCTCACCTATGATTTAAATACTCCGGCGTGTACCCAATAGTCTCATGACGGGCGGTGTTGAGCGCGAACTGCAAAGCGTCGATGCACTCATTCCAATCTCGATAGCGCTTTCCGATGTACTGGGCGATCAATCTTTAAGATCCGGTTCGCCCATTTCACCGGATTGCAGTGGGACGCGTACACCGGCGAAATTCGGTGCTATCCTGAATGCCGCTAGTAGTGTCTGGAGCTGACATGATGCGAACTGGGTGCCATTGTCTGAGAGGAGCTAATGGGGACACTCGTGTCTCTAAGGAGACTCCGTAAGTGAGTAGATGACGCGGTTGGTAATTTCCTTGGCCAAGTTCGCAGCAGTAATTTGCCAGAGAAGCGCCATTTCCACTCACTTGCTGAAGCGGTCCTTGGCGGTTAGGAGTTAGGTGTGCCCGCGGGTTAACCGGAATTAGGGGCCCCAGCAGGTCGATAGACATCTGTTGCCATGGTGCTATCGGGGTAGCGTATAGGATTCCAGCTGGCCACTGTTGTGACGCCTTATGAGCTAAGTAACTAGGACAGCAGCGAATTTAGCGAACGACTTACCGGTACACGTCGAGACAGTAATAGAGCTGAGCAAGGCGAGCCATGGTCTTGGCTATGCGCAGATGTCCAACCATAGGGTCGTCGTGCAGTCGTCGTAATATCTTGAGGCATTGTTCTCCGAGGGTACACTGCATTCCATTGATTCTCGTCGCGGAAGTCGGTCGGTTTGATCTTCACACGGTGAATGTTCCGTCGATACCAGCAGCAACTATATCCTTGGCTGACCGCGCTAGCTCGCGATTCGCGGGAGAACGCGTCCACCATTTGGTTCAGACATAGCTTTGCCGGTATCGGATGTCAAAATTGAACTGTTGTAGTTCGAACACTACAGACATCGCCCCAAGCGACCGAGGTGCCTCAAGTTGCTGCAATTACTTGAGGGACTAGTCCGTTACGACGGTAAATTGGTATTCTTCCAAGTTGCGCATCCGGCGGATTCCCCAAACTACGATAAGGCACTCTAGCTTAGTGGCACTGTAGTTTCGCTCGGCGTTATTGAGCGTGTGATTAGGCAATCACCTGCTCCCTTTCGGCAAAGTGTTGCGTTGGCATAGCTCCGAGATCATGGAAACTGGCGTTCATCTGTAGCACAAATAGGCATATGAAGTCCGGACGGGCCATCACCGATGCAATGATCAGAGTCTTCTTCAGCCAGAGAAAGGCGTTGTTTTCAACGTCTTTCCACGTTTAGGCATTTACTATGCATTTTTTTGTGTGAGGAGCGCAGCAATTGCCGAGAAGTTGACGATGAATTCTCAGTACCACGAGGCCATCCCTATAAATTGTAAGACTTTGCTTTGAATCTTTGCCACATGTACTTTAGATCATTTTATTGTATAGAATTTGACACTTTTTCGAATTCAGAAAAAAATATTTTTTCGTTAAAACTGCATAAAAGGTCACCGATTTTATCGCTACTTAGATATATTTAGGGGGCAGTGTTTCCGAGTAATTTCCCGCAAAAATCAAGTGGCGGACGGCATTGGTTTAGGAGATATAACAAATTAAAGTTTGACAACAAAGTTTGTATACGTCGTAATAACGCATAAAGCAAGAAGTTAGCAGATCTTCACGTGTGGACGGGGGAGGGGCGGAGCCTCCCCCTGCACCCCCACCCGAAAAAATAACCTAACCCAACCCATTTCTTAGAAATGAAGAGTTTATGAGAGTAAACAGTTTTTCGAGAACTTTTCCATTTAATATTTAAGAAATTACTGAATTTCCAGGAATGAGTTTGCAATAATAAACCTTGTTTCCCACTAAAAGCGGAGGTGGTGTGAGGTGGACCTCGCTTCGCCTAGAAATTTGCAAATCTATGTGGAACAGTGCAATAATAGACCTTGTTTCGCACTGAAAGCAAGGGAGGTATGGGATGGACCTTGCTTTGCCTAGAAAGTTTCAAATCCATGTGGTACAATACAATGATAGATCTTGTTTCACCCACGCGTTTCCTATAGGATCATTATATAATTCTTCATGGGTTTTCAATTCTCCATTTTTTACTTAGAAGGTCATAAACAGAGTACTACGATGTACATAAACACGACTGTTCCTAATATCAGTTTATAATACCTAAGGAAAAGCATTAAAATTATCAAACATTAATTTGTTATATCTCCTAAACCAATACCGTCCGCCTTCATTCTTGCGGAGAACTATTCAGAACACTCCTCCCTACAACATATCTAAGTAGCGATTAAATCGGTGAAGTGTGACCTTTTATGCATATTTATCATTTTTCTTTAAAAACAATTCAGCGATCTTCAAGTGATCTTAAAAATTCCCACTTTTAAAATTTTGAAGGTTAGCAAGTTTTATGTGTAGAATCAAGGCGCACATTGATTTAGTCAAAAATAATAATTGTTAAATATCTCGTAAACTATAAACTTTACACCACACATGTCTCGGACAACATTTACTTAAAATTTCATGCTCTATCGATTAAATAAAAATTACTTATTTCTATTTAAAAAAAACAAAGTTGACCTTGAAATAGCCTTGAAAAGAACCAATTAAAAGATTGATTGTGCTTATCCTTTTTCTCCCTCCGAATTAAACCTTTAAACCTTTGACACATTTTTCTTCTACAATATCTTTTTGAAATATTTGTGATATGCAATTAAAATGGGACATCCTCTGTGTGTGCGTGCGTGCGTGCGTGCGTGTGTTTATATAAACTATTTTTTACAATAAATGGTATTATTATCTCTCATAGTATTGATTTATCATATGAAAACTTATATGAATATTTATTTTTAATATTATACAGGGTGTTTAAAAAAAGGTCGGATATTTGCCCACCTATAGTACTAACCAGGACAAACAAAAAAGTCTAAATCAACATAGGTTCGCAAATCAACTGTTTTAGAGATAAAGTCAATTTTATATTTTCATAAAACTGTATTATTTATTGATTTTTACAAAAAATAAACAAAACACAAATTAAGTTAATTAATATTATTTATTTTACTTAGAAAATAATTAAAGTAAGTGTTCTACATGTCCTCCTCCCATTTGTACACCGGCTGCGCATCTTCGTAAAAAGTTGTCGCACTTTTTGAAATATTCCTGGAGTTAAAGTGAGAAATTATCAGTTGAAAAGACGTCGAATCGACGACTTTTCAATCGAAGAGATCGGTTGATATAGACGCCTAAAATTTGGTCGATTAGACGTTTTTGTGTCCTACGAATTAGACCTTTATAAGACGTTTATCTAAAACATCTATTAGCCGTTTATAAGACGTTCAAAAAACGTTTAAAAGATGTCTATTAGTAACTTATTAGACATTTATTTTAATAAAATAGAATATAAAATTTTTAAATACACTCGGCAACAGAGGAATGCTTTAACAAATAAATTTTCGTATATATCGATATATATATACATATATGGAGAATGCATATATGTCCCGATATGTGTAAATTCGTGTGTTAAAGTATTCCTGTTACTGAGTGTACGTAAGATATATACGACTATCTTATTAACAGTTATTTGATAAATATATTCTATTAACTATCATATTTAATTGTTACTTATTTTTACTGTTTTATATCATGATACAACCCAGACAGCACATTTTCCTAAAAGATGTCTAAAAAATGACTTAAAGATGTCTTATCCTCTTTTAGATATCTTTAAGATGTCTTTTGGACTTTTTGTGCTGTCTGGAAAGTTACAAATTTGCAGAAAACCGTTTCTACAGTCAATAGAAACAAAATTTTCGATTAGTTGAAAAATGGTTTAAATGGATACTAATTTCAACCATAAACGACATAGCCGTCTAATAGTCGTCCTTCCGACCTGTCATTTCTCACTGGGAAGTGGATAGTCCTGCAGGCATTTTCTATTCATTGTCTCAATTCGTCAAAATTATCTACAGATCTTGAGTAAACTAACGATTTTAAATATCCCCAACCGAGAAAGTCAAGTGGGATCAAGTCAGGAGATCTCGGTGGCCATGCAATTGGACTCTCTCATCCTATCCATCTGTCGTTATAGGTTTGATGTAAATAATCTTTGACAATAATCAAAAAATGCACAAGAGCCTCATTATGCATAAACCATAGGTGCATCCTATCATTGAGGGGCACATCTTCTAATAATGAAAGTAAAGTAATTAGTCAAGAAATCAAGATAAACCTGACAAACAATTACGATTGAAAAAATACTGGTTTTATCATTCATTTCTCAACGTTGGTAAATCTGACGCCGGAGTTTGCCCGTCACTCCTGCCAATCCTTAATTTGTGTTTTGTTTATTTACATATGTAAAAATAAAAAAATTATGCAGTTTCATGACTAAAATATAAAATGGACTCTATCTCTGAAACAGCGGACCAATGTTGATTATGACTTTTTTGTTTGTCTTAATTAGTAATATAGGTAGGTAAAATATCCGATCTCCTTTTTTTAATGCCCTGTATATACTACACGTATACAGAATAGTACTATATATAGAATTCAGTTACAAAATTTCTCAACTTGTTTTACTAATTACTTTTTAATGGAAACATACTACAGCCATATTCCAAAATTGAAAAAAAGTATTCAACTTTAACTTCTTTTACTATCGATTTTATGACTATTTTATAAATAATTTTATATAAAGAGTTCATAGTCATAAGTTTTATATTTTTGTGAAAAATTTTAAAAGCTGTCCAAAATTTCTATAATTGTTGAGTTTGTTAATTGTTCAATGAAATCTTTTATTTTAGCGAGTCTGTCATAAGGGAAGAATTACATAATTGCTGCCCTATAAATAAAAATTTTAATAAAATAAAAACAATAAAATTTAAAATTTAATTTATTATTACATATTTTAAAATAATGTATAAAATAATATAAGAAAGAGCATGCTAAATATACGAAATAATATAAGGAAGAGCATGCTAAATGTTAATTCATTATTAATCCTGAAAATAGGTTCTCATAGCTCGAGCGGAAGAAGATATAGACGTACTTATGCCTGGATATACACATATGCAACGAGCACAACCTATAAGATGGAGTCAATGGTTACTTAGGTAAAATAATTCATTTATAAATTTTCAATGGAAATTGATAATAAAAAAAGATTAAATAACTTTTTGAAAAATATTCTATAAAATAGTTTCATCACTTAAAAATCTTTTAACATGAGTAATTATTTGTCCGCATTTTACATCACGTATGTATGTGTATTATCACATGAAGTTACAAGTGATTTACAAGTGATTGCGTCTGATGTTTACTATATACCTTTTCAAAAAAAGGTAAAGTTCGCGTAGAAAAAGTATATAATTTGCAACATGCAGCTACTACAGCTTTTTTTTTAAAGCAATTAGTGTTTTCTTTACACCAATTGATTGGTCTTATTATTCTGTGCATAAAAATATTAAGGTAAGATTACGGAAAACTGAATGTTTTACAAGATATTTTGTATTTTATGTCAAAATACTGTAAACTTTAAGCCTTATAACTCGAAAAGTACTTAATGAAAAAATAACTCATTATAGTGTTTTGAAAAGCTCTCGAGATAAGCTATAAGAATGTACAATAAAAAATGGGGGTTCTCATTAAAAAATCTCAAGGTGATGTTTACGTAACCTTGACAACGCTGTTCAAGTTCATACTGGTATTGCTATGTAATGCGTCACTTGAAATCCTGTAACTTTTGTCTGAAACATTGTTTTCTATCTTGCATATTTTCGGAGTTATTCAGGAGTCTCCACCTTTTTTGAACACCCTGTATCAAGGCTGCCAGATTGCAGACGCAACAGCATGCTTACAGCATGTGGAGGGGATAAACTGGATAGGAGGGGGATAGCGCACACCAATGGCGTTGGTGTGCGCTATTCCCCTCCTATCCAGTTTATCCCCTCCGCATGCTGTAAGCATGCTGTTGCGTCTGCAATCTGGCAGCCTTGCCCTGTATATGCCCATAATACAAAACATGCTCAGGGTCTAATTTAAACACACTTTGCGTGCTTGTCGTCGTGTTTACTATATCGAGATGACACATAACTCCTATGTCCTAGAAGATTAAAAGTTAGTCACAATGTTATATCTGACAAATGCGTGTTGTTCTTCTCGCGCGCCTCCGCTCTTCTATCAGTGAGTCGTCTCTCTCTCTCACTATAATTTGCGCTCAATTTCACTTAAAAAGTGCTATCTATATAATTTAATCACATAACAACATAGGGATGTCACGACATTACATGTACTCATGACATCCTCTCCCTTGACGGCTGGAACCGACTTGAGATGACTCTTTTTTGAATCAGCGGAGTACCTCGGGATCCTACGTGGATCAGATCATATGAAATACAATGCCATAATTAGATTTCGACATTATGCAGTAAGATAATGTATAGAAAACATTCACGTCTGGATCAATAAATAATTTTCAACAAAATAAGAAGAATATTTCGCGCACCTCTTACAGCACTCGGCTCTTAATTAGCCCGCTTTCATTTCATTTGCGAATATTTATATCAGAGCCTCATATTGATAATGTATAGATTTTCACTTTTCATATACAGAAAGGATTTTTATTCTATTTACATTTAGTCCGTTCAACTTGTATTTCTATTTGTTTTTTCACAGTTACTGAAGATGTGGCCCGAAATGGGATCGAAACGTATATTATATCAATAAACAACGCTTAAAATCAACAAAGAATTATATTTCTGTTCCACGCGCTTACATCCCGCAATTTTATTCACTTACTTGTATTGCAATTAAATTACAATAACAAAAGCTTTTAATCTCCGAGTATCTCTGCGTGGTTTCCCAAGATCCGATGGCACAAAAGGAAATGTTACATTTACCACGTGACTAAATGCTTGCATATATAATTGCTATTGCCAGCTATTTGTATGTTTTTATTATAATACCTAAAATATGTTTTCAGGATATCATAGATTTTCTGTCTTCACAATTCACATATATCTCTTATTAAAACATCCTTTGAATATTTTATACAAAAAGAGCATTTCACACAGTAATATACTCTCTTATTATAACATACTGATAGTATGTATTATAAGAAAATTAAGATGTATTTGGGATCTGTAGAATATATTCAATATAACCCAAATTTCCATTGCTATATGTGTTTATTTGCGTAGAAACTATGCCACGTAGGTTCGAAAAGTAATAATAAAAATAACTGTTGCATTCGTTACTCGTTAGCGAAAAAAATATGTATATTGAAGTTTTTCCGTTACAGACAAAATTTATAAATTTTTAAAAAAGGCAACTATAACAATAACGGTGTTACAAGTAATGCGTCCCAATGTTGATAATTACAAATATATATAATTTAACCTACTCTTAATCTCAATCATATTTGGATTCGAATCATTAAAAAACCAATAATTTCCAGACTTTGATTTAAGAGTCTAATACTATCCACATAATTTGAATTAATTCTAATTTTTTTATTGATTTCTCAAATTTTATAGCTATGCCTGGTATGCGAAGCAAGATTTGGAAAGACTATTAGAAGTGCGTAAACGCGTAAACATCTTACCGCTTGGTAGCGGTGCAATAGCAGGGAATCCTTTCGCTATTGACCGTCAATTTTTGGCTATGGAACTTGGTTTCGACGAAATTACCGAAAATAGCATGCATACTGTCGGAGATCGAGATTTTGCCGGTATGTTTTATAGATATATATCTCTGTGGCATGTGTACATTTATGTACACAGAGCGAGGCAGAAACAGATATTTTTGATACTTTTAAATAACAGTTAAGAATTTTAAGGCTCTCAATATAAAATATAAATTCAAATTTCAACTAGTAAGATTAAAGCAGATGGTAATACGTCAGTTTCAAGGAAAATTAATTTTTTCGTTGAAACTGATTAGTTGTTCACAAGGCACATATCTTTCTTGGTTCAATACCAAGACTATAAATTAAATTTCAAAAAATTCGAGATTTTTATTTTAATATTAATAAACCCCTCTGACCCTCCAAAGAACTTTTAAATAAAAAATTTGAAGTTACGATTTTTAAATGATTTTTAAATGCAAATATGACAATAATATAAACTTATTATAAATATAAAATTATTCTTTTCAAAATTATTCTTTTCAAGATATTTCAAAGATACCGACATATTATATACCGATATATTATAAAATAAAACATATTTGAAATTAACTGAAAAACGTAATTTTAATATTTAATTGTTTTTTTCTGAAATTGAATTTATAAAAAGCTTTCCTTTTTAGTCGATTATAAGCAATGCTTTGACTTATACAAGAAAAATGGACTCAAAGTAGTCAAAAATGCAAATTTCGAATAAAGTTAATAAGATATTTCCTTTATCACACTAATGTCTAAACATTTTTTATACATTACTTGTTTTTTATTTAATCTTTTAAGCTGAATTTCTATTTTGGTCATCATTATCATCGATGCATCTGAGTCGCTTCTGCGAGGATTTAATTATCTACAGCACCCAGGAGTTTAATTTTGTGCAATTTGCTGATAAATATTCCACTGGTAGTAGTTTGATGCCCCAGAAGCGTAATCCGGATTGCATGGAATTAATACGTGGAAAAACTGGCACTATATTCGGAAAGGTTTGTTTACATATCGCACTCCTAGAAGAATACTGTCACAACTCAAAAAATTAAGCCCAAAAATTAAGCCCACACGAGGTATGTCTGAAACGATACGTGGAGGAATGAAAATCATGAAAATTTGTATTTTTTGAGTTGTGACAGTATTCTTCTAGGAGTGCGATATATTTAAATCACTGGCCTCTCATGGCAGCTACATTAAATTACGATGTTAGAATGAAGAACTAATACAGTGAAACCTCGTAATAGCGCACCTCAAAATAACGCTCAAAATCCCTTCCATACGTGCATATGAGTAAAGTGAGTGGGAGTAATAGTACAATCGTGCAACAATCTGTCTTCCGGCAGTGTACTGAAAAATAATGTATGGATAAAACAGGATACCACTACGACCCTAAATTTCACAATTTCAGAGTGAAGTGGAGGCAACAACCTCGTTATTGCGTTCAAAACCCCGAATCGCGCGCTATTAAGAAGTTCCACTGTAAATCCTTTGTTTTAAACAATATATTCGTCAAAACACATAATTGTTTTCGCATATAATTATTTATATTCAATGATTTTAATAAAATATGACAAAGACTTTCTTTTTAGTATGTGAAATAATAAATTTATTTCTCATTAATTATTGCGAAGATCGCAAAACGGTAGAGGACTTTCTTCAGTTTCACCTGCTCTATCTGCACACGACAGGTGATGCGATTGACTCCGGACACCCTGTATACTAACAATAAGAGAAAAAAGTTTTTGACATATTTTATCAATCTATTTGTAACAGATCGCTATTCTCAACGTATATAGGGTGTCCGATAATTATTGACACATCTGAAGTGTGAAGATAGATTGGCTTAAACTGAGAAGGAAAGTCCTGTACCATTTTGCTAAATTCGCAATAGTTATTGCGTTATTAATTAAAATATCTGAGCCAATGAGCACGTGGAAAGCGGTAGGCCGGAATCGGTAGGCATGTAAGATTTACTTATTTACGTTTCTTAGCAACGAAAGCATCATCTGAGTAAAAAGGAGAGTCACGCAGCAAGCGGGAACGGATGTCACCGCGCCGATGATGCTTCCGCTGCTAAGAGAAAAGTAAGCCATCTTACATGTCTACCGATTACGGTCTATCGCTTTCCACGCGTTCATTGGCTCAGATATTTTAATTAATAATTCAACAACTATTACGAATTTTGCAAAACGGTATGGGACTTTCCTTCTCAGTTTGAGCCAATCTACCTTCACACTTTGGGTATGTCAATAATTATCGGACACCCTGCATAAATATACATACATATATACAGGATGTCCGGTAATAATCACATCACCCGTCATGTCCAGGTAAAACTGGTTAAACCGAGTAGGAAAGTCCTCTATCATTTTGCGATCTTCGCAATAATTAATGAGAAATTAATTAAAAAAGATCGGACAAACCACACGAGTAGAAGCGCTCAGCCCACGCGGGGGTCCAGCGTTATGAGCCGCTCGTACATAGCCATAGTCCTTTGTAGAGCGCTCCTTCCCGCTTCGTCGCGCTAGGCAGCAACCGCGTAAACATTAGGCTATCTCTTTTCGCCGCGCGCCTAGAACTACGTAACACTGGGCTGTAACCACGCCTAGTAGCCACGTAACACTTTTCTCGCCGCACGCTTATACTCGCGTGGATTGGCCGATCTTGTTTAATTAATTTCTCATTAATTATTTCAAAGATCGAAAAACGGTAAAGGACTCTTCTACTCGGTTTAACCCGCTCTATCTGCACACGACGGGTGATAAATTGACTCCGGACACCCTGTGTAATATCTAATAACCAAATATATGTTTCAGCTGTCAAAATAAATTCTATTATCATGTTTATTTCACTCATATGCTAAACGTCTTTAAAGAAGTATTGATGGATAAACTAATTTTTGTCTCGACGTGTAAAAAATTCAATATGTTGATAATGCAGAACATAAATATGTCACAATTATTTATTTAACACTAATGCATTTATATCAAATTACCGATATACGTGTTTTTTTAATAATTATAATAAAATGGTAAAAATAATTAGAAATATTAGAAAAATTGATCCAGATTACATTGAAATATATGTGTATGTTTTTAAACTCCAAGGAAAGAATATATTAATATATATTATTTATACTTATAATTAAAATATAACCAAATAAATTATTTAAATAATTTTAGATCTTATAATTTATTTAATTTTTAATTTATATTGTCTTTAATATGTTATACAATGTATAATCAAACGTAAGTAGACAAATAAAGAAAGGAAAGAAAAATAAGGTATCTAAATTTACATAATAAATATTTTATAGGCCATTTGTTTAAATGTTTATACCTTTTGAACGGTTCGACTACAAACGAAAGCAAAATCACTACAAACAACTACAAACGATTCTAAAATACATGGCGCAAGCGGATTTGAGATATCTTTCAAATTGACAAAGTTACTTTATTTGTTTATTGTAAATACGTTGTAACTTTTAAACTATTCAACTACAAACGAAATCAAAATCACTACAAACAACTACAAATGAGTCTGAATCAAGACATATTAACGATTTTTCTTTATTTTATTCTTTATCTAAAGTCGGGTGTCATTTTTTAAAAATTCTCTATTTTTTTATGGCTTAAACTACAAACGAAAATATTTACAAAAATATTTAAGTTGTTACTACAAACAACTACAAACGAAATATTATCGTTTTCTATATATATTGAAAACTTTATTTATTAAATAGTAAATAACTTTTCTAAAATTCCCATCCACAATTCTCCTCTAGATAAATCACTAATAGAAGCTTCAAAGATCACTAATGAATTTATTTATAATAACCCAAACATTATTTTTACTAGGGCGGACAAATTACTGTCGCTATGGACAAAGACGTGTACGTTACAAAAATGACTAATATATACTTAAAGACACTGACACTTACACTACACATTAGTTAATAAAGACCCAACAAATAAATTGACTAACAATCTTCGTAATCTACTCACGGTATGGAAAGATAACAACTATATTTCCGAACGTTTGTACAAATCGTTGAGTTGTACCGATGGCGTACTACCGAGAGCCTATGAGTTGCCTAAAATATACAAACCGGACTGCCCACTCAGAATCATTGTATATTGAATAGCCCTTTATATCATCTGGCTAATTGTAAGTTCCTTCACAATGCGATTTGTAACTCCATCCCTAAAGCGGACAGCCATATATCTGATAGCTTTCAATTAGTTAAGAAATTAAAAACAAGTATATTGATGAACGTAACAAACTAATCTCACTTGACGTTGTCTCGCTGTTTACCAACATACTGCTAGAATTAGCGATGGTATATCTAGAAGATGGAATTATATTGAAAAGAATTGTAATATCCCGAAGGACTGTTTTTTGTATGCTGTTTATTTATATTAGATTCTACATACTTTTCATTTAACAATCTAATTTATCGACAAACATTCGATACACCCATGGGCTCTCCTTTATCACCGATTATCGCGGACATTAGTTTACAAGACCTAGAGAATAAAGCAATCGCGATTTTGCCTGTACATCTGCCGTTCTATGTAAGATATGTCGACGATATTGCATTGGCGGCTCCTTCCTCCATGCTCAAAGATGTTTTACAAGTTTTCAACTCTTTCCATCCGAGACTTCAATTCACAATGGAGGAGGGCGTCGACAATCGGTTGAATTTTTTGGACGTAACCATTATTGTTAATAACAGATTAATAGAATTCGATTGGTACCACAAGCCTAGTTTTTCAGGCAGATATTTGAATTTTGAATCTAGACACCTTCTCTGCCATAAAAGAGGCACGATAATTAGTCTCACAGATAGGGCTTTCTTACTTTCCCATCCAAGGTGTCATCAAAAGAATTTGGAGCTTGTTATTAACCTTCTATTAGACAATGGTTATCCATTACCATATATCTTTAAAGTCATACACGAATGACTTAAATTCCTCATATCAAAGAATAATACTACAAACACAGACAATTCTCAACAAGCTCCTTTTTCTTCCTTTTTTAATGTGCCGTATGTACCAAAAATCTCTGAAAAATTCAACTATGTTATTCGCGACTTAGACACGAAATTGTCTTATACCGGTATTAACAAACTCAGTTGCTTTATTAAAGCACACAAAGACAAACTACCTAAAGAATTACATAAAAACGTTATATATAAAATTTCATGTACAAATTGTGACGTATCATACGTGGGACAGACTAGCAGATTCTTAAAAACTAGGACGAGGGAACATTGAGCTCATATAAACAGAAACACGACACAAGGTTCAGTAATCACCGATCACCGGCTTTTAAATCACGAATTCGACTGGGACAACGTGGAGATTTTAGATGAAGAACGAATACTCAGGAAAAGATTAATGTCCGAAATGATTTTTATTAACAGACAAAAAAAACTGTTTGAATTTACAAAGCGACACTGATCATCTGGACCATATTTGGTTTCCCACGTTAAATAATTTAACTAGAATATAATTTTTATATTTAGATCTTATTTATGAGTGTTTACTTGCGCAGGTCACTGACCTGACAAGACATTTAATATCAAAACTCTTGTACTGCGATCAGTCACAATGTTTTCATCGACGTGTGCGTATTAACTCGTTTGTCTTCCCGCGTTTTTTCCACGCTTCTTCTCGGTGAGTTTCCTCAATCGCTACGCATTGCACCGTCAACATTTCTAATAACTGTTCGAATTTTTTGAATAAGGTAGAGATGAGTTTTTTACTTTTTCTCTCGTTGACGGGCACCAGCGGGAGGCTTCCCGATTGTGAATTGACACGTGGGAACTACGCATAATTTTACCTACATTTTATTTTTTATTTCGTTCACTATATAGTAAGTAAAATCATTTAGCATACATCTTTTTGTACACCACTGTATATTGTGATTTAGTTTTTCTTCTCCTTCTCTTTGTACAGTTACTAAAGATAACCCGAAGAGGGACCGAAACGTCTATATATGTATTTCTTTTAAAATAAACATTTTTTTTTAATTTATATATGTTCCTATTTGTCTTTGAGAACTTTATTCGCGCCTATCTTGCGTTTGGTTCTTATTAGCCTTATTATTATTATTTTTATTTATTAAAAGTAGGGTGCCAAGTTCACATAGGTATACAATAGCACATACACACATGTATTATACATAATCTTTATCTATATTCTAAAATATCTTATAAATAAAAAAAATTTCAAGAAAATATTTTGAAAGATGTATTTGTTCATAAAATTATTTTAATTTTAGTGCATTGGCTTTATGGTGACACTGAAAGGAATTCCATCGACGTACAACAAAGATCTTCAGGAAGACAAAGAATCCCTATTTTATACATATGATACGTTATATCAGATGTTCCATATCGCCGAAAAAGCATTGGCCACACTGAAAGTAAACAGAAAGAGTTGTGAGAGAGCTTTAACATCCGACATGCTCGCAACCGACATGGCATATTATCTTGTTAACAAAGGCGTAAGCATTATTTATCTATCTCTAGAAAGTTTGATTTTATTCAATAATTTTTAAGGCAGTTGCTTCGATAACTTAATTTCTTTAAATTTTAACTAAATGTTAATCGAAATATCTTAATATTTGCATATATAATTCAAATTGAGGGCTTCAAAGTTGAGATATACCCAATCAGCCAAGTCTGTTCGAACAGATCTTGCCAAAAGTCTGCTACAAATTGTTGTCAGCAAAAAGGCTACGATACAAAAATTGTTTTTACTGATTAAGTCGGCAAATTGGCGGCAGAAACCGAGCAGGCTTTGCGTGGACACAATCTGATGACAAATTGGAAGCAGGACCTGCATTTTTCAGTCATTTAAATGGAATAGTGATGTAAATCGGTATTTAAATGCTTTTAACATTTGATTCGATAGTTCCTTCGCTTACGGCTATGCGATGTACTTTCTCGCAATCAAATTTCTGCCAGAAATAGATATAAATTCTGCAAGTTGTAACTACTAATGAAAGATCAAAAGTGTAAACTGTTTCTATCAATTTAATTTCTAATATCTAATACAAGCCCAACATAAGATTCAGAATATTAAACTGATTGGAATCAACAGGATAAATGAAAAGTTATCCGTTTACTACCTATTTAAAATTGTTTTGTAAGAGTCCGGGGAAATTCTAATTGTCGGTATGACTGGAATCACAGAAAGGAGAACCGGCGAGACCACATAAAAAAAAGTTTTATGACGCACTTTCACACAAAAAAGGAATACTGTATTTTATTAGTACGCTAAACTTATGACTAAATCTTACAGTAGGAACACAAAATTAATTAATGCAAGGAAATAACTAAAGGAAAAAAGCTTGAATACAAGATCAATTAATTGTCCGTAAAGAGAAGAAAAAAGAAATCATATTCGATCACAAGGATTGTTTTTGATATCAATAATGTACGTATTCATAGTCACAAAATGAGACATTCCCGATTAAGATAAGTGACTACCGACAATCTGAAAGGCACCGTTGATAGCCGAACCGATGAATCGCACTCTTACGTAGGAAAAAAACCGGTTGTCTTAAGCCGAAGGAGCACGTGCGTATCGAGACACTTGTTGCGTGATACGGAACGTACGAGAGTAATGTCAAAGAACTGATATCGATGTGAGCTCGATTATGGTTGGCTAATAGGTCAGGTTGCGATATAGGTGCGGTTAGGTCTGCTAATATTGATGAAACAGGCACCGTGATTAGGCAGGTCAAGGACGCGGACAATGGAGAAGAAGGATGCGTGAGAGAGAAAGTGAGAACGAGTGAGTGAGTGAGTGAGAAGCCGTCTAGAAGATTGATAAGAAAGATTGAGATTTTTCCAACAGAAGCATAAAGCAAGAGTTTAATTCTCAAATAAATTAAATCTCGAGTTTTATAAATTTAATTTAATTATTTAATTCATCATTTACTTTATTATTAACTTAATTAAATTGAACTAGTCGTTTGCTATATGAGATATAACTACGATATAACATATGTTACATTACATGTCATATTTATGAAAAGAAAATTATAATTAACCGATAACTCACCTATAACACTTATGTACCTGTAATATTCAATTTTATTGCACTTACATAACATTAATATAAGTGTGTTTGCTGAGATTGAATTAATTATTAAGAGCTTTCATAAATAACTATTTACATTACTATTCTATTTAAATGGCAAGGAGCTGCAAGTTCTGCTCGGTTTCTGCCGCCAATCTGCTCACATTGCCTGTCAGCAGGTTCTCTCGACAGAACACGAGCTTAATGCATACACAGATGACTATGGTTTTGGTGTGGAATTCTGATCAAATTTGCTGCCAATCTTTGCGCGCATGCTGCTAACATTTTGCTTATAGCATTAAAGTTGCAGGGTTGGACCTTAAATAACTTTTTGAAGAAGTTACTTGAAAAGATTACAATTACTTACAATTTTTAAATAAAAACTCTATTTTTTATTGCAGCTGATATCAAGAAATTTTTAAAATACTGGTTATAAACTTTTTTTGAAGGAGAGAATTTTCTGAGTTATGGTTTATGAGTCCCACTGTTGCTGCTACTTGTTGATGGTCATCTCCCTCTCTTTGGCGCCATACGTCTCTCTCTCCTTAAACGTTGCACCTACTCCACGCCGGTACAGCCTCTGATGCTCAGTCGCCAATAAAGCAATGGGGGGGCATTCCGGCTAGAACGCACACTGTATATCCCGAAACATTGCGAAAGGCCGAGGTCACCATCAGCACACTCAGTCGATATACCATAGCCGTTTTCTTTCTATAACTTTCCACCCTGAGTGCATCTACCCAAACTATCGCCCCGTAGAGCAGTAGCGTCGCAGTTACAGATGCCAGTAAGGCTCTTCTATTCTGCCTCGAACCACCCACGTTGGGCATTGTACGTGACAGTGCCGCATTGTATGTAGCAACCCTGCTGCTGACATACTCTGGTCCTTGAAGAACAACTGTGCATCTATCATTAATCCGAGATACTTTATAGACGGTTTAGAAGTGATAACATGCTCCCCCACGTAAGGGTGATGATCTCTCTCCTCTTTCTGTCAGTTATCAGAACTGCCTTCGTTTCGTGGCTAGCTAGCTTTAGGCCGACGGACTTCAGCCAGCTTCCAATGGTTGCAATTGCCTTGTTGGAGATGCACATGATCTCCTACAGATATTTTGCAACGACTACAATGGCATATCGTCCGCGTAGGCAACCAATTCTGCCTCTTCAGGTAGTGGGAGTCCAAGCAGATCATCATATATTCCAGAGCAGGGGATCCAATATCGAGCCCTAAGGGATTCCTCAGATCACTTACGCCACTCGTTATCTCGTACTCTTTGGGACCAACCTCTGTGTCATGTTCAAGAATTCTATGACTGAAATAATCAGCCACCATCCTCCTAAAGTATAACGGTGTATCCAGTTTTCCCAGAGCCTCCTTAATGCAATTCCATCGAGCCAAAAGGTTTCTGATGTCTAATGCACAATACTTCTTGGGTCCCCCCCCCCGCGATCGGGAGCCTTTTATTGGCAACACTGACAACATGATTTATTGCATCCATCATTGAGCGGCTCCTCCTAAAGCCATACTGGTTTTTCGCCAAGCCTCCTGCTGCCTCAACAGATGCCTCTAATCTGTTGCAAGTGATGCGTTCCAGTATCTTACCAACAGTGTCAAGCATGCAGAGTGGCCAATGACGAAGGTTTGCTAGAGGGCTTCTTGCCTTTAGGGAGCAGTACCAGTCTTTGTTTCTTCCATCTCCCAGGAAACACTCTTTCATGCAGGCACGTGTTGTACATGTTAAGAAACATATCTAGTCTTGCCCGAATAGCGGCCTTAAGAGCAATGTTCAGAATATTATCCACTCCAAGCGCCTTGCTCGTTCCAACTCTGCTACAGGTCCTATGGAGTTCCTCCTCAGTAACAGGCTATATCTCCTCCTTCTCCGATGTTGTGTCAACATAACGTCTGCATTCCTGTTGTTGGTGGAACAGGGCAGTAACTATTTAATGCAAGAGGATGGGGCAAATTGGTGACGGCATAGGACAGCTCTTAAGTTTCGCAATAACCGACTTGTAGAGCCTACCCCATGAATCGTTATTTATTTCACTACAGAACTCAGCCCAGCTGAGTTCATTGCCTCTTACTTAACTGCCGGTCTTAATTGCTAACCTAACCTAAACCTTTCACAAGCCTCTTTATGTAGAGCAGTCCCTGCCCTGTGCTCGTCGGTATAACCTTCTGATGCAATGGCACTCTCCGTAGTTGTGCGATCTCATCACTTCACCAGTAAATTAGTGATTGCTGAACCTCTTTCTAGACATTGAGGCATCACATACCTTAGCCACACAATCCATGACTTTGTCTGTTCTGCTTACGGCCAGGCCCTCTAGTGTCATGGTCTCCATTTACAGAAAAAAACCTTCTTGTCGAATGCTTTAGCTTTCCAGCCAATCGCTCGTATCCCTCCCATGGATGGACGTCCCCCGGGATGCCCATAGCCCATCATGCAACACACAATGGCCTGATGGTCGCTGTGCGTATAGCACTTGCTAGCTTCCCATCTGGTCCTTGCTTTTGTCAAACTATTGTTAATAAAAGTGAGGTCCACAATAGAGCCAATACTACCTCGATTAAACGTGAGGGAGCTACCTCTGTTGTCTAGAACAACATCAAGCAGGAAGAATGCAAGTAACGCCTGGCCCCTTCTATTCGTGGACTTCCTTATTTAACAGCCCAGGCGTAAAATTGCCAACAATCACTAGTGAACTTTGTCCTCTAATGTCTAGTACTAGCCGGTCTAAAAAGGCCTTAAATTCATCTAAGCACTTGATGTGGTAGCTATAAATGTTAGCAACCATTACTCGCGTAAACTCTAGCTCAGAGATATCCATTCTTTCCTGAATAGGAAGTTTTCCACATGCCCAGATTACTGCCAGAACTATCAGCTTCCCAGGTTTGATTATCGAGGTTCCGGTACTGTTCAGAGATTACAGTCAACATTTAGCTCGCGTACGGTTTGCATAAAAAAGTCCTGCGCCGCTCCACAATAATTAAGATTCAATTGAATTAAATTTGTTTTTTCCTGGTTACATCTTGTAGTGCCTTTTGATATGCTGGACACCTATAGATGCAACGTGGCAGTGGTCACTGTTTCTATCTTTACTAAAGCACAGCATGGGATCATTCCTGCATTCATTGGCTCGATGTCCCTTTCCTCCACATAATGCAGAAATCAGTACTAATCGTGGTGCTTTTGCAGCTTTGATGTGAGTAACCATCCTAGCATTTAGGACACCTTCCGGTCGCACTTTCAGCGGACTCGGCATACTACTAACCTCACTCACACCTTTCTAACCTCTATGGCTTTTTTAGCCACTGCGGCTAAAAGACTCACTACAGCAATCTGTGTGCCACTGTACACTTGCCTTATGAACTTGATGGAGGCAGCAGTGATTTCCCCCGCCTCTTTATATTGCCCGGCCAAGGCAGTACAAATTTCCTCCTTAGTTGCCAGTTCATCCAGGTCTTTGACCTCGACAAGTGTCTCCCAACCCAGAGTCTTAACTTCAGTCCCATCACCGAGCACCTCCTCCACCGAGCAACGGAACTATGTTGCTGATTTCTGACAATGAGTCGTCCTGTCCAATTCAGGGAGCAGGTCACCAGCCGCTGTCCTTCGTATTTTGGCGACATTTGTTCCCAGTTCTTGTAGTCTGGAGTCACCCTTGACCTTACGCAGCATATCCGCATACGTAATGTCACCCTATTGCCTTTTGACCAAGGCTTCCGACGGGGCAAGCCTAAATCATCGTCCAGGACATTTTTTAGCACTAACTATTCATCATTCCGTTTCTGGCGCACCCTGCGTCTGCCGCTGAGGGGTCACTTGCCCAGTCACAGGTTGCTCCAGGTTCTTGTTTCTCACTCTGCTCTTTACCTTTTCATGGCTACGAGCTTTATGGGGTGCTCATCTTCCTTTTCCCTGGTGCCATATTATGGTCTGCTTTGGGCGTCACCTCTAATTGGACAACTTTCATTAGTCCTCTGTTACCCTTTCCTGTCTTGCCCATTTTTGCAGGTCTGGCCTGTCCTGCTACCGGGGACGTCTGCGTAGCTATCGTCTTAGTTACATGACTAAGTTTAGTGCAATGCTAGTGATGTTCAATGCACTTTCTTTCCCACTAGCGATGTAACAGTTGTGAATGGTACTCGCCATTTTCTTGATCTCACCGTGCCCATTCGATTTGATGCCTTTAATAAACTTAAGCAGATACTCGATGATTCTACCAAACTTGGAGAAGGCTTCCCGTCTTTCGCCACCTGATGTAATCGTGGCTATGATCCACCAAGCAGTTCTTTTCGGCGTGGTAGCCTGAGTATTCACCACCATCGCAACTATTGCTACTCTTCCTCGGTGAAGCCTCCCATTGCCCGATCCCTGGAGCTGTACTCCTGGAACCTTCTATCTTTTCCCTTAATCCCCGTTGTTTCAGTTGTATCCATACTATATACAATATCCCTTGCGGTTCGCCCATCATGGGAGTCTCACCTCAGTGAGGCATCTATTTCCGCGTGTAGAAAATCCAAATTATACATGCCAAAGCCGAGAAACGGTTTGTCGGTCTTATTAACACAGAAATGACTCTACAAAACAAAATTTTACTGGATAGACCCACGTCATAAATGATGCTAAAGGATTAACATCATTCCTATTAGGAAGGCATCTCCGATCAGAACGGGTTCCACCCTAACCCTTAAACAGCGCCAAAATTTACCCTTCCTTGCTCCGGGTATAAGGAAATACTAACCAGGTAATCCTCCATACGTATGCCTGGGATCCACCTAGCTTCAATCCCCAAATTGGCACCGTAGAATTAGCGCACAAGCGGTCTTTCCACGTTAAACTTGTGGTTTCACGTCATCTCTGCCTGGGTCCGCCAGGACTTACATTTAGGCATATTATTTGCACAGAGGTCAAGTACTGACACACGCACCAACCACTCGGAGAGCTACTTTTCCCCTCTTGGCCAAGGCTGCCAGATTGCAGACGCAACAGCATGCTTACAGCATGTAAAAAGATTAGGCTGGGTAGGGGAGGGGGTAACGTCTGTGTGCGCTCGACGCTCGCGGCTTCGGCCGCTCCTTCTCTCTTTCAAAATTTCTCTCCCTCTCTCTCTCTCTTTCTCCCTCTCCCTCTCCCTCTCCCTCTCCCTCTCTCTCTCTCTCTCTCAAATATATAAATATTATATAATACTATAATATTATATAACTGTAAATATTTTTTCTGAATATAAAATATTTACAAATATAATTTAATTAACATGTAAAAAGTTAAGATCACATACTTATTGATAGTAATAAATTGGGATCAAATTGGGGTACAGATATCGTTTAGAGAAAGTCATCATCTTGTTGGGAAAGCTGTCGCTTTGGCTGAATCAAAAGGAATACCATTGTTAGAGCTATCTGTACAACAATTAAAGACGATAAGGTATAACCAAAATCTTTAAAGATAAAATAGTTGCATTCGAAGAGAATTCTAAAAGAGAGATTGTTTTAGCGAGGTGTTTGAAGAAAGTATATCGTGCATTTGGAACTTCAATTCCAGCGTGGATCAATACAAAATTGCTGGCGGAACTAGTTTCGAAGCAGTACAGCAGCAGATGAATAGTTTGCGATGTTGGCTGCGTAACTATTCATTTAAAGAATAATTATATCTGAGATTATATGCTATATCTTTAAGTTATACATATACATATATCTCTTAATATTAGTTATTGAGGTAAAATTATACAAAAGGGGACCCAGCTCCAATGACATTGACCTTGACATATGTTATCAGGGTCACTGTCCTGAGTATCCTCCAAAAGGTTTCAAGTGTCGCTCGTTGTTTATTAAAAAGTTATTAACAAAAGAATTTCCACGAATTATATGTAATTTTCAGACACCATGTACATTTTATATATACAGGGTGTTACTTAAAGACCGCCCACTAAATACATAGTGTTATTTCTTATCAAAAAATGAGTCGAAAATTCTGAATTACTTTTTTGTATAACACTTAATAAAAGTAATTATTGAGTAAAGTCAGGCCAATCAGCGCCGATCTTTAGCCTGGCCGCCAGGGTAGGGCGCACTCCGCTGATTGTGAGCCGCGCGCCTGGTAATGTACGTGAGCGTTTACTACCAGGCGCGCGGCTCACTGACATGCGCCCGGCTAATATAAAATCAAATTAAATCGTATTTTGTACTCTCTTTCATTTTGTTTGAATTAGAAAATGTTTTTTATGTTTTATGTAAAAATGTTTATTGATTTAGTTAGAATTAATAAAAAACTATAACTTAGAAATGATTCGCGCGCGCGCGAATATTAATTCTTATATATAATAATAAAACATAATTTTCTTTATGTCTTTCTTTGTCTGCTCTCTCTCTCTCTCCCCTCCCCTCTCTCTCTCTCCCCTCTCTCTCCCTCCCTCCCCCTCTCTCTCTCCCCCTCTTTCCCCTATCACCCCCTCTCTCCCTCCCCTCTCTTTTTCTCTTTCTCTTCTCTTGGTTTAAAATTAATTTAATAATTAAAATATTATCAATTTATAAGGAAACACATCTCATATAATATGCGTTTTGTTTCTGCAATTATTTCATGGCAATAGACCATGCTGTGTTTTTGCTATTATTTGAGACAGCAGCGCGTGCTCGATTTCTGCCGCGTTTTTGCCGTCACAAAATATGCTTATAAATAGGCGATTAAGCTAAAAGGTGTGGAAAATTGGGGAATATGGAATTTTCAAGTTGAGGTATTAATATCGGCAAACAATATGACAACAGTGGTAGACGGCACGTTCGAGAATCCAGGTACACAAACTTCGACAACAACACAAGCGGATGTCGTAAGAATCAAATCGTCGAAAAAACTGGACGGAGCGGTCAGAAGAATAATAGTTCTGACGATGAGTGAGAACGTTCTAGTACACATCCCACACAGAACAAAAACCTCTAATGGATGTCCAGTAGACGTCCATCATGGAGATTCGAAACCTCTATTAGACGTCCATGTAATCTCCTATAGATGTCTAGTAGACATCCACAGTACCGCATTTCTTCCATTCAACATCCATTAGGCCGGATCTACAATAGATGTAGTAAGCCTTAAGCCGTAAGGAATTGATCAATCACAGTTGAATGTGAGAAGAATAATCGAATATGATTGGTTAATTTCTTACAACTTGAGGCTTACTACATCTATCGTAGACCCGGCCTTAAAGGTATTCATAGATGTCATATGGACGTCATATGAAGTAATCATAGATATTTCATGGAGCTTTGATGGATGAATAATAGACATTAACTACAGGTTATATAGATTCATTACTCATACAGCACAGCAAGATTGCAGAAACATTGTGGTAACGTTTCATCGCAATATTGCAACATTGCATAAACGTTGTCATTGTTCATTCCCTCAATGACGTATTCTTCTATGAATAAATCATTATGGTCGATACACATGTTGTGCAGAACACATGCTAATGCTGATCGTGGCAGGTATCAAATCAGTACGATTCATATCCAGATATTTTAATCTTCTAAAACGACCTTTCAACAATGCAAAAGATCCCTCAATCATCTGCCTAGTGCTAAACTTCTATTAAAATGCCTTTGAATTTCGGTAGTGTTCCCTCTTTCGATGTACGATGGAATAAGCCAGGTTAGTACAGGGTAGGCCTTGTCTTCCAACAAAAACTCCTCATTTGGGAAGTAAGCTTGCGGTTCAGCTGTTATTTGTGCATAGATATCCGAATTATGAAGTATTCTGACATCGCTTACAGAGCTTGGATAGCCAGCAAAACAATCTATAAATTTCAATGATGGGTCGCAGATGGCTTGCAAGGTAATGCCATAAAAACATTTCCGATTTATATACTTCTGGATCTATTTTCGGTGCTTTAATGGAAATATATGTTCCATCAACCGCGCCAAGTACACCCGGAATATGCAAAAGTCTTTAAAATTTCTCTTTGATTTCTTCTATTTCTGCTCGTTGAGGCCATTTAATGATTCGGTGTGCAATTCTGCACAACGCTGCAACCAATGGAACAAATGACGCTGACAATGAAGATTTTGCCATGTTGAATCGATTTCCAATAGACCTAGAAAAGAAAATTTCGTGTATGATCAATATTTCGGAACATATAACGATATTTGCAAAAAAGGCTAAAAATAGAAAGGATAGGGAGCTTTATTCGTTCCAATGTTGGAATCTTCCTGCAATGTTTTGGACCTTATGTGGAATTATAAAGTAAATATGTGCCAATTCAAGCAAAGTGTCTTTGCAGAAATCCATTCGAACATTCCGTGATCTAGCATTGCCAATTTTTTATTTTCTTTTATGCTTCTTGACTGCATAAATACCTATATGAGGTGTACTGAGGAGCCAAATTACAGAAAGTAATTGCTTCTAAGGAGCTATCACTGGACGGCCTTGTCGATTATCATCACCTATTAGCAGAGGCGCAATCATTTGTAGTAAATCCTCAAAAGTATCAAGTGGTACTCTGAAATGTTATTGGAATTGAACGGACGTGTAATTCGACACCACATTCTCAGTATATCCGGTAATGCGTGTTGGCGTATTTTCCTTTTCCAATACTATAAGGCAGATAAATTCCTCTTCTCGTCATCATCCCCCTTAAATTCAAATATCATACATCACCTCATTAAAGTAAAAAAAAATTATTAAAGAACACTTACTAATTTATCAATTACGATAGTGAGTCTGTTAGGTGTACATAAATGTAATAATTTGCTTTGATGCCACTTAAATTTACACTGTATCATTCTTGATTTATTTTTGACTTATTATTATTTTGACTTATTACTTTTATTCTCAATATTTTCACTTTTCCGTTGAAAATGAAGACTATCTAATTAGATAAACCTCATATGAAAAACGTATCATGCATTCCATAAGTCGAAATTTCAATCCTAACCTCATAATAACAATGGATTAACGAAATTGACATTAATATATGAATTGTCTTCCGACTGATATTACAGTATTTTGTAGATAATAACTTACCTCTGACTTCATAATGGTCCAATAATTAGCAGCTTGAGCAGCGATTTGTGCTGTTAAAAAACAAACAGCTCGTTTGATACGGACACTATTTTCCTGATGCGCCGTCATTTTTCTCCCGTTCTATGCTTGATAGGGGAGATACGGGAGCGCCATATTAACCCGTGATGTTTAATTCTCGTCGTTCATAAACGACGGCAACCGGGAGTCAACTCTTACTCTACTCCTACTCTACCTAGGTAAAAGTTTCTGAACGCAGGCCTGACGGTTCACTTATTTATGGCCTATTTACATATCTATCTTAGAACAATAGAACTTATACTAATGGAGATGCCTTGCCTATATGCCAACCATAGGCAAGGAGGATCAACAGAGAGATGGATATATTCTGTCTCAACTGTGGCCCCCCACTCCGTGTTGTCTTAAGGGGAAGCGCATAGCCACGAGCAAAGTTAGCAAAAATAACCTAAAACTATTTAGTTTTGACGTGAATATTGTTACTGCTTTCTTTTTACTATGATAATGAAGTAAGGAAAATGAAAAAACAAAAAAAAGTAAAATTAAAAAACGAATAAGAAAAAAATGACAAAACTAATATTATTTCATAATGAATAAACATTAAATAAATAATTTGGAAACTTAATAAAACGTATTGTTTATTTTATTTAATCTTCCTAGCAGTTTTAATATTTCTTAAATATTGATTTTATTATTTTTCAAGATTGTAGATAATTTTTTCGTTTTATATGTAAGTATTATGTAGTACTCATTTTATTTAATCGCTTTTATTATCTATATGTATTTATATTTCTTTAATTATTCGTAAAAATTTAAGTACATGCGTTACATTCAACAGAATAGGCCTTCCATGTATGTTCTGCATCACATCAATGACACAAGTCGACATTAAACATGCAACATGGATCAGACGTATCATTTCCCGTAGATTTTTGGTCGCTGAATCCGAATCCGGGAGCGAAATATTTCTATCACGTCAGGTTTTTTGAGAAAATTGAGGTTAAAAATGCCAAAAAACGCGTTTTTGGCCATTTTTGAAACAACGTAGCGGGTGAACCTAACGTGCTAGAGACTTTTAATAGGGCTTCAATGAAAGCTTGAACCTTGTGCTTTGAGATGATCATAATGAAAATAATGTTGCACGCGCCTATCTTGAGCGGTAACAGATTTTCGCTGCGCGCGCGCGCTCGCCACTCCTCACCGTACGCCGTTCGGGGAATTGTGGAATTATGTACCCATACAAGCCTCCAGACTACATTTTTTATCCGATATTAACTTTTCTTGGTCTAAATTGAAATGGATTAAATTTCTTAGAGTGAAGCCTGATTTTAATTAATTTGTTTATTTATCATATTTGTTTATTTATCAATTATCAATTATGCTTATTTACAATTATCAATTGTGTTTATTTATCAATTATCAAACAAGAAAAGTTAACCGTTTATATAGTAAACAGAGAAAAAGAAAGAAACAGTAGATTCATAGCGGTTCCTCATATAAAAAATCTTTCGGAATATGTTTGTAACTCATTTCGAGGAACAGAATTTGCTGCTGGCTTCAAATGTTTTAACCGCCTCAACAAATTCATCAAAGTACACAAAGACATTACACCAACAGAATGTAACAATAACGTCATTTATAAAATTAATTGTAAAGAGTGTACCGCATCCTACGTAGGTCAGACCAAGAGACAATTAAAAACAAGAATATATGAACATAAGACTAACATAAGACAACATACATCAAATCAATCATGTAGTATCTCAACATATCACGGAATATAAACATAACATGGATTGGGACAACGTAAAAATATTAGACCACGAAACCAATTATTACAAGAGGCTAATTGCTGAAACAATTCATATAAAACAACAAAAAACGGTCTTAATGCTATGGAAGACACCGAATATTTAGACAGATCATATTTGCCGTTACTCGAATCCATCCGTAATACAAAAACATAACTCACAATATTTATTTCTTAAGGCTCCTGCATACTCGATTGCCAAGTCCACCAGATTCGTGCGACAGCGTCACACTTGGCAAAATTATGAACTAAAAGGCGTGGAAAATGACACTCCACAAGCTAAATTATTCTTGCGAAATACAGCGTCATTTTTCGTTTTAGTGCATTATTTTTATGTTTAAATTAATTGTTGTATTGTTAAAATATACCGAAGACTCCCATTTTGTTATAATTTAATATGTGAAAGCAAATATTTATCTCAATTCGACCTGTCAAACAGCTGTTTTCGTCCTTGATTAGGCTCAATTCAATTCGACATATATATGTTATTTATTGATTACCCAAACAAAAAGAGAGTTTTCGGTATATTTTACAAGTCGGGTCTATCGATTACAAACGCTATTTTATTGAAAAACATTTTTATTTTAACGTATTTCGCAAGAATTTTCATGGTATATTTTCTCGCTTCTGACGTCACAATCCAAGATGGCTGCAGTGAGTATGCAGGAGCCTTAATCTTGGTCTCACCTACTGAAAGATATATAAAGCTCGGTTATACGAATATACTACTTTATCTGTATCGAACGTCCGTAACAACATTGTTATCAATTTTAAGTTAACTGACAATTTTATTTTGACTTATTATAACTTTATATGTTTTAAACTGTTTTACTAAAAGTGACTATAACTTTTATAATTAAATTTTCATTTTCGACAATTTTACAAACAAAGGTGAGCTAATTAGTTAATGTGTAAAGTGCAATCGTACACCACATCAATCTATTCACACATTAATTTTATAGTTTGTACAAGCCACTCAATGATGTTACTGCCACAGATAACACACTTTCACCAACATAAACTACACAGGGTGAGTGATTATAAGAAACACAACACACATCATGTCAACTCAAAATTGCGCAACAAATACCCAGCGTTCCACTACTATTAATATTCATATTTATCATCAATTAATGTATTCATTCGTTTACCCGGGAAAAAATGATCATATTTCAATTATCAAATTAGATCAAATTATATCTAATTAGATCTTTTTTTTTGGTATAATTATATCTGATCAGATCTTGATTCTGTCTCCGATTTGATATGATTAGATCTGACTAGATATGAGGCACATCCGAACAAATCTAAATAGATCTGGTTGAACTTATTATATATGGTATTTAGCAGAAAATACTATATATGTATATAATAAGTTCAACCAGATCTATTTAGATTTGTTCGGATGTGCCCCATATCTAGTCAGATCTAATCATATTAAATCGGAGACAAAATCAAGATCTGATCAGATATAATTTGATCTGATTTTATCTAATTTGATATACATTTTTCCCGGGTACGGCTGACGATGACACAAGTAAGTGTCAAAACGTTCCGTTTTTAAAGAATAATGTATATCTTTCATTATCTTAATAAATTCAATCTATTGTAAAACATCATTACATGCTCGTTACAGGCCTATTTTATACCTATATATTAGTGTTATAACACGAGCTCATATATTTTTAAATTGTTTACAAAATATAAATGTGGAACCTGTTCCACATTCTGATGATATTGGAAATGAAGAATACATGTCAGCAATGTCCCTAGACAATAATGAAGAAATAAACTCTAATTCAATATTCTCTTCTCCAATATAGAAGAAAGTAATAGTGAACAAATAATCGGAAACTGTAAAAAAACCATCAGATATCCTGGAGTTTTATGTGATATTGAATTGGCCAATATATCCTTAGATGAATTGATAAAGACTATTAAAATGTTAAAGAAAACTTCAGCAAAAAAAGATAAAATTATTAAACGTCTACGAACTCAACAATATCGCAAGAAAAAAAAATCGAAAGTATAACGAAATTATTAGATGAATTAAAAATAGAGTGTAATATGTTTTCAAATTCTACTGAAGTACAGGTAAATGTAAAAAGCCTTTAATAGAGAGAGGTGCCAGTCAACCATCCGTGATTAGCTAGCATAATATGTGCCGATTTGATAGTATGCCAATGCAAAACTAATATAACACATTTGTGTTAATTAATTTTTACATTTGTGTCATATTAGTCATATGTGTCATATTAGTTGCATTGCGTCGTAATGTCAAATCGACACATTTATGCCAGTCTATCACGGACAGCTAGTTGGCACCTCTCTCTATATTTAATTAAATTGTATGCATTGTATAAGACATAATTAGTTGGCACTTATTTATGCTGACAGTTAACACTTCGATTATGTATTGTCCCAGACAACACATATTATGCTTTATGTAATAAAGAAATTTATAACAATAAATTTCAAAGTAATTTCTTTGAAATTGATTGTTTCCTTACATACATCTTCCTATATATACAGGGTGTTTCTAAAAATCATAAAATTAATTTTTATTATTAATCTATCCAATTTCCCATTTTATATATAATTGCATAAAGAAAAAAAAATCCACAGCTGCACTCTTTAATAGAAAAACCTTTTTAATCTTCTTAAGGTATTTTAATAAAATATATAAAGGATTATAATAAATGGAGGAGATACATATATGGATATATATAAATATATAGGAAATATATATATATATATATATATTTCCTATATATTTATATATATCCATATATGTATCTCCTCCATTTATTATAATCCTTTATATATTTTATTAAAATACCTTAAGAAGATTAAAAAGGTTTTTCTATTAAAGAGTGCAGCTGTGGATTTTTTTTTTCTTTATGCAATTATATATAAAATGGGGGTGACCCATTTTAACTTAGGCAGCCAAATAACTCGAAAAATAAGCACACTACGAAAAAATGTTTAGAATCAAAATTTCGTCATTTCGAGGGGGACGTACAATGACGTTAAAATGAGCCCCCCCACCCCTCCCCCTGGGCGGTGAGGGGGGGCAAGTTTGAAATCTTAAATAGGAACCCCTATTTTTTATTGCATATTCGGAATCTTTGGCTAAAAACACATACAATTTGTCTGAAACATTTTTCTCGATTCATGATAGATGGCGCTGTAATCGACGAAATTCAATTTCTTCGATTTCTCTTACTGAGAACCCATGCTTACGATTCTGCAATAAATTAACAATAAAAATACCACGTTTTCATTGTTAATACTCGAAATTAGTCTTAAAACAAACTTCTCATTATTTTTTATTACTCATTAATTACTTCTCAAGAAACTGCTTTTAGCGTAACCCAGGAACAACGTCGTGGACGTAGCAGTTTTCTGTTCCCTTCGGGGTGCTTGATTAACGTGAGTCCCCTCGCCTCTCACAATTCGGGGTGCTTGAACGTGTGGTAACCCAGCCAGTGAAGGCAAGGTCGTGTGGTGATCCAGCCAGTGAAGGCAAGGTCGTGTGGTGATCCAGCCAGTGAAGGCAAGGTCGTGTGGTGATCCAGCCAGTGAAGGCAAGGTCGTGTGGTGATCCAGCCAGTGAAGGCAAGGTCGTGTGGTGATCCAGCCAGTGAAGGCAAGGTCGTGTGGTGATCCAGCCAGTGAAGGCAAGGTCGTGTGGTGATCCAGCCAGTGAAGGCAAGGTCGTGTGGTGACCCAACCAGTTAAGGCAAGATTGCATTGTTATCAGCTCTCTCCTCATGGAGGAGATGCTCAAAGTGTGCACCATTATTTTCTAAGGATAACAGTAATCGACAGCGAAAGTTACGTTGTACATTTTCTAGCATTAAAGGAGTTATAGCTTCACAAGCTCTTCTTATTCTTTCCATCATATTCAATCTTGTCGTTGGAGCTTTACTATACACTGCATCTTTAACGTATCCCCATAAAAAGAAATCAAGGGGGTTCAAATCCGGTGATCTCGGAGGCCACAGAACTGGTCCACCCCGCCCTATCCACCGATTTGGGAACCTTTGATTCAAAAACATCCGTACAATACGAGCATAATGAGCAGGAGCACCATCTTGTTGATACCATAAATTTAGTCTAACTGCAAGGGGAACATTCTCTAGGTATGCTGGCAAATCATTTTCGAGGAATTCTAAATACATTGGACTATTAATTGGACGTTCAAAAAAATGAGGTCCAATGACTTGGCCATTGCAAATGCCTACCCATACATATAAACTCCAACGATGTTGATTAAGCACCTCACGATACCAATGTGGATTTTCTGGTGACCAATAGTGGCAATTATGCCTATTGAGACTACCATTGCTGATGAATGTTGCTTCATCACTGAAACAAACATTACTAAAAAAATCTGGATTCTGATCTAACATCTCAAGAGCCCATCTACAAAATTGTACTCTGAGTACGTAGTCGGCCTCACTTAATTCCTGTACCAGAGTAATATGATACGGATGGTAATTGACTGATCGTAACAATCTATGTGCCGTAGTTTGAGGGATTCCCAGTTCTCGTTCTATTTGACGGGTACTAATATGGGGATTTTGATGAACCATAGCCAAAACTGCGAGCAATCTAGGGTCATTATTATTATGAAGTCTATTCCTTCGCCTTTCGCGATGAAGTGGATTATTACGAGATCTCCTTTCAATGTTTATAATTTGTTGATCAGTAGGATGGCGGCGATTTGGGAATCGCTCCGTATAAGTACGGGCAGTAAGTCTGTAATTTCTACCACATTCGCCAAAGGTTATAAGAATATCGACTACTTCTGTAGGCGTATAATTTGCCATTTTACCAAAATTTTATCAGAGTACAAATGTTAAAAAAATACATAAACACTTGTGACTTTGGCACTAAATGGACAAAATTTTGGAGGGATACTTAGAGGAACTCCATCAGATGGAAAGTCCAAAATGTCTCGGTACTTTGGACCATTCAAGTTGCCTAAAGGGCAGGTTACGCTAAAAGCAGTTTCTTGAGAAGTAATTAATGAGTAATAAAAAATAATGAGAAGTTTGTTTTAAGACTAATTTCGAGTATTAACAATGAAAACGTGGTATTTTTATTGTTAATTTATTGCAGAATCGTAAGCATGGGTTCTCAGTAAGAGAAATCGAAGAAATTGAATTTCGTCGATTACAGCGCCATCTATCATGAATCGAGAAAAATGTTTCAGACAAATTGTATGTGTTTTTAGCCAAAGATTCCGAATATGCAATAAAAAATAGGGGTTCCTATTTAAGATTTCAAACTTGCCCCCCTCACCGCCCAGGGGGAGGGGTGGGGGGGCTCATTTTAACGTCATTGTACGTCCCCCTCGAAATGACGAAATTTTGATTCTAAACATTTTTTCGTAGTGTGCTTATTTTTCGAGTTATTTGGCTGCCTAAGTTAAAATGGGTCACCCTGTATATTTTATTAAAATACCTTAAGAAGATTAAAAAGGTTTTTCTATTAAAGAGTGCAGCTGTGGATTTTTTTTTTCTTTATGCAATTATATATAAAATGGGAAATTGGATAGATTAATAATAAAAATTAATTTTATGATTTATTAAAAATATTAATTATATAATTTTTTATTTTAAATCAAAATTTTTTCTGATGTTTCTAGAGTATTTCGGAAAATATTGATATTATTCGAGAAATTGAGACTGGAAAGAAAAACGGCAAATATTCGCAAGAATTACGTGCCTTCGCATTAACATTAAACTTTTATAGTCCAAAAGCATATATGATTATGTTAGGAAATTTTTCAAAAATAAGTTACCTGCTCCTTCTACTATTCGTGCTTGGTATAACAGTACAAATGGATCACAGGGATTCACTCAAGAAGCAGTAGATATATTGAGAAGAAAAACGAAAAATGCAGACAACGAGAAATTATATGCATGTCTGACTATGGATGAAATAGCTATTAGAAAACAAGTAGAATGGGACAATACAAACAAAAAATATATTGGATATATTGACTATAGATTAGCAATCCAGAATCCTGAAAATTTGCTTTTAGCTAGGGACGCGTTAGTATATTTGTTAACAGGTATGAACCAAAGATGGAAGATACCAGTAGCATATTTTTTGGTTAATGGGCTTTCTTCTAATGAACGAGCCGAAATTACGAAAAACGTTCTTACTTTCATAAATACTTCTAGAGTTCAGATTGTTGCTTTAACCTTTGATGGCCTTCCGTCTAACATTAGTATGTGTGCACATTTAAATTCAAGTATTACTAATGATGATTATTCTTTTTTACATCCAACCGACAATTACAAAATTTCAATATTTTTTGATGCTGCACACATGTTAAAATTGATTCGAAATACTTTGGCATCGAAAGAAATATTATATGATGGCGAAGGAAATGTTATAAACTGGAAATTTATCATAAAACTTGGTCAAATTCAACAAAACGGCTGTTTTCATTTAGCTAATAAATTAACTTCTAAACATTTGCAATGGTTCAAAAATAAAATTAATGTTAAATTAGCTGCACAAACCTTAAGCAAAAGTTGTGCCGCAGCTTTGGAACAATTACATGATAATGGACATTCAGATTTTTCTGGATGCTTAGCCACAGCCAAATTTTGTAGAATAATTAATAATACTTTTGACTGTTTAAATTCCAGAAATTTATATTCTAATAAATTTAAGAAACCATTGTCAGAAAATAATATGAAAGAAATATTTGCATTTTTTGATGAATCTATTGAATATTTGTCGTCGATTAAATTAGAGATTAATGGGAAGCCAGTAATAGAAACAAAATCAAAAACTGGTTTTCTTGGTTTTGATATAGATATGAAGAATTTAAAAATTATATTTTCTGAATACGTGCAAAAAAAATACATGAAATATATGTATATTAACTTATAAGTTATCACACAGGACCACCTGGAAATGTTTTTTTCTTGTATTCGAGCGATGGGGGATATAATAATAACCCTAATGTAAAACAATTTATAGCTTCGTATAAACGCCTTCTACATCATAATGAAATTAAATCATTATCACAAGGAAATTGTATTTCATTAGATAATACTTCTAATCTAAATGTTTCGTCGAGACAAAAATCTAATACAAATATTGAAACAGAAGATGAAGGAGATGAAGATATCTTGATTGTCGATGATTTACCATTTTCACAAAATAATGTTGCTAATAATGACGCAATCATATATATAGCAGGATATGTGGAAAGAAAAATTTTAGATTCCTTAAAATGTAAAGTTTGTTATAATTTGATTAATGATTATGAAGAGATAACATCAACATTTATTGCTCAAAAAAATTTTGGATTTTTAAGATATCCTAGAAAAGATACATTTATTGTAGTACGCGCCGCAGAAAAACTTTTTGGTTTGTTTAGAATAAATGATAAATTAAATAACTTATATACATTTAAAAGACTGATTTCAAATACTTTAAGAAATATAAATATATCTGATATTTAAAAATTTTGTTTTTCATATAAAGTTTATGGAAACAGTTAATATTATAGAAAACCATAAATTAATGATAATAAAATTAATTCTCGAATTATTTTTTAAAATTAAATTATATTATTATGGTAAACATATAACTTTAAAAGAGCACAACATGTTTGTTGGGCATGATTTAACTAAAACTATTCTTTTTAAAAGTCAATAATTCTTTTTATTAAGATTATTATTTATTAAAATAATATTTCTTATATAGTTTATGTATATTCCTTATATCTAAATATTAATTAAATGTTATTTATTTACTTATATAACTTATATAACTTATATAACTTATATAACTTATATTTATATAATGTTTATAATAACACTATGTTCGATTTTATGTTTAGTTTCCTTTTATATGTTTAAATACATATGTTGGCATGTTTCATGCGTGCGTGCGTGCGTGCGTGCGTGCGTGCGTGCGTGCGTGCGTGCGTGCGTGCGTGTGTGTGTGTGTGTATTACATATTTTATTACTCCAAAACTCCCCCTTAAATTTATATTATTATTTCATTAAAACGAATTTTTTTATTAATATTTTTATATATGTATTATGTGCGATTTTTGTAAATATATTACTTTTCAGTATTTTATATATATTAAGAATTATAATTTTTAGTTATTTTTTTATATTATACACATGAAATAACACAAATACTTTGATTATAATATTTGCAAATTAAATCACATTCAAATTTCCCGGTCTTTAGTCGATGGGGCAGAGCTTATATATATCTCGAAGATGTTGAATACCCATATAGCATGTAAGTCCTATAGACGCCTTGAGTACGTCTTTTTTGAAACCGCCGATGTATGACTGATGACTCCACCGTCTTATTGCAGACGTCTCAATAAAGTCGTCTCAAAGACATCTTTTGTACGCCGTTAGACGCTTACATGTGGTCACCGTGCTTTTCGCTTGTTCTCCGTATTTTTCGCTTAAAACACGTATATTTATCTCCAGTATATTAATTGTGATAATTGATAATTAATTTGTATTACATCAAAAATTTTTGTTTAATAAAACTATTAAAAACAATGAAGCGACAGAAGAATTTTCTCTTATTGTCCACACGGCAAAAGAATCGTCGTATTGCGTTGCATGTCAACAATGATTTATTATCGTGCCAACAGAGTACTTCAAATAATAACGGCGATAACAATTCCAAATCAGCTGCTGACACAATTATTAATAACAATGATCAACGAAGTGATTTTAGTGATTTGGATTCAATAAGTTCATTACATTCTTCATCTGCAGAAGAAAACATTGAACGTGCATTTGAGGAAGCAGCAGGTTATGAATCGCACAATGCTTCGGATTCTGATAATCTACTGAACTTTTGCAACGATGATGAAGAGGCTCTTGTGGAATCTGAATTGAGAAAAAATATAAGAGACTGGTCAATAAAATATTTAATTTTTCATAACGCCATCAACAGTTTACTGGCAATAGTGAGATCTGCCGGTCATGCAGACTTGCCAAAAGATGCCAGAATTCTTTTATGCACTCCGAAAATGGGTCATATACAAGAAATGTCATGGGGTCAGTATGTTCATTATGGCCTGGAGAAAGCTGTGATTGACAATTTTAAGACCGTTCCGAAAGCTAAAAGATCTCAAGAAATTTTAATCGATGTTCACGTAGATGGAATATCTATATCGAAAAGTTCCAAACAGCAATTATGGACAATATTGGGTAAAATTCATAGCCCACACTTTGGAACACCATTTTTTATTGGAGCACATGCTTTATATGGAAAACCAAAATCTGCTGCGGAGTACCTTCATAATTTCTGTGAAGAATACTCGAGGCTCTCCAAAGAAGGCTTTATTTTTTAAGGAAAGCAATATTTAATACGGATCAGAACAGTCATCGCAGATTCGCCAGCTCGGTCATTTGTCACTTGTACAAAACCGTACAATAGTTTCTATGGCTGCGGAAAGTGTTTTATACGTGGCATCCGCGCAGGTTCCAGAACTGTATTTTTGGAAAGAGACTGCATACTTAGAACTGATGAAAACTTTCAACAGCGTATGCAAATAGAACATCACTTAGATAATTCGCCTTTTGAAGAATTGGGACTTGGAATGGTTGCACAATTTCCATTAGACTATATGCATATGGTGTGTTTGGGTGTTGTAAAGAAACTATTGAAATTGTGGATGGAGAAAAAAATCATAACGCCGGTTAACTTGAAGGATCTATCGAGTAATCTTATTGCTTTGAGAGACTATGTTCCGGGAGAATTCGCCCGTAAATGCAGAGCTGTGGACGAACTAGACCGCTGGAAGGCAACCGAACTACGCCATTTTTTGTATGTGGGTCTCGCGCTCTTAAAAGATATTTTACCACAACGTTACTACGTTCATTTTGCTGCACTTAGTTGTGCTACGATGATCCTAAGTGACCCAGTTGAGTGTGTTAACAATAATAATTACGCTAATGACCTTCTAAAATATTTCGTTGAACAAATGTCTATTTTGTACGGCAATGAATCTGTTGTATATAACGTTCACAATTTAATACATATTGCTGCGGACGTACAAAATTTTGGACTATTGGATGATTTTAGTGCTTTCCCGTTTGAAAGTGCTTTTATCTCCTTGAAAAAATTGTTGAGGAAAAGTGACAATCCGCTTGCTCAACTTTTTAATAGAATTAGTGAGCAGTCCCATATTGCAGCTCCAGGTGTACAAGAAGCTGAAGATTATCTTATCTTGCTAAACCCTATAACAACTGAACTACCTATGAACTGTCACAATGCACATCGGTCAATACGGTTCAAGAGTTTCACAATACGTGCTATAAATAATGACAGCTGTTGTTTGTTATCGGATGGAACTATAATAATTGTAGAATACATAGGATACAGGGATCATGAAAAAGTGGTGATCGGTCGAAAATTCACTTCGATGGGCCCAATACCAGACTACCCATGTGACTCTACGTTATTAGATATCTACATGGTTCGTGAATTATCGAGATATCTTCAAATATGACCAGTACTTAAAATTCGACAGAAAATGTTTCTCCTGCCACTTAGTGACTCGAACAATTATGCTTTGCCACTTGTTCATACAAGGGCCACGGATAACTTTTAATAGTAAGTCTTTATTTTTCAAACTTTAACTTTACTTCTAATTCTATTTTACTATACTTGAATATTTCTATCTATACTTGAAGATGCTGCCTGTACACGCTCTCATTCAAAAGTTACATTTTCTGTTAAATTTACATTTAAATTCTGTTAAAGTTACATTTTGTGAAAATGATGTTATTGCATATATTGTATATAAATGTCAAAGAGAGAAGCAGACATGATCAAACAACAAGCGAAACAAGGAAAGCAAGATTATAATCAGCAAGGAGGTAATTCGCAAAATCAGCAGAATAATGTAACATCCAAGATTTATTGAGTTAATGATTCCAGGTCCTAAAGTTGGTCTGATAGTCGACAGAGAATGCCATAAAGCAACTTCAAGAGAAGTCTGGAGCTAAAATGTTATTCAGGAAGAGCCATTTCAGGAACAAGAAAAGCCTTTAAGAATAACAGAAGGTCCACATAAAGTTGAATATACGAAGCAATTAGTCTATGTATTAATAGCTGAAAAAGAAATGCAAATGTTTCATAAAGAAGGAATAAGCGATACCGATAGAACAGAGAATTTTGTAAATATAGATATCTTTATTTTCTTATTATAATATTGTTTATATTTATTGCAATTATTTTTTTTGTTTACTCATATTGAATTCGTTCGTAAAGTGCCAAAAGTGTTAATTTTCTAAATTTTCAGGCAGAATATAAAAAAAAAGTAAAATATTTACAAAGTTATAAACTAATTAAATTAAACTAAACTTATAATTATATTTAAATTAAAGTAATTTATTAAACTTTATTAAACTTTATTAATAAAATAAACAAAAATAAAAAATCTTTTATGTTGCACTTAGTTTCTTTTTGCACTTTTTTTTGTTAAATTATTCAATATTTTTGTTTCAGAGTACATCAAAGAAGAAAGCGAAAATCAAATATTTATTTTCTGGCGGATGTTTCTCTTTCCGTTTGTGTTTCAAGTCTCATAAGTTTATTCATAATGTTATGTGTTGCTTCTAAGTAGTATTGCTGATTTAATTTTTCCAATCGTGTTTTAAGAAAATTACAAAACGTGACTGCTTCACTCGGAGGTTGTATAACTTGTTCCATAATAAACGATTCGAATCTATCAGGATATTCTGTACATGTCTTTTTGGATTTAGAAGTAATATTTATAGTTTCTTCAAATTTTTTTCTTTTCAGTGAGCTGCATGACATAGAAGACAAAGGAGTTGAACTTCGGCTGGATAGCGAAGGAATAAAGATATGTTGCGAAGTTTTACATATTGATGATGTATTGACAGATTTACTTTTACCCTGCACAGCTGTAAGAAACAAAAAAGTAATAGTAACTTTTTGCATCTTTATTGTATTTCCTCAGAAATGTATCTCGTAAAGTTTTCCACTTTTTTGACAAATTTTTGAATCTGCATCTTTTTAGGAAGAAATGACATATCATTATAATATAGTATATTAAGTTATATGTAACAATTTATAAACTTATAAAAAATAAAATATAAAAAACAACAAATATACATACTTACAATTATATTTTCTGTATCAAGTATTCTAATTCAGAATCTTCGAGGTATTAATAACTTTTATAATCGTCTTGTTCCATTGCTGATATATCACCACAATTGCATTTAGCTATTATATTATTTCGCCTAAATCGCTCGTCGCGCGCGACAAATCTTCAAACTAGGGCTGCGTTCCGAAATTCGCTGCCAGTACTGAAAATCTATAGTTTACGTCACGTATATTATAGATTTTCAGTACTGGCAGTGAATTTCGGAACACAGCCTTGGTCAACTTTTGTTGGGACGTCGCACTCTATTAGTGCGACGGATATGACGTTCGGAAAAGCTGTACGCTCATTGGATATCGCGCGTCGCGTTATCGCGCTGGTCTGCAAGAGCCATTAAAGAATTTGACTGTTCAAAAGTAGAGTCCTAGATATCAGAGAGACGCAAACTTTACCCCCACCTTGCCGCCGTCGCCATTTTATGACCCTATTTCGGTGACAGCTCCGTAAACTTGGCCCCCCGATTTTGACTTTTTGAGTTTTTTTTTTTAAATCGTTTGTAAGTTGTTTGTAGGTGATTGTTAGATTAACTAAAACGTTTGTTAGATCAGCCTCTGGCTGCAAAACAAAAAATAAAAATGACCGTGAAATTAGCCCCCAGTTTTTAATTTCAATTTTATTGAAGTTTTGCAGAAGGTTAATCGACGTAAAATCGTTTGTTGGTCACGAATATACTAATTAGAACGTTTGTTAGATCGTCGTTTCTTAAATAAAAGCTAAAAACTTCACGGTCATTTCCCTAGAAAATTACTAAATATGGTTTTTAGCTTTTATTTAAAAAACGACGATCTAACAAACGTTCTAATTAGTATATTCGTGACCAACAAACGATTCCGCGTCGATTGACTCTCTGCAAAACTTAAATAATCGAAATTAAACACGGGGGGCTAACTTCACGGTCATTTCCCTAGAAAATTACTAAATATGGTTTTTAGCTTTTATTTAAGAAACGACGATCTAACAAACGTTCTAATTAATATATTCGTGACCAACAAACGATTTTGCGTCGATTGACATTCTGCAAAACTTCAATAAAATTGAAATTAAAAACTGGAGGCTAACTTCACGGTCATTTTTATTTTTTGTTTTGCAGCTAGAGGTTGATCTAACAAACGTTTTAGTTAATCTAACAATCACCTACAAACGACTTACAAACGATTTAAAAAAAAAACTCAAAAAGTCAAAATCGGGGGGCCAAGTTCACGGAGCTTTCGGTGACAGCCACTGAACTATAAGTAAACTGGAAAGCTCGCCGCTATGGGATCGCGCGCGCCGAGAGAGATAGCCAATGTACAGTCCGAATAGAAAACCTATTTAGCAACCGGCCCTTAGTTTTAGAAAATAAGCAAGTTGTCACGAGAAAAATTTTGGACGCGACTGTAAAAGGTGGGCATGAGCATGCGCACTAAGCACTCTTGCCCACTAAACAGCTATCTCTCTCGGCGCGCACGATCCCATAGCGGCGAGCTTTCCAGTTTACTTATAGTTCAGTGGTGACAGCATGCAAACATTACGCACACATGGACACTGGGACTAGTGGGAACGAGTGTCCATATGTGTGACCGCCATATTACGACCCGACCGATAACCGACCAATCAGCAGGTGACCCCTAGTTTGCGTCTCTCTGATATCTAGGACTCTTCAAAAGATAACGTACGGCGCCTTTATTTTGTTTTCACTATTACCTTCAATGCCGTAATCACGGTCTTACATACAGGTCTGGAAACGAAGGTGGTGGGGGTACGTCGCTTAACGTCCGAGAATTTAGTTTGGCAAGGGCGGCGCTGCGAGTTAAAGTACGGATATATATATATATATATATGTATGATATACAAAACCGTGTGATTAAATTGAAATTAAAGTGTTGTGAAGCGGGAAGAGGTAAAATATAACACTGAAAATCATTTAAAAATTTTAATTACGTCAATATCAGTTATGTGATATCACTAACCTGTGATTCTAACCAGGTATCATAACCAAAAGCGACGCGTAGTGGCGGCCGAAGACATGAAATTCTCGGACGTTAAGCGACGTACCCCCACCACCAAATATTGGCTTCGTTTCCAGACCTGTATGTAAGACCATGGCCGTAATAAATCTTCGAGCAGTTAAATTCAATAACAAAAATAGGCAAAATCTCTCACGACAATGGAAATAAACAAAGAGAGTCACCTCATCTTGACTTGTTTGCGAAATCTTGAGAGGTCCAGAATCTTCTGGAAAAATTCTCCTAATAAAACTTGCGACCGCGCGCGACTCGTGGCCAAATCACTTTTCACAAAAGTAGATGATATATCGGAAGTCATTTTGCAGATTTCTCTTCTTGCACTTTGTCCAACAACTTAACACAAAATGGCACAAAAACAAACTGGACAAAATAAAAATATTGGTAAGTTTTTATAAAAATTTTGTTTCGCAAAATTGTTTAGAAAGGTAACTTAATTTACTACAATGTAAGTATAAAATTACTTATCTAAAAATTGTCAGTTTGGTACGGTGACTCAATCGACAAACCATCAGAAGCGATTCATGTAGACAAGCGTATAAAAAGATCACACAACATCGTAGTACATGACCAGAAGAAGCTTGGCGCAGTAAGAACAGATTTAAGTAAGATAGTGGATTAGACTAATCATGGCATCGCTTATTATCATTCATAAATTTTCAGGAGCCTATTATTATAAAGTATGTATTTTCAGTAACTGCGAAGAAATCAGTGAGTTCGAGTGTTCAAAGTGAAATGCTGCAAAAGAGCCGAATTGTTGACATGGCGATACATGCTGCGATTTCTTCGAAGCAACAAGGTTTGCATTTTAGCGCTTTTTTCAAATATTTTCTGCAGCCTATACATAAATAATTCAATAAAAATTGTGTTCCACATGTGAAAGCAATGAACTTGCCACCGGCTAATTTTCTTTCGTCCAAGAAATTGAAATTGAATGCACAGTCCAACAGCACCAGTAGCCATCAAAAAACCGAAATATGACAAACATTCAATATCAGACAATGATATCGATGAAGGTATAATTCATGAAAATAATTTTTTTTTGCAAATATCTTATGTGGAATACTTCACAGATATTTGGATGTAGACAAATTTTTATATATAAATATACAAAAAAACATTTTTAAAAATGAAAAAATATCACTCTATAAATATATTTTTTAATTTTTGTATGAACTAAGCATGTATATCTATCTATGAAGTATTCCTCAAGACATATTTGCAGGAAAAAATTATTTTTTTCTATTTTTTGTTTAAAAAATCTATATTATTTTGAAAATTGTAAAAAATGACTTCAAAAGTTTACTCACAAAAACACGTTTTATATCAAACATTTGTTTATGAGATAAACAAAGCTGCTAATTCAGCGATCTGAAAAACATTCACCAAATTTCAAGTTTGATAAATCTCAAACGCAGTTGGCTCGTAAATTGTAAAAGAAACAACATAAATCCATTACAGCAAAGTT